>VYXB01005689.1:466132-639766 GCA_013397135.1 Pachyramphus minor
GATGAGGGAGGGAGGTGGGATGGAGGAGAAAGAGGGTGGGGGGGCGCAGCCCCTCATACATATTCAGGAGGGGTCTTGAATGGGCAGAGGAGAAATAAAGCAGATGGAATTCATGTTAAAGAACAGCCACAATCGCCCTCCAAAAACAAGGAGAGAAAAGCGGGCAGCCTTAAAGGAGCGTAGGGAGCAGCGTTTATCCAATTAGCAGGGTTGTCAAATTGAATTTACTCAGAATGGAGGGGGAAGCTGGGGGGGAGAAGGAGGGAAATTAAGTGTCTAGGGCATGGGGGGAGCATGATATTGAAGAAAGGACGTGGGTTTTCTTTCTTTCTTATGCCTTAGCCTTGTCTTTTCAAGGACTGGAGCTGTTTTCAGGGCACGCCAAGGGGCAGCAAAAACCAGCATGCATACTCCTGTTTTAGCACAGGGCTCCTCTCCTGGTAGCTGTGGAAGAAGGGAGATGTATCCTGCAGGGTAAGGCCATCCCTGCATCCCTGGCCTGCCTGTATTAGGCCTGTCCCAGGCTGGTGGGTCCCGCCATCCAGGGACCACCATGCTGCAGGCAGCGCCCAGGGCAAGCCCCACTCATTGCGGTGCCACTGCTGTGGTGACACTGGGGAGCCTGTAGCCCATAAGAGGGTGGTTTTTTGTCCTTCAAGCAGCCTCACGCTTGCTGGCTGACGAAATGCCAACGGGAAGGGGTTCAGTGGGGCTCAGTGAAGTCAGCCTGATCAATGCCAGCTGGAAAGTGGCACTCAGTTCAGAGGAACTGTCGGATGGAGAGGTGCCAGAAACTGCAGGCATTGGGTCTTCAGGGATATGAGCAAAACTCAGACAGGCAATGAGAAGGCTTTGCATCCTGTTGCTAAGTCGAAGCCAGTATGCCCAGTCCTCTCCCTGGTGATGCTGCAGGCTGTTGGAGGAAAGTAGCTTTACCTTGAGGAAGATGAAAAAAAGTCACAAAGATTGTTGCATGTTTAGTTTAATTTGGTTTGTTGCTGGTTTGGTTTGCATGAGCAGTTCTGTTCAAGGAAAAAGAGCTGTTCCACCTGGAAGTCTTGTTTATTTTTTAGAGAGGTGTCTATTGCTGCTGAATTCCTCAGGATTTGCTTGAATTAAAAGTGTGGCTCTGCTTTAGGGTCACTCAGTGCTCAAGTGGGATTTGCAGTTCACAGGCAAACTCACTGATTTGCATGGTGGTTGTGCCATGCAGGTTGTATTCTGGATATTTTCCTTCTCCTGACTATAAGCATGAATTTATCCCAGGCTTTCTCTGTTGTGGGTTCTTGATAGGCTCTGACCTCACAAGCAGCCAGTAAGAGAGTCTTTTTTTGCCTAATCACTTTAAAAGAGAGAGGAGGGGAACTCATACAGTTAGTCAAGGGCCATGTTGAAAGAGCTAATACACTCTCAGTGCTAGAGGGAAAAATAGGCAAGCTTTTATCCCTGTTTGCACATACACTGTGCTACCTCCTTGACTTCAAACATAGTGGCGTAACATTGGATTCTGCCTCTCTGCCCATTCCTGATACCAACTGCTTGCTGTTGGGAATCCCGCCTCTCCCTATGGCACTGGCACCCCCATTCCCGTTGGGTGCCCATGCAGTTACATGGAAGCATCTCTCCTGCTGTCAACCTGTCCTTTTCCAACCCTTTCAGAGATAATAAGCATAACTTAACAGTGTGAAATGAATACTTTGAAATGGGGATGGGGGTGGGTAGGGGTTAATTTTGTCCTGCGGGATGCTACTGTTTGATGATTTTGGGAAAAGCAATCAGGGCTGCCCAGATTGTTGTCCATGCCCAGGAATCACGCAGAAACTGCAGCTGATCTGCTCAGGTATGTCACCTGGACAGTATTTTTTAAAACCAGAGGATTATACAGTTCTATAATATCATTTTTCAGATGGGATGCTAAAGATTTGGGATCCAAACTGGCCTGATGGGATGGAGGTAGCAGTCAGAGAGCTTTTGATTTAGAGCATGGTGCCAATAACACCAAGGTTGCAGGTTTGATCCCCATATGGGACATTCACTGAAGAGCTGGACTTGATGAGCTTTGTGGGACACTTCCAACTCAGAATATTCTGTGAATCTGATTTCTAGTTCTGCCACTTCTTTACTCTATAACCCTGGGCCAGGTTGGCTTCCTCTTCTAGCCCTCAGATTCCCTAATTTGTAAAACAAAAGGGTACTGTGGCTCTTTTGTATTTTCTTTTTCAGTGATTTATACTCTATGAAAAAAAAATGCTGTCTTGTATTAAAAACTAATGATTACAAGTTAAATTGGCACACAGTACTGTGTAAGACATTGCTTTTTCTGAAGAGCTCAAGTCTCAATGTATAAAACAGAGAACTGGGAGTATCATTGTCCCTACTTGACCTGTTGGAAACAGAGACCATCTGCAGTGAATTCTCCAGAGTCAGCCAGGGTGTCCCCAGCTGGTAGCTGGACCGAAGCTGCTGCAGCCTTTCCTTTAGTGCAAAGCAGCCCCTTCCCCTTCCTGCCGTTCATCTCTCGCATGAAGAGGTGCTCGAGGTCCCACCACCTGACACGGCCCCAAACCACCCTCTTGTGCATCAGTGAGTTTTCCCCCAGCGCCCAGTCTGCCTCTGCGTTCCCCCGGTTGAGCTGGGGTGTGTGGTGCGGGGATGCTGCCCCGGAGCTGGGGGTAGAGGCTGGTTCCTATTTGGGAGGCTTGTAAATTACAGGCAGTGTGGCAGTAACAAGGGCTGCTTGGCTGGCCCTTGTTAAGCAGGAGGGGGCTTGGGGCTGTGAGCAGCATTTCCTCAGTAAAACCTTCAGTTTCTAATCAGCAAACACCTCTCCTGCTGCCTGTGCTTAATTCAAATCCCTTTTTCCTTTCGAGCTTTGTCCACCCCCATCCCTCCTCCCCCCGCACACGCGCGCGCCTTTCTTCCCTTTTATATCTTCACCTCTGCTTTTCCTTTCTTGCCGGACTGCCTTTGCAGTGCCCTGCGTGGTCGCGGCCAAGCTGGGGCTGCTCGCAGGGGCCTCAGTGGGCTTAGGTGTGTGGCGGGAAGCCGAGCCGACAGATTTTACACCCCCACCACCCCTCCAGAGCTGATGAAGCTCTCGTTAATTTTGTTCTCCTAATGGCCCCTCCTTTGATTTACTGGTCTGTCTGAAAGGGACTTAGAGCTCCACCGACAGGAAATTGTTATTTTAACCTGGCAGGAAAGAATTGAAAATAAATAAACAAATAATTTTTGTTTTCGCTCTCCCTTGAAGCACTTTCAATTACTTTAACTCTTTCTTTTCCTAGATAGCAATTAAGCAGGAGCTCTTGGGGCCAGTGGTATCAGTGGCTACAGAAGTGTCAGCAACTAGGGGCACCTCACCCTGGGGAGAGGAGGCAGCAGAGCAGGACACTGTCATGCAGCAGCCTGTCAGCTCCCAGTGCAGCCCCCTGCCTGGGACCACCACCTCTGGGAAGTCAGCTGGAGTGCCTAGGGCCTCCTCCACTCCCTACCTCTGCCGCCTGTCCCACTGCAGGAGACTCTGGTGCCTCTTGCAGGGACACCAGGCAGATCGAAAGCTGCCTGATTAATAAAGTTCCATGCTTTGCACTATTGCAGGCTGCTTAAGGGCAGCATTTTCAAAAGAGGTCAGCTCCCATTTAGGCATCGAAATAAGTTGGTTGCCTATTCAGGAGAGCTCAGCATGTCAAGAACTGAATGCTTTTGAAAATCTGGCTTCAATTGTGGAAGCTGAGAATTTCAAAATCTGGCCCTGGATCCTAATAGTTCTTTTGGAATTGATGTTTTCATTCGTTTTCCTCATTATTTTTATGCTGGCTATTTACTTTTTGTACTTCACTCAGCTGTGAAAGAAATGGCCACATGTCCCTATTTAGAGCTCGTACTCTTGCCTGGAGGTTTGGGGAGGTACTATACACTTGTTGCAACACACCTTCTCTCCTCACTCTCCTCTCAATACTGTTCAATCTGCCCACTGCTGTAGCCAAATTTTTTGAGCTCCCCTTTTTTCTCCCCACCTATTGCTCTTCATCTTTTTACAGACCTGGGAGCAGCCAGTTTAGTCGTTGCATCGATGTGCCTGGGTGGTCCCAGCTCATGAAGGGTCTAGTGCACATTTCTGCTCTTTTGGCTTTGCCCTTCTGGCCAGAGGCTCCGTGCGATGCAGAGCTGCAGGGAGGTCTGGTTGGGAACGTCTTTGCCTACCCCCTCCCTCAGCGTGGGCTCCAAGGAGCAACTCCTTTCAGTCCAACATTCTTCCATCCTGCTGCCAAACCCATCCAGATAGGGGAATGAGTCAGCTTGGCTGTGTAGGCTTCCAGCACTGAGGAACAAGAGGTTAAGTTCTACCCCAAAATGTTTCTTCTACATTGGTGTAAGGCTTTCTATCTCCAGTAGACATTAGAGCATGAGGTGTTTTTAAAACTAGCTCAAAGTCTTTTCCAGATGGGTGTAAATAGTGGAACATGAACTTGTGCATCAGCAGTGGTGTCAACAATGCATGTTCTGGTACAGACAGACCTGGGGCACTTTTACAGCCATTGTCAGTGATGACTTGCTGAGGTGGCTCTAGTATAATGAAAGGTGCTTTGGTGGCTGTCTTACATGAAGAAATGAACTTGAGTAACTCAGATGGTCTCCAAATCAATCACTAGAGTATCTTGTACAACAGTGTGTGCTGGTTGGTGGGGGGAATGAGTGTGTGGGAGGGAAGTTCCTGTCCTGTTGCTTTGGCACTGGAGGTTGCCTACAGAGGTATTTCCCATGTATAAGGGCTGTAGGCCGCAGTAGGTAGAGAATAAGCCTGCCTGATCTGTGGGTGCCTTCAGAATATGCCCAACATCTGAGTTCTGTCCATGCTCCTAGATACCTGGAAGCCACATCAGGTCATGCCACACTTGACCTAATTTACCCTGCCTCTCAGCAGGGCTTGTCATCTTGGCCTCACAGCCACACTAACCATGACTGTGTGACTCCCAGGAAAGAGCTGCCTTGCATGGAGCCTGTTGGGCCAGCCAGCCAGCTGAGCTTACACTGGCCAGCAAAGTGCCATGTAAAGATGCCCTTTGTGGCATTTGCAAAGCTCTAGGGGCAGGGCACTTTACTTGGCATTGCTTCCTTTTGAAATCACCAGCTCAGAGGAGGCTTTTCTTTTTCTACTGTCTTCTCAACTTTATATCTCTTCCATGACTTCTCCCCCAGGGAGTGCTCTGGGGCATGGTGGGGAGAAAGGGGACAGCTTGTGAGGCTGCCAGAGGGACAACCCAGTTTGCAGGGATGCCTGTGCCTGCAAGCCAGCTAGCTGGATTCTTGCTATCACAACATGGACCTCAGCATGGCTGGCCATAGACATTGCCCCATACTGCACTCTTGCACCTTTGTTGTCACCAGACGCCAAGCAAAGTCAGTAGCTCACATTTTCCCAAATGCTGTAGTTCCTTGCTAGGAGTAATCAGCCTGGCCTTGAACAACTTGCCAAGCATCCTGGGGTCAGTTCTTACTTCAGGAGGTAGGAGGTTTAATTTGGGAGGTTATGCTGGAAGGGACTTGTCCCCTCTTTTTAATGAGATGGTTGTGGAAAGGGCATGTTCAAACAGTTGATGGCTCAAGCAGTGGTAAAAGTAGGAAATACTGTTCTGCAGAGTCCAGGTGTTCTTGAGGATGGTGATTGCAGCTAATGAGCTCATTGTGTGTCTGCAGGGGGAGCAGGCTATATAACTGCTGCTTGGGCTGGTTGCCATGCCTGCTTTGGTCTTGGGCTTTTCCCTGTAGATATGCCATAGGAGCAATTCTGCAATGCCTTGGAGACTTGCAGGTCACCTTAGTGCTGCAACTGGAGGGAGCTCAAAATCCTGTAGCTGCATTACAATGTCTGTAGAGGGAAGTCTCCTCTTGACTTCAGTCCATTGTCTTTGGTTAAAGCTGAATTCAGTCTGACATCTGAAGTGTCTCCTGGGGCAGCCACTGAGGTCTTTAATCCCCCTGACCTGGCTTGTCTGCCTTAGCATGAGTTTATGAGTCTGCCCAAAGCAGCTGCTGCGGTGTGCAGCTCTTCACAGCAACCTGGGTTGTGACAAGTGGTCTTGCACTTCTTGTTTTTTGGAGGTAGTTGATGCTTTCAGGTATGAACCTGATGATTTGTCCACACAGGGTAGTTCTACTCAAAATAGGCAGTGTATTTCAGGCAGAACAGTAAATCTGAAGTCTTTTCATTGATTGAGCCTCTTTGCTTAGAATAAAAATGTATTTTGCCAAATTAGGGTAATCTACCCCCAGATTACTGCATTTAAGTTTAAAACTGGGCATTTTTTTATTCTGAAAAAAAGAGTGGCCCTTCACTTCAGAATAATCCCTTTCAGTGATCCCCTGAAAAACTTTTGTGTCTCCTAAGGAGTTCCATCTGGATTGAAACATAGGTATGCCCAGTAGCTACATGACCAGTGCCTTGGGAAGAGAATGTAAAACTGCAGGATCACCTCTGTTTTCATGTGGCTTGGGACTCATTTACATTTGTGTTCAAGATGGAATACATTCCAGACACAGCCAAGAAGTGGCAGCAACACTTAGTGAATATCTTCAGTGACACTTTGTTGGATTATGTTTTTCTCCTGAAAATTGCCCAGTGTGCATTGCTCGCATTGACTGTGCCAGGATGGAAATGGGGAAGGGGAGTGTGTGTCTGTGTACACACATACCAAGGGCTGAGGGTGGGATGTCTTGGGAGACTCACAACCGTGCCTGGGGGAGAGGCTGGAGAAGAGAACTGCTTGCATTAGTGTCTGTAGTCTCCTCAGGCCACTGGCTTGGTGAATCTGTGGCAATTTAGGGATGTTCGTAGAGAAGCCAGGCAGGGCTGGAAAGCAGAAGGAATTCTGAGTGTTTCATCCATGATGTCTCTTGTCATCCGCAGGAATCTGCTGCCGCACATCCGCTGCACCCCCTGAGGCAGCTTATGGGACCCTTCCCTGGGCGCCCCAGGTCACACTGCATGGGATGGCAATGACATGTGGAAAGAAGAGGCCCATGTTCCCCATCCCTTGCCTCATGCTTGCAGCCGCTACCTGTTTTGCCAGACTGAGTGAGTTCCTTTTCTTGCCCATTTATTGCATTTTGTTTTGCCCTGTTGCTGTTTAGTGTAGCCATGCCTCAAGCACAAAGTGAGTTCGTCTCTCCACTACTTCCTCAGTAGCCTTGGCCAAAGATCAAACACTCCTCCAGTGGAGAAGGAGATGCATTTGGAGATACACTGTCTGGGGGTGCCAAGAAGAAATAGAGTTGGTGTGCATCTTCAAGCACTAGGGTGGGTGTGTGGGGAGCTAAGGCAAAGGTGCAGCACAAGCAGAAGTGATGGGGAATGCAAAATGTACTTTTGCAGCTTTGTCCTCTGTCCTTTCTTTTGCTGAATCTCACAGAGCTTTATTTTTTCCCTCTGTGCAGGTGAATCTCTGCAAGTCACAGTGCAGCCTGCTTCCATTGTCCAAAAACTTGGGGGTTCAGTTAGCCTGGGTTGTGTGGTGGACCCCCCCAGAGTGAACCTCACGTGGAGACTGAACGGGAGGGAGCTGTCTGGATCAGACGAGGTGCTGGGTATCCACGTGGAGCGAGGGAAACTCGTCATCATGGCTCTCAACAACCACACCGTGGGACGGTACCAGTGCATTGCTCGTGTGCCTGAGGGAGTCATTGCCAGTGTCCCTGCAGTAGTCACGTTAGCCAGTGAGTACCTTTAGTCCTCTGCCATCTGCTACTTTGCTTGGGCCATCCCTAATGCTTCTTGAGAGGTTCATCCATACTTGCGTGTTCACGCTGGCATCGAGGGAGGGCTCCTTTGGCTTAGGCCATTTTGTAGCATTTTTGATCGTGGACTGGCTGTCATGTTGTGGCCCAGCCTTGACCCAAGAAGTTTTCCTCCTGCAGGGTAGGCTGCAGACCTGTCCTGCAGTGGCAAGTTTTTGCAAGAGCAGGAAATACCTGAGCTATGGGGTTTGTGCTTGTGGTGGGTTTCCTTAGTGTCATGCTAACTTCTTGGTTGAGTTTACAAATAGTATCTGCTGGTGCTGATGGCCAGACTGCTGTCTGGGCTGCTGTGGGACTGCTGCCAGCGCAGGGAGAGTGTGTGCTAAGTTTTACTGCCCTCCTGAGACACAGCTCTGAGTGAGGGACTCCACTTCTATCCCTGAGTTTACATGCTCCTCACTGCTGCCCTCTGGCACTAGTGACAGACCAAAACCTGTGTGTGGGAGAGGTTTTCTTAGAGTGGGCAACTTTTCTTACAAGCACCTGGTTTTGGCCAGATGTTATGCTCAAATGTGAGAAAGTGCTATATTTGGAGGCATCTGAGAAAGAGCAGAGGAGAGCCCGACCTTCTCAGAAACCCACCCAGTTTTTGGTGCATGCAGAGGAGACTGCCATCCCCTGGCAGTGACAGCCCCTGAGTGTGGAAAGGGCTTCATCTTCTGGACAAGGGGGAGTTTGGGGCTGTCTTAAGAAAATGAAGAAGTGAAGATGTTTGTGCAAAGTGGGAGCTGGCTTTGCTTTAAAGCCAAGAGCTATTGGCTTGTCACTGATACATTAATCAGGAGTGAAATGTTTAGGCCAGGCTGGGTGGGAGGAGGAGGCCAGGGAAAGCAAGGAGAGAGTTGCTGAACTCTGAGACGGGTGGGAGGGGGTTGTCACGGGGCCGAATCTGTCAGGGGATTTGGCCCAAGCCCCATGCCGAGATTAAGTTTCGTAGAACACATTCCAGAGCAGAAAGGGGGTTGTGTGTGCTGGTGGCCTGATAGAGGGAAGGAGAGGAGGGGAGAGGTGGATGGGATTACCAAGGGCATGGTTTGCATTTAGGAGAGCAGGGTGTGCACAGCTCCTCAGCCTGATCAGTTCCTTCTTAGGCTGATCCCCTTTTCTTTTTTTACCTGCATCCGAACCCACCACCACTAGCTCTGTCTCCTTGTTCAAAGTATGTCTGATCTGTCTGCTTTGGTCTAGCATCAGTGATGGATAGAAGACAGGTTCTAGAGCACCAGAAGGTCCCACCTTGTCCTTCAGAAACAAATCAAAGCCACAACTGAGTAGTCCATCAGCCCTCTCCAGGTGCCAAATCACCTGTGCCTACTGGGTTGCAACTGGGGATGTGGGTGCAAAAGAGGAGGACTTGGCCATTGCTTTGGTCCCTGCCATGGCAAAGGCGCTGCTGCTGAGGGGAGGTCAGGAGCAGCATTCAGTGAAGCTCACAAACTGGAGCCAGAGGTTGGATGATCATGCGGTTAATCCATGATGGAGCACCCCTGTGCTGTCCTGCATCAGTCTGTTTTCCTCAAGGGGAGCTGGGGGTGGCAGAGGCCATATCCCATGCACCCAGACAGCCTTGGGCAATAGAGAATCCCTAGGTGGGTAGACTTGGCCATCAATGAGTGAAGAGAGAGAGTGGGCATTGCAGGAAAGCCGTGGGACTGAAGGTGTAGGAGGGAAACCTTCTGGAGGGTTCAAATAACAAGTTTCATGTTCATGAGCTGGAGGTTGCTTGCAACAGTGGCTTTGCAATAGTCTGAAATAGGGAGCATGGATTAGTGGTGGGACTGAGTTGGAAAGCTATGGTAGCAGATGTGTCACAAGCTCTCACTCCTGGTCCAGACCTCCTCTACAGGACCTTGTTTGGAACTGATTCAGTGCCAACCGTGGTCCTGGGAGTGAGAGGGAAGCCCCTGGCAGGTTGGCATTGCAGTTGATACTTCTCTTCTACATCACCTTCTGGACTGCAAGAAAATCTTCTGAAAGTCTTAGCTCCATCCAAAAATTATTTTGAGGTGGCAGGGGGAGAGTGAAATGGGAATGTGAATGAAAGCACTGGAGTTGGGGATGGGAAGGTGAGGATGGAAATATTTTCAAGGTTTAGGTTTATTTTGGAAGACAACCTAGAGTTGTTGGAAAAAGTGACTTGCTAGGTTCGAAGGGGTACAGGTAACTTCATCTGGCCAACTTCTAGGCTATTTCCGCTCCTTTCTCTTCACCTCCTTTGGAGGAGACACTCCCGAGTGCCCCAGGCTGTGTGTGTCCAGTCCTGTGGGGTCTCCCTGTGCTTTGCTGACAGCAAGCAGATAACCATCACTGCAGTGCTGGCAGCCACAGCCTAGCCTTGAGACTGATACCTCCTTCTCCCATCTGTGGCACAGTGAAGCCACGTCCATCTCTGTTCTCCCTGGCTCAGAGAGCTGGTTGAAACTAACATTTAATTCCTCCAGCAGAGATAAAACAGCTATTGTATAGCTGAGGGGTGGAGGGAGGAGAGATTTGCAGAAAGGGTAAGATTTCATAAAGTAACAAAAGGACCAGCACTTTGGGCATTACTTGGACACTTTTGGGTCCAGTTAGAGCTGACCTGGTGCTCCACACTCAAATTTGGCAGCCTGTGGCATATTGGTGCAGGTACACACCTGCTGATCACTGCTGGCCTTTCCGTGGTGGGTTGCAGCCTGGGACAGGAAAGATAGTTTCATGACAGAAGCCCTGCCCCAGCACCTCTCCTGGGTAGAGGTGCTGTATGTAAAAGGTATGGCTGCAGTGGGCTTTTGTAGGGCCAGATAAATCCACCAGGGACACAAACATGCTGCTATGGGGCTGGTTCTGCGACAGCAAAAGGCTTGGAAGGGGTCAGGAGCTCTCAGTGGAGCTCACAGAGCAACTGAAGTGCAGGGCTGGAGCTAAGCTAGTGAGCAGAGGTGGAGAGAGTTGTGTAACTCCCAACATTCAGTTGCATGCATGGAAAATCAGTGCAGCAAACACAACGGCAAGTCTGACCTGGATAGACGTGACATTTAAAAACAAAACAGGAAAATAGATGAGGGGTGCAGCAAAGAAGTTCCAGCCGCTCTGGTGTATCCCCTGTGGCCAGGGACATGGGAGTGCAGGGCACCTGTGTCCCAGGGATGCTGTGGGACAAAGGAGGCTCATTGCCCTGTGGCCCTCCATTGATGCCACTGGCAAGGTCAGCCCTCAGCTTTCTGGCAGCACATGTGGGAAGCTGGGCCTCAGTGCACGGAGCTCATGGGCAGTGACCCTGCACCAGGTCGGGCTGGGCATCCCCCAGGAATTTGCAGCTGCTTTCTGAAGACAGCCCCATTCATTTTCCTCTGCCTGGGCCTCTCCTCTGATACTCCCCAGAGGCGACAGCAAGAGGGAGGGAGGGAAGGGGGTGGCTGCCTCTTGGAAAAGCATTTGCTGAGCAGGCACGGGGGCTCTGGCCCCGGGGGCAGAGGTGGTGTGAGGAGGGGAGAGAAGGAAAACACAGGTGGTGTTTCATGAGCCAGCAGAACTGTGACATGAGGACTGTGAGCTGGGCCCAGGGTGGGGTAGTGGGGCTGAGGCAGTGGGAGGGATGTGCTTGTGGGGGGGTGTGAGTAGGCAGGAGTCTCGGCGGGGCTGTGCCTGTCCCAGCAGGGTGGGAGGAATCTGGCAGTGACAGCCCCAGTGCCCAGGCTCCTGCAGTGCTGGCTGGATGGGGGTCGAGAGCCAGGCTGCTCTGACAGGCAAGGGGATTAATGTAAGGTGCCTGCCCCCATGCTGGAGGACCCCATCCCTGCCCATTCCCCTTTTTGGGTTCCCTCCCTTCCCTCTTTCTCACTTCCCTACAGCAGGGAGGGCTTTTACCTTGAGGGCCATCATTTTATTTACTAATGCTTCTTCTCTGAAGTTATTTATGGTCTCCCATTCATTTAATCTGGTCTGTCTCGCCTGCCTTGTTGCTTGGCCCCCAGCCCTGGGACTCAGCTGGTTTCCCTCCCCGATGACAGCAGCACAGCCAGCTGCAGGGCTGACCCTCCCTGTGCCCCAGCTCGCCCCATCACGCCTCGGACCCGGGTGCAGATGAACACAAGCAGTGGCCTTTGGTTGTACCCACTCCTAAACGAAAAAAGAGAAAAGCAGGAAAAAAAGAAAGCCCTGTTATCCCAGCACGGCTGGGATTGGCAGTGTTCTGTCTGTCCACAGCACCTCCCAGATGGTGGCTGGTGGATGAGGACTTGCTGCTTCACTGTGGTCAGGCGTGTCTTTTAAGGACAAGGACATGGGCTGGCATGCTGGGTGCTGCCAAATGAGGAAAACCCAACCAGTGAGAGGGGATGTGGTTTCTCCCAGCTGCAGTGGATGCTGGGCTGGGGGTACAAATTGCATGTTAGACGTGGGGCATGGCTGCTGCCAGCTGGGCAGCCAAAGGGGCTAGTGCTGTTTCCCCCTGGTGCTGACCCTCTCCTCCACTCCCCCTGCCCTGCACTTCCTGGTGGGGAGAGCAACTCAGGACCAGCTTGTTTGAAGCCCCCAGAACAAAGCTGGCTGTCCCAGCCTGGCGTGGCACCCTCTGTTTTGCTGTGCCAGATGCAACAGGATGTGTGAGGGGGAGCTCATCCCATGCACAGAAAGGGACAGGGGAGCCCCTGACCACCCTTCACCAGCCTTGACTGACCCATTGGCATTAACAGATGGCTGTATGTGCCCATATCAGCAGGGAGCAGGGTGGCTGAGGCCGCCCATGGCCAAAATCCACTGGCAAACAAACCAGTTTTGTTCTCTGTGGGAGAGCAGGAATTTAGGGGAATAGTTTGGCAGGAAGCTCATACACTTGCGTATTGGAAAGTAGATTGTCCTGGTGCCCACCTGGTGTTTTTCCCCTCTCCCCTGCCAGTTTTGCTCTACTTCTCCAGAGGCACCTGGTTCTTGCTCCTGCAGCCACCCTGGAATCTCTTTCCTCTGTTCTTTTCCCCTCTGTCCCCAGTTTCACCCCTCGTCCCCCAGGGCAGGGCTGAAGGAAAGCCAGGAGGAGCTGGAGGCCCTGCTGTGGGGAGCTGCAGTACTCCTAGCTGTGAGCCCACTGTGGGGCTGCAGTACTCCTAGCTGTGAGAGAGGTAGGCTGAGCTGCCATGTGGAGGGGCTGCACATGAGGGGTTCCCATGTCTGCCCAGCCCAGAGTCATTCTGGGTGTCCCCTGGCACAGGATCATCATCTTCCATCTCCAAGATAACTCCTCCTGGCAGGACCATGAGTCTGCTCTTTCTCTGGGCTCCTGGGCCCCTTCTGCTCTTTGGGGTCTATGTGTGCATGTACACGTGCATATGTGTGTGTGTGCAGATCCCTGCCAGCAGTGCTGGAGCCTATGCCTTGGCTCCAAAATCTTAATTTGGCTGTGATCAATCCAGACCACCAAGGCGCACATTAATTTTCCTGATGCTCGTTTATATTTTGTTGATCGGAGAAATATGCATGATGTGGGCAAGCAGACACTGGGCTTTCACCACTTCTCCACCTCTTTCCATTTCTGTGCCTCTTACTACTTTATTCCTTGATCAAATATAAAAAGCAAAAAGGAGAAAATATCCAGCATCATTCCCCTCCCCAGCAGTAACTTTCATTGGAGGAGGAGCGTGAGGCACTGCCAGCTTTTCACAAGTTAAGAGTTAACTTTCATCTGGCTTTAATATCCAGTGGAAACATTGTTCCCCTCCTCAGCTTGTCTTAAAGGATTAATCACATTTCTGAAGTTCACCCGTATTCCTTCTTTTTATTATTTTTTTTTTTAAATTGAACAATGCCAAGAAATTCCAGAAGTATTAAGCATATTCACTGCAAATCATTTTTATGACATTGCAAAACCTCCCCTTTTCTTTTCAACCTCCTCCCTTTCCCTCAGATCTGGGCCCGGGAACGCTGGCTCCCCCAGCAGCCGCCCGGCAGCCCCTCCGCACCGCGCTTGGGGAGGCTTTCTCGACGCCTTGCCAAGAGAGCTGTTTTTTATTTAAACTCCATAAAGGATCTTGCTTTAATCAGAAAGTCTGCTTGAGAAATTTCATGTCACTTTTCCATGACTGTGGGTGGGAGAAGCTTGGAGCCAGAGTTGTCTTTTGCTCTTGGAGCGCTGCTGCATTTCCCAGAGAACAAAAACACATTTTTCTGCTGGCTGGGGCTGCCAGGGGAGGCTGCCTGCTGTCCGCCCGCCGCCAGCCCTCCTGCTTCCCCCCAGCTCTCCGAACTGCCCGAGGTCACGGGTGCCACATCCTGGGATGGGTTTCTAGGGGCGAGGGAGCTGTCGGCAGCACGTGGCTGTGTCGTGGCAACAGATGCGACGTGCTGCCTTAGCGCGGGGTTTTGAAAGGAAAGTGTGGTCTCATCCAGATTTAGCAGCAGTGCCACTTGGGAGTGTGTTCGTGCTGGGTCCTGGGAAGATGCACTGACCTGGGCCTTGATGTGACAACATGACCTGTGACCAACTGCGGGATGTGCAGTTGTCACTAGTGGTCGCCTGGGCTGGTGTGTGCCATTGTAAAAATGCATGTGAGGGACGTTTTGTCTGGCACAAAACCTTCTCCTTCCCACTACAGGCTGTCTGAGACAAACTTTGAGCTTGCCATGCACCATAAGATTTGCCATCGTGCTCAGGGAGAGTAGAAACCATTTGGTTTCCCCCTGGAAAGTTTGGTGGAGCCAGGCTGGCATGCTACCTGTCCTGCCAGATCTGTGGGCTTTTGCTGCAGTCCTCTGCTCCTGCTTTGAAAAACAGGGAAAAGAAAACAAAACATCGGCACCCCTTCCTCCTCACCCCTATGCTTCCAATCCTGCTGCCCTCATCAGCCTGGCCAGGGTAGGAGCCCCCATCACAGCCTGGTAGGAAGACACATGGTAGGATGGGGTTTTCACGGATGCTTTAGAAGGGGAAGCAGCTGTGCTGTGTAGAGGAGGAATTGTTTTTCCTTGCAAGTCCGTGTTCTTTTAACTGGAGCATGGGCACTGCTTGGGCACACGTGAAGCATCATGGTTAACCAGCCTTTGGCTGTGAGATATCTGATGGGAGCGAGAGTGCCTGGAACAAAGATTTCTCAGGCATTGGAGGACCTCAGGGAAGCTCTGGGAACATCCAGCACTCAGACACTTTCTCCCACCTGTGATCTTAAACCCTCAAAGCGGGCTGGGCTCTGTGAGTTGTGACTACAAAGTTAGCTTCTCAGTAGCAGGACAGCAGCCGTGTTTGAAATAGCAGGCAGTAGAAGGACCTTTTTTGGCTGCCCTTCAGTGCTGCAATAAGTTGGCTCATTTTTCACTCTCAGGCCAGGATTTTTCGCACCCAGTTTCCCAGCCCTGGAGCAGGCGGTTTCTGCAGAAACTGTGTTTTAAGTTATTCATTTTGTAGGAAGGGAGAGGAGAAAAAAAATAAAGCTGTGAGGCCAGACCAGCTTCCCTAGCTGCTGGTGTCAGAGCAGTCCTCTGCCGGGCACTACAGTGAAACAGTCCTGAGTCCACAGGGAGAGGGTGAGCTGACACTGAGATGCCCTGTCTTTTGCTCTCTTTGCAGATCTCAAAGATTTCAAGTTTGACGGCCAGCACGTGATCGAGGTGGATGAAGGGAACACGGCTGTGATCGCCTGCGACCTGCCCGAAAGTCACCCCAAGGCTCAGGTCCGCTACAGTGTGAAGCAGGAGTGGCTGGAGGCCTCCCGAGGTGAGTGCACAGGGGTCTGTCCTCCTGGGTCCCCTCCCAGGGCCCTCAGTTTTACCCTTCCCTGCCAGCAGTAGCTTTCTCTGCTTGTTGCCTCCTCCTTGTCCCTTTGCCACCTGTCTGAGCACAAGTTAGTTTAGGGCCTCTGGCAGGTCTCCCTGATGTCCTTGCTGCTTGGGACTGGGAAGCTACATCTAACACTGGCTTGCAAAAAGGCAAAAGGAAGCAGGATTAGATGAGGCAAATCACTCTTTATTGGGCATCTCTTTGTGTCCATTAAGAATTCTTTCAGCCCAACTTGGATAAAGGTGAATTTATTGAAATTTTTAAGATTTAGGTCTAAATTTAGTAGCTTCATTCCATTTGCTGCATGTACCTGTGACGAGCTAGCTTCACTTGTGGCTCTGTTCCTTCCATCATTGCATGGTTGCTGCCCTTGATATTTGAACGAGAAGGGGTCATTTTACTGCAGTCAGTGTTGCCATGTTGTTTTTTCCTTTCCCACTTGTCCACCTTTTCTTTAGAACACTGCATGTCTTCCAGGAGGCTGGACAGGAGAATATCTTGTGACCACCTGCCACCTTCTCTCTCTACAGACAATTACCTTATTATGCCATCTGGGAACCTTCAGATTGTCAATGCCAGCCAAGAGGATGAGGGGACTTATAAATGTGCTGCCTACAACCCTGTGACACAGGAGGTGAAAACTTCGGTCTCCAGTGAGAGGCTCCGTGTGAGACGTAAGTACTGTCCCTTTACTGCACGTCTCCATAGCACTTCCACCTGTGGCAGCATGTACCAATGCTAACATAGCTGTTTTTCTGTGTGAACCAATGTTACCAAATCCTGGGAAAACTCCTTTCCGGCAGCAGAAGGCCCCAAGGTCTGCTCCTGGAGTATGTGTGTGCATCCCTGGGATTGCCATACTTAGGATTTGTTCTTGGTCATGGGCAAGCAAAGGCCCTTAGCCCTTTAGGAAGGCTGCTTGCTGTGTGCATTCCCTTAAGGAATGTCACACTTGTGTTGCTGGTTATCTGCCTCAGCACAGGGAAACAGTGTACTAGCCCTGCCTTAATCCTACCTACCCACTGCACAGAGTGTTTTCCCACCTGCCACTTTCCTTTCCACCCACTTCCTTCCCCCCTCTCTCCGCCCCAGGCTCTACAGCAGAGGCAGCCCGGATAATTTACCCTCCTGAAGCTCAGACCATCATTGTCACAAAAGGCCAAAGCCTCATCCTGGAATGCGTGGCCAGCGGGATCCCCCCGCCGCGGGTCACCTGGGCCAAAGACGGCTCTGGCGTCTCGGCATACAACAAGACACGCTTCCTGCTCAGCAACCTCCTGATTGACCCCACAAGTGAGGAGGACTCAGGCACCTACAGCTGCATGGCTGACAATGGGGTTGGGGAGGCCGGAGCTGCGTTCATCTTCTACAATGTGCAGGTGTTTGGTGAGTGCTGCTGTAGCCATTGTTTCAGGAAGGGCTTGGACTTTCTCCACTGCTTTTAGGGGAAAATACTAGCACTGATGTACTTTTCCTCTCCCTGGACAAACCACAATGTAATGCAAACCCTTGCTTGTGGTTCCAGTTTCTAGGAGACCAGACAAAGTCTTCCTTGAGGGTGGTAGTTCCTCCTTCATGGATGCCACCATGGGCTGGAGATGGGGGATCCTCCCTTCCTCTGCAGAAGCTCTTCTCTTGTCATTTGTGGCACTGTTTTTGTTCTAACACTTTCTAGTGGAGGACTGGATGCTCTTTAGACATATTGGACATTGGCATAGGGAAGGCATCAGAGTGTCTTGCTTTTTCTTCTGGTCTGTAGGGAAGCTCTCTATGGGGTGGGAAATGTAAGGGATACTACCTACACCTTATATATTTCTACCATGCATCCTTGCCCTTCTCACAATCACTCGGGAGGCTAAGCCTCTTTCATGGATTGCATTTCATCCAGGTGCTGATGTGTTGTTTTGGCACAAGCACAGTCTTTGCAGAGTAGCATTTCAGCTCAGCAAAATGGAACTTGTAGGTGGCTGCTACCATCTGAGAGGGGCAGATGGCTTTGGGCCACCTCTCTTTGTGGTTTATGTGAATGCAGAAGGGGAAGTGCATTGAAGCAGACCAGTGCAGGCCCCCACAAAGGGAGTTGGACTTGAGGGTAGGAATTACTCTTCTCTCATCCCTGCCAGAAAGGAAAGTGCAAAGCCATGACTGTGTCGTGTTCCCAGACAAGTGGCACTCAGCAGCTGTGGCTTTTCCCCACACAGAGCCCCCAGAGGTCACCATGGAGCTGTCCCAGCAGATCATTCCGTGGGGACAGAGCGCCAAGTTCACCTGCGAGGTGCGAGGGAACCCCCAGCCCTCCGTCATGTGGCTGCGCAATGCTGTCCCTCTGTCCGCCAGCCACCGGCTCCGGCTGTCCCGCCGGGCACTGCGCCTGGTCAGCGTGGGGCCCGAGGACGATGGGATATACCAGTGCATGGCGGAGAACGAGGTCGGCAGCGCACAAGCCATGGTGCAGCTGCGGACAGCCCGGCCGGGTAAGTCCCCCTGTCCGAGCTTCTGACCATCCAGTGACAGAGCCTAACACACAGGGAAAGAGCAGGGCAGGGAGCAGGGGAAGCAAGTTGGTGTGCAACCCTCCCATTTGTGTTTGATCTGCCTTGCTCTTCCCTCCTTTTTAACCTACACTTTGACTGCTGTTTTGACTGGGATCTCCATATCTCCCTGTGGGAACAGATGACAGCAGAGCAGTTTTGCTTCTAAGGGTAGGACCATGTGTGCATATTTGAGTGATCTCTACATGAGAGAGACAAAGCATTCTGGGTGTAGTGCCTTGCCCCTTGGCTTAGGTCTGCCTCTCAGCTTGGGCATGAGCTGATGTGGGTGGCTTCACCTGGGGTAAGAGGGAGACCACCTGATTCCTTGGACCATGTTGAACTTATCAAGGGTAAGAGGGGCTTCAAAGAGGGAGGAAGCCCCATGTGGCCAAGGCCTGTTCTCAGAGAGGCCCCAGTGAGATGTGCTAGGTTTAGACCAGGGCAAGGAGAGATTGTTGCCAACACCTTTTGCAATGGCACTTCAGGCAGCACCACACAAGGATCTCATAGCTCTGCCATCACCGCAGACTGGGATGGACATTTACCCTGCCTTGACACCTTGTCTTTCAGGAGCTTCACTCAACCCTGGGCGAGATGCCCAGCTGGGCTCAGCTCAGCCTCCAACACCACCTTCCAGGGAAAGTGCCCTAAAGCTGCCCCTGGATAAAACTGGGCTGCCAAAGCTTGAGGCAACTCCAGTGGCAGTGTCTCCACAGTGTGCAGCCAACAGGGAGCTGGTGGCTCCAGCCGAGGCTCCCATCATCCTCAGCTCTCCCCGGACATCCAAGACAGACAGCTACGACCTGGTGTGGAGACCCCGTCCTGACAGCAGAGCCCCCATCCTCTATTACGTGGTGAAGCATCGCAAGGTATCACTGTTTTGCCCTGCTCCCATCTCTCCTCTCCGCCATTCCACAGGTGGGCTGGAGGCCTCACCACACGTTTTCACACCTCTGGAGCAGGTGTGTGGGGGCGGGGGCACCCACTGCTCACTGGAGGCCCTGGATGGTGGGACCTCCTGAGCTGCAGCCTCAGCCTGCTGAGGTGTGACGAGTACAGGCTGTAAGAGGAGGTTTGCTGAGCTGTCCAGGAAGAGCCCATAGTAGTGCCCACCTGCCTCAGTATGCAGAAGGCATATGCACATACATGCATTTCCAGTAGCTTCCACTTAAAATTCTCAGTCCTGTGCTTGCACAAGTAGGAATTCCGGAGGGCAGATTGCGCATGACTTGCTCTGGAATGCTTTTGTCTTGGCACAAGCCACAGGGAAACCTCTGCCTTGAAAGGCTTGGGCTGCAGGACACAGAGCAGCAGCTGCATGTACCTGCCGTGCTCAGCAGCACCAAAGTGCCCATGCTCACTGAGTGTGATGAGCCAGCAGAGAGCTCTCAGAGCCATGCTAAATCCTCTGGGAAGGTCCTTAACCACCAGTTTTATTTTGGAAATTGAAAGGCAGTGCACTGTTGAGTATGTCTCTTGCCAGTGGCACGTGGTGAGGTGCCTGGTCCTGCTTGAGTCCAAGGGCTCCTGCCCTCAGAGGTGCTTCTCAGCACCACAGGCACACTGCAGGCAGAGCTGAAGCCCAGCAGTTTCTTTAAATAGCAGAGTATTGTTGGGGGAGATTTTCTGCTTTTGAGATGTAAAGTATCACTTTCCATTTTGCTGGGGGTAAGTGGAAGAAAGTGGCTTAAATTTATCTGTTTGCTGCTTGTCTTTCCTTTGGGTAGTCAGGGAGTTGCAGTACAGAGGCAGGTTTTGCCTCAAACCCCAAAGGGTTTGAATATTTTCCAAAAACATGTCAGATTGCATGTTTTGGATTTCCAGCCATTGCAAGGGACTGTTTTCAAGTCAATGTATCTATTTTCCTGGAATTGTTTGATTTTTGTAAAAATATACTGTAGGTTGTTATAATCCTTGATTTCTTTCTAAACAAAACTTAAGCTGAGGATTTCAGCTGTCTCTTTAAAGAGCCCTTTAAAACAAAGGCAGAAGATGCCAACACAAGAACACAATAGGGCAAGCTTAAATAAAAAACAAAGATGCCAAAAGCCTCACCAGACTATTGGCTCTGGTTGTCTGCCAAGAAGAGATTTGTTCCCCAATGGTGTATCACATAACTACCAATTCTGCATGTGATTTTAACTTGCAGGCTTGGAGTTTGTCCATATTTGATTTGTTTTTCAGCGCTTCACCTGGAAGGGGCCGTAGGGCAGTGGAGGTCACCGTGGGTCACTGCAGTTTGCAGTAATATGTTTTCAGTGTAGTCCAAATTCTCAGCTGGAGACTCTTTCTTGGCATGCTTAAGGATTGTGTGGAAAGGAATTAGTCCCAATAACCCTTAAACTTGTTTAGAAAGAGTCTTTCCATCTGAGATCCTTAGGATGGGGTTATATAATGATCTGGTTTTGACATTTCTGACTGGAAAAGCATGTGTGCGGAGAGGGAAGAAATCAATTCAGCAACAAAAGAAAAGGCTCTTTGTGTAAAAGATGGCTGAAAGGAAAGTTAAACCTACAGACAGGAGACTTACATTTGTACTGGGCAAGAGTCTGCTTCTTCTCTGGAAAATATCTGTGGATGTCTCTTTTTTTCTCCCTGTTCTTGCACTGCCCCTAAATTCTCAGCAGCCTGGAAGCAGTCAGATGCCACACATCCCTTATTTTTGTTTCTTAAGAATTTGTCTTTTTTCTTTCCTGGATATTAGCAGCCTTTAGGGCTCCCCTCCCTGGCCCCACAACTTACCGGGTTCAGGAATAAAAATAAAACGAGGCAGGCATTAATCAGTCAGTGTCAAACGCTTGGAGAAGATGAATGATACAGCAGAGTCTTGGCATTTCCGTTTTGTTGCGTTGCCCGCATTACTAATGCTCCTTTCGGCACCGGGTCACTTCAGTGTCCTGCCTATTTGCCTGCAAAAATATTATCCTTGCAGCTGGGGAAAAGGAGGAAGGTCCCACCTTCCCTCCCCCTCCACATGGGGCACCAGGGCATCACTGAAAAACAAACTGTGTTTCCAAGCCTTTCTCGCGGCCGCAACCATACACGGTCTCTTCCCTGCAGAAACCTGTGCTCCAGCATTATGGTTCTTCATTTCAGCCTGAAAGTGCCAGTGGTGAGGGTGGATAAAACTAGATAAAAAGCCATTGGACAAATGATTGAGGTCCGGATGACCAAAGTTGTGTCTGGGTACCTCATGCTGTGGAAATGGCCGGTGTCTAAATAAGCAGCTCAGCAGCTGGGCTGCAGAAGAAATTTGGCTCCTAAAGCAGCTCAATCCCCTGGCTAATGCTGCATTTTGTGGGGCATGCATGCTCTAGGGCTTTACACCCATTAAGGGGCAGTGATATCAGAGGGAACCAGCAGACAGAACAGGGCTGAGTGAGCCTCTGGGGTCAAGACAACACCCTGATGCTTGGGTGATTTTCCCCACATATACCTGAATCCTTCAGCTTTTCAAAATCAGGCTGGAAACATCTCCCTCCTCTGCGGGCAGGGAACTGGCCTCCAGGTGGGGGAGGTAGCCCTGGTTGGTACACAGCCTGTTGTGAAAGTTTCTGAGCTCAGCACCTATGACAAGCCGAGCCTGCCCCCAGCTTTGAAATGCCTGTGTTGGTCTCTCAGCAGGTCACCAATGCCTCGGACAGCTGGGCAGTGAGGGATGTCCCAGCCTCACAGCACCGCCTGACCCTCTCCAGGCTGGACCCTGGGAGCCTCTACGAGGTGGAGATGGCTGCTCACAACTGTGCTGGCGAGGGACAGACGGCCATGGTGACCTTCCGGACTGGTAAAGGTCAAACCTTTCCCTGGGTGTTTTGCTCTGAGTCAGGGGAGGGCCCCTCGGAGACATCCTGTCCCAACCTGAGGCACAGGCACCAGGCTTAGGACAAAAGGGCTGTTTCTGCTTTGGAAATCCATCTGCCCTCAGCTTAGAGTGACTGTCAGAGCAAAAGTGGAAGGTAGGATGGGGAAAATCAGGTCTTCCCCTCTATATGGGTTGTAGCAAGTCCCTTTCTCCCTCCGTGTCTCAGTTGAACACCTGCAGAACTATAGAAAATGGGTCTAGCGGTTTAATCCATCCTCTGCCTGGAGACACAATCAGGCTGTGGGGATTGTTCCCAACAGGTGTTTGTCTAATCTGTCTTTAAAAGCTTCTCCTGTGCTAAAGGGAACTCCAAGCTTTCCCATACAGTATGCTGGGTGTTGCACTGTCTTTGCCACTAAAAGGTTATTCCAAATGTCCACACTAAGACTCCATGTCCCCTGGCTGTTTTTCGTGTCTCCAGCAGGTGTGGGGAATGGCATTCCCTTTTAGCAACATTCCCCATGGTGGTGAGCTTGCTCATGTCTCTTCTCAGGCCCCCATCTTGTGCTAATTATTACCTTCTCAAGGCAGAAATCTAGCAACATTTCAAGAAAACCAATTAAAAGTTGTGGAAAATTAAATATGAGGGAAACCTATTATCAGTTTAACAAACTTGCCCCTTTAGCCCCTTTAGCTCCTGCTGCCTGCAGGCTGAGTGGTCTCAACCCGTAGGGCCTCTAGAGTCCATAGAGTACTTATCTCTGCATCCCAGCAGGGAATATTTTCTTTCCTCATCACATCAAAAATTAACTCTGAGCTGCATCTCCATGTCAGTGA
This sequence comes from Pachyramphus minor, assembly GCA_013397135.1. Lineage (NCBI taxonomy): Eukaryota > Metazoa > Chordata > Aves > Passeriformes > Tyrannidae > Pachyramphus > Pachyramphus minor. The sequence continues at coordinate 488,847 of VYXB01005689.1, forward strand.
TGCCACCTCTCCCTTCTGCACAGGTCGGCGCCCAAAACCAGAGATTGTTGCGAGCAAAGAGCAGCAAATCCAGAGGGATGACCCAGGCACGAGCACTCAGAGCAGTAACCAGTCTGACAACAGCCGTCTGTCCCGTAAGGCCCTCCCGGAACGGGGCAAGGAGGGAGGGTGAGGGGTGCTAGATCTCTTGTGGGTGGCAGTGGCCAGGCCATGCTGGGGTTGAAGTCTCCACTGGGTAAATCAAGGCTGTGCAATGCTGAATGGGTGGTCTCTATGTCCTGACAAGGAGAGGTCCTTCTTGGACACCCCTGCTACTGCCCTTGGCAGACTGTCTTAGAAGAGCAGGGAGATCCTGCTGCCTGGCCCCACCTTCAATGCAAAGACTTGTCAGAAACTGTCTCTTGCTGAGTTTCAAGTGGAGGGTTCAGAAAGCCCTGCCATGAAGTCTGTGAATGCACAGGGCACAAGAACAACAAACTGCAATGCACCAGTGGGTGCTGGGGGAGTGTGAGGGAGGAAAGGGGACCAAGTCCCTGCATGTGTCAAGGCCTGACAAGGGGCAGTTAGTGCCCATTTAGAGGTGCAGGGTGCTCCATTTGGGTATTTTGCTGCACTGGAGAAACATCAGATCCCTACTGGTTTCTCCAATTTATTGTTTCCCACCTTGTGTCTGCCATTACTCTTCCCATTATAATTTCTGTGAAATTCTCTCCCTCAGTCTATATCTTTTCTGTGAAGTCCCATCCTTCAGCCTCCCACACACAATCATGTATTGCCTTCTCATTCATATTCACAGATTCGTTCATCTCTTTCCCTCCTGTCTTTTTATGATTTTCGTATCAAATTGTATTTCCCCAGTTTAGAACTTTTCCACATTTCCTCTTCAGGAAGGAGGAGAAAATATGGAAAAAAATCTGTTTCTTTTCAATCTCTCTTGTTTTCATCTCCTACACTTCTTTGTCCCCAACATCAGTCTCGCCCTGCTCACAGCCAGGATTTTTGCTCCATCTGCAGCTCTGCATCCACACCTCTCACTGTTCTCCCTCTCATGATAGGTGTACACACCTCAAACCTTGTCTCATCCTATTTGAGCTGAGAGTGGGGAAGGAGCAAGGTGCAAGCAGGAGTAAAAGATGTTTGCAGGCACAAACTGAAAGGAGTGAGGATTTGGGGGTGCCATGAAGAGATGGAGGGAAGAGAGCATTCAGGATTTAAGGAGCATGTGGGTGGCTGCAGTGCAGGTCATCCTTTACCCACATACCTCCAGGAGCCTCCAGACAGGGCAAGAAGAATACATTTCATGGCCTTATGTGCCTTTTGCAGCTCCAGAGGCACCAGACCGTCCAACCATCTCTATGGCATCAGAGACGTCTGTGTACGTGACCTGGATCCCCCGTGGGAATGGCGGGTTCCCCATCCAGTCTTTCCGTGTGGAATACAAGAAATTGAAGAAGTTGGGAGACTGGGTCCTGGCCACCAGTGACATTCCTCCCTCTCGCCTCTCTGTAGAAATCCCAGGCCTGGAGAAAGGTAGGCAGGTGTTCCCCTCCCTGCTTCCTGGAGGTCTGCAGGAAGGCTGCACAGTCCCTGTAGGATGGTTATCCATCTGTCACATCGTGCTAAGCCCCAGCATGTGCGAGCAAAACAAAGCCTCCCCGGCTCCCACCTTAGGTGCATGGGGAAAAAGCTGCAGATGCTTCTCCAATTTCTCCAGCTGCAAAGACCAGTGTAGGTCTGACCTCCCTCAGGGAGGCTTAAACATGCTTTTCTGCATTACAGGATATAGTTACTAAAGGCATTTGGTTTTGCCATTTACTAGACAGGACAGAACTTTCCTTAGCCACAGGCAAGACAGATGGGCACACAATTCCCATTGCACTTCACATGAGAGAAGATTTCATCACTGAGGTGGACGGCTGAAGAGGGGACATAACTATTCCAAACTTAAAGACCAGTAAAATGATGTTTGGGTAAAAACTACTTAGGCTTTGAACTTTTAACTGATGTTTATGTACTTAAGTCACACGGATTAGAGAAAGGACACCTTTCCATACCTGCTTTCAGGTCAGGATATCCTTTTGGGCATCTCTTAACCCCCACACAAATCCAAAACTGCTACCTGACCTTTAGACCATCCAGACAGGAATTGGGGAAGGCAAATAAAAAAGCAGGCTCCATCAAGAACATGGCTGAAATGTGGGCATTCAGTGTTTATACCTCAGTCACAAATTCCCTGTAGACTCTTTGCCTTCTGGAAAAAATGTAGCCCCTCCTCACAGACAGGTCTGTGCTGACAGTAGAAGTTTTGTAAGACTCCAATCTCTGCGACTCTCTTATTTCCCATTTTCCCCTTAGGCACATCCTATAAATTCCGCGTCCGGGCACTGAACATCCTGGGAGAGAGTGAGCCCAGTGCAGCATCTCGGCCGTATGTTGTGTCTGGGTACAGCAACCGGGTCTACGAGCGCCCTGTGGCCGGGCCGTACATCACCTTCACAGATGCCATCAACGAGACCACCATCATGCTGAAGTGGATGGTAAGGTTTGTAGGGGCTGAGATCTCTGCATGTGCAGGAAGAAGGTGTGTGTGGGAGCTACCTGCCCAGCTTACACCTCTTCCAGGTTACCACTGTGGAGCCTGTCACAGCACAAATAGATCAGGGATCAACTAGCTGCCTCCACTAAAGGAGGACTTGCAGACATCCACATAGAAAGGCAGGAAGTCAGAGAGTCTAGGAAACCCTTGAATCCAACATTGTATACAGGAAGATTTCAGTGGGTAACCTCATGGTCTTGACCATTTTGATCAACAAGCACAGTTCAACAATACATGGGGTGGCTGCTTGCTCTCCTGGCCAAACTCTTGGAATCCATTAGCACCTCTGTCTGTCCTAGTAGTTTCCAGCAGCTATGTCCTTCACTCTTACTTGCTGGATAGCAGTCCTAAGTGCTAAAAATCATTTACAGCAGTCCACTCCAGAGGATTTTTAGGAGTGGGCAGGATCTTTTGGATCACAAGCCCAGCTCCAGTGTTTTCAATAGCTTAGAGCTTATTCAGAGGGATGCATTGCCCTCCTCTCTCCTAGTTGCTTCTAGACAAAAATTGCAACAGTGGAGGATGGGCACTGCTGTTCATTTGAACAGAAACAGTAGCTGATAAAATACTTTGTGAAAGACAGCAAGAGGGTGTGAAGCTGGGACAGTACTGCCCTGGGTGTGGGGGAGGAAGAGAGCTGTCTTAAGAAATGCAAGACTCCTGTGGTCACCAGTTTGTGGCAAGACATCGCTTGTCTGGAAGCCACGAGCCTACTGGAGTCAAGAGGAAGGTGTGTTCACCCATGCCCAGCTGAGTCACTGTCGTTGAGGAATTTTTTTTCTGAATCATTGGCTGTGGCTGCTGAGAAGAAACAGAGCATGGGGTGCTTGGGTGAGAGGCCCAGACTCACAGCTTGTCTGTTACCTGAGAGAAGCAAAGTGTGAGAGTATAAAATAGCACTGAGCTTTTGTAAAGAAACCCATACTGTGCAACACAAAGAAGATCCCTCTGCTAGTTTTCTTCCTGTCCCATCCCACTTACCCAAACTGCTCCTTACCGACAACAATATGGAGCACAGACATCTCTATTAATTTCTGCTCTCCCTCCCATTCTCTGCAGTATATCCCAGCCAGCAACAACAACACTCCCATTCATGGATTTTACATCTACTACCGCCCCACTGACAGTGACAATGACAGCGACTACAAGAAGGACGTGGTGGAAGGTAGGAGAAGTTGAGAGTCTGGTCCCAGGTGTTGATTTCATGTGGAAGATGACACTGCCAGAAGGAGCCCTGTGCACAAAAGGTGGCGGCTGTCTGGGCCTAGCACTGCTGCAAAGCAGGGCCAGCTGTTTGTTCCCTGAGGAAGTTAACAGCACATGTGTTTGTTCCCTCCTCAGGAGATCGGTACTGGCACTCCATCAGCCACCTGCAGCCAGAGACCTCATATGACATTAAGATGCAATGCTTCAATGAGGGTGGCGAAAGCGAGTTCAGCAACGTGATGATCTGTGAAACCAAAGGTAACCAGCTTCACAGGGCAGCTCTGGGAGTGCAGCTGGCTGCCCTCCCTGCCTGCAGCTGTCAGAGCACAGCATGGGAGGTACCATCCCTGCCTGACAGTGCATCATCCAAGCTCAGGCAAGGTGATGGAGGCAGCACTGGGGAGAAGAGAGACATAGGGTCATTCATGCTGTTGATCAGAACGTGTATGTACCCACAGCAGTACTCACAGACCCCTTGTGCAGAGTCCCTTGTGCACTGTCCCTCAGAGTTGTAGTTAGCGTTTGTTTTCCTAGATGGTGACTTGAACCAGAAGGACTGCCTTTCTCTTGCTGTGCCAAACTCCTGTGTTGGGTTAGAAGCAGGTTCCAGTGTTGTCTTCCAAGCAGCTGCACTGTCATGATAGGAACAGCATTGAGTCCAAGGGTGTGTTTTGGAGAAGCTATTTTCATTTTTGCTTTTGCTTTAGCAGTCCATGAGCAGATCTGGCAAAGTTGTAAATCAAGTACAGAGGACTTGTCTGTATTGCAATATGCATCAGCCTAGGAAATCCTGTCATCCAGGGGTGCTTCTTTAAAGCCACCATAGTCTGCCCACGCCACAGCAGCATAGAAATGCCTGGAATGGGCTGCTGTTCCATCTGCCATGTCTATGTCTAATGTTCCCTCTCTCTTCCCTTTGCAGCTCGGAAGTCTCTTGGCCTGCCGGGTCGTCTTCCACCCTCCACAGTGCCCCCCCAGCAGCATCCCCCACTCAGTGGTGGGCACAGTGGCCTGGGGACAGGAGCCATGGTGGCCCGTTCCAGTGACTTGCCATACTTGATTGTAGGCGTTGTGCTGGGCTCTATTGTACTCCTCATCGTGGCTTTCATCCCCTTTTGCCTTTGGAGAGCCTGGTCCAAGCAGAGTAAGAGTTCTTTCTTGAAGGCTAATTTACAAGATATGCTTTGCCTGTGGATTAGATCTGACCCTGGCTGTAGTTGGGTCAAACGCCCGAAATGTGCGGGCTGCACATTCTGGGAAGCAGGGCAGAGGGCAAGTCTTGGATTCTCTGTGGAACCCCATAAAGACCAAGGCCGCTGTTTGTCCCTTGTCCTGCTTACCTTGTTGAAAAGGAACCTTGGGGACTAGGGGCAAAGCGGGACTCCACTGCCAATTGCGTAGGGCCCCTTTTCACCATTTGGTTCCAAGGGTGCTTTGGGTGCCAAAACAGCTTTCTGGTAGGATAGCCTAACCCTATCCCTTCTGAGCTTCAAGAAGCTCAACTTTACCTCTGATTTTACCCTCAGACTTCCTTTCTCTTCCCTCTGCAGAGCAAACCATTGACATGGGCTTTCCAGGAGCTGGGCTGCTGGTCTCATCCTGCCAGTACACCATGGTGCCGCTGAGGGGCATCTCTGCTCCTCGTGCCAATGGACACCCCTACATTAATGGGCAGCCCTATGCCAACAGGGCACATTTGAATGGCATCTGCCCCTCCTCAGGAGTGGGGTATGCAAGCACCAAGCCCCGAGATTACAGCCCAGATGAAGTGCCACCGGTATGTCCACACCTGTGGTTAAGCGCTGGTTTGACATGAGCTGGAGGCCGTGATTGCAGTGGGAGGGCTTCTCCACATGTGGCTGCCACGCCTTGCAGCGTGTAGAAGTGACAACACTGTCTTTTTTTAAAGAGATTTCCCCTTTGCAGTGGAGTCTGAGACATGGGGAGAACAGGAAGGTCTCCAAAGCACTGGTGAAGGGGTGGTTTCTTGGGGCAGTGGCTCTTAAGTATGGAGGAGGTTCCTGTTTCTCCTGAGCAAAGCTCACAGGGACTGACAGTGCTGAGGACTCTGTGTGTAAAGAGTAATACAGGCCAAGAGAGTGCCACAGCAGAGACTATATACTGGTTATTGTCCCCCATTGATTCAGCAGTGAGCCTGAAGTGAGTTTTTCAGTGCTCAGTTTCACTGTCCTCTGTAGCAAAATAAACAGTTTCAGCTTTCTCTGCCTTCTGCCATAAGAGCTGCACCAATTTGCCCCAGGGCTCCGACTCCCACATCACAGCACCTGCTTCTTAATGTGCTATTGCTCCAAGAATCCTTCTCTGTCCTTCCAGACACACGACGAGACCAACGCCTTGCTGCAGGCAAGAGTGCTGCAAAATGGGAATGCCCAGCAAGACTACCAGTCCTCCAGGTTAGTCCTGGCTTGTGGAGGGGGTGGATGAAACACTGGGACCCACAAGACTTCATGCTCACAAAAGCTTGGCCTCAATACAACTCCCATCTGTCCCAACTCATTTGGGAAACAAATCCATGCTTCAGCACTAGGGCTTCTTGGTCCAAATTCTGTTGTAAAGCTCATTCCTCTCATGATTTCAGGGAGAAATCATTTAATTGTAGAGGTAGAAAAGACCTACTTCCCCTGCCCCCTTTTCCTCCTCCTGCTCCTAAATGGGAGACTGAAAAGCAGGACAATAGAATCAAGCAGATATGACTGGATGCTGATAAACACCTGCCCCAGAATCTGCCTGGGTTCCATCTGGGGGTGCTTTGTGTCTCATTGTTCCAATGTGTTTATTACCATGTTCTCTGTGATGCACTACTTCTCCCAGCTCCTGTGGCACTCACTAGCTGTTGGATTAGGGATACAAAGTCCCATCACCTCATTCCCATCTCACAAGTAGATTCCCATTTCTTCCCCTCACTTAGGAGTGCTGTGTGTTGCTGCACTGATGCAGCTGGCTGTTACACAGGTTATCTCTTTCAAGGAGGAAAGATCTGTTAACAACACCAAACCTCTTTGCCTGCCTCCCTCCCCAGATTGCCCAGCTCAAGAACAGAAGACAGCTCTTTCCTCTACAGTCTTCCAGATGACTCCACCCACCAGCTGCTTCAGCAACAAGATGACTGTCCTCACCTTCAAGAGCACTTTGTTGGCCTCCATCATCCAGTAATGGGAAGCAAAGTGGGATGCCCTAGCCTGGATCCTCGACGGGACACCTTGTTCCACCAAGGTCAGTGGTGGAACACTTTGGAAAAGTCCATGCCTTCTTTATCTCATCATTTGAAGCTGATCTTGAAGGGAAATCTCACTGTAAAGCATTTCTGATTACTCATGTTCAAATTATGTGAATCCATCTCCCTAGGACCTGATCCATTGATCCACACACCTGTAGTAAGGATCTGACTTGTTTTGTGCAGTCATGGGATTGAATTCCCATATAGAATTTCAGAATGCTCTCTTCCTCTTTGATCAGAGTCTCTCTCCCTGTAAAGTGGGAAAACTAAAAACCTCCCATCTCATCTCTCATTTCATCATGCATTGTAATTATTTCTTGTTCCTCTTCCCTTTCAGGAAGCCCTTGCTGCCTAGGCCTAGTGCCAGTTGAAGAGGTAGAAAGACTAGAGTGCTGCCAGTCCAGAGGAGATCTACATTCCCAGAATCCAGTGATCACATCTTTGGGTCAGGATCTACCAGGACACCTGAACAGCAGCCCACCACCACTGAGACCCTTAGAGACTCACCCTCCCACCAGCTAGGGACCAAGCTGCCTTTTGCAAAAGACTTATTCTAAAGAGAAAAAGAGAAAGGGTATTTATTTTTGTATAACACCCCTATTTATATATTTATGCACTTGTATATAGATGTATATGTGCCTTTTATAATGCTATGGAGACGGAAGGCATCCTCAGCAAGGTCACAGGAGGACCCAGGAAACAAAGCAGCAGCTCTCTGTGGCACCAGCTGTTCATCAGAGCACAGGATTGCAACAGCTGGACAAGAGACACTGCGGGACATGGGGCCAAATAGAGCTGCCACCACCAAGGTCGAGCACCCTCTTGCAGTGAGGGCTTCACAAAAGGTCTTTTCCTGTCCCCTACAGGAAGGTTTGTTCCAGGAACACACTCCTGTGAATGGACTGGAGTTACACACTCTGCCTAATCAACTTAAACAACCCTTCACATACACGCCATCTGCAGCCGCCTATCTGTAAAGACAAACCACGCTTTAACATCTCAAATAAAGGCTTTAGTCTTGCTGTGCCTGGCTTTATGCTAATTTGTCACACAGAATGAGCCTTCTCTTTTTTTTTTTACTTGCAGACATACAGCAAGCAGGACACCTGTGGAATGGTGACATTTTCCTGCAGTTAGAGTTTTCCAAGCCACCAAGGCGAAATCTCCTTAATGCTGAGCTTGGAAGAGGGACAGCTGCTACCGGTGCCAGTTAAGTGACATGAAACTTGTAGTGAGGAGCGTAGCTAGAGGAAATTTTCCTTTATCTGCAAGGATAGTTGCATGAGTTTGGTGATGGAGGGAGGCAGCCAGACACTCAAATCTCTGCCAGTCTTGTTTCCTTTGCCCCCAGCCCCTATCCTGTGCTTTTCTAGCTTCAGGAACTTTCAGCATACAGGCCTGTGGATAAGGGTGACTTTTTTCCTTAAGGAAACATGGGATGCTTAGCACCTCCAAAGGGATTGTTAAGGAAACTTTCCTCTCTGACCATCCAGAACCCACTGTGGCAGTCACACTCCCTCCACCAAAAACTTTAACTCTGGGACTGAAGCCCCTTCACAGTAGGCACCTCCAGTGAGTCAACAGGTGCCCCTCTTGACTCTCTGCACACCCCCCACTCACACTGTCAGACAGGTTTCCCTTACTGGCTCAACCCTGGATTCCCCAAAGCAGAGTCTCAGATGTTTGGTTCCTTAAAGTAATTTAATTGTGATGCAACAACACCACAACAGCTCAAGCAGGTGCCTCCCAGCAGGGACCCCGAACAAAGGAACAAGATGGAGACACAAAGACCAGTGGCAAAAGGCAGGGAGCGGGGAGGAACAGCAAGAGCAGCTACAGGTTGTTCAATCTATTTAATTAAAAGTGCGCAACAACCCCGAAGTGTTCCCATGCACCCTCAGGAGCCTTGCACTGGAAGACCTGTGCAACACAACCCCTTCGCCCTGGAGGTGAAGGAAGTTCTCAGTAAGGGTAAGTGCTGTAAATGATTACATGCTGTCACCATACTAAATGCAAGAGGCAAAAAAGAGTAAGACCTGAAAACACACTGAACCTGGCTCTCTCACTCTGATCAGGCGGGTGCAAGTGGAGTTACAGGCTGACTTTACATTTTCTGTACCCTCCTTGTGCCAGGTAAATGCCACATCCTGCACTGCAGTGCAGTTCTCCACTGCTCCATACCCTCCTAAGCACCACAGCCCTGAGGAAAAAAAAAACCCCTTTGCTTTCTCCCAGTAAATAGCACTTTCCTTAACTGATCAGCTCAGTTAGCAGAGTAATGCTGTTCCTGCTGGGATGCTCAACAATAACAAATGCACACTTAAGGCAGACCTCTTTTACCATTTTTGAAAACAAGGTACCAAAGCTCTATTTTCCCACATGAAACTCTGATCCAGCTTTCCATAGCCACTTCTTTGAGGAGCAGACATAAATGCAATGCACACACACACAAATGGCACCTGTCCAGTGCAAGTCTCTCCAATCGTCTGATAACAGTATTTAGTAGTTTTATTTGCAATTTTTTTATTCCATATCTGTTGCTGCAGTCATATTTTGATAGTGGAAACAAATGTAACCCTTTACAACTAAACCCTGTATAGCCTAAACAAGTCCTCACTCCAAGGCATGACTACTGCCACAGTTAATTTTAAGGTCGACTTGGATTGTTAGTTACCATTGCTGGTATAAGAAAAAGGAATGCTTCAGTTGAAGTCTCACAGTCCTGTGGTGAAGGTTGTAGAAAGAGGCACCCACCTTTCCTGCCAAGGAAAGAGAGTTCTTCTTTTCAGCACCCACCTCTTCTGCCCAGATTGATCTCCTCTCTCAGGAGGGCTATGTCATGAGCCATGCGCAGGACCCGTGACTCCAGCCTGTCTCTCTCTTTCATGTCTGTAGTTTGGGTGCCCTGAAATTCTGCTCCCTGTATGGACAGGAAAAAAATGGCTCCTATAAAACATGGCAGGAGGAACAGTGGAAATTTATTTCACGGGGGAAAGTAAAGCTTTCCAAGAAGCAGGACATCTCCATGACTTCTCCATTCCTTAGTGAGAAATACTTGAAAGTTAAGAGTGAGGGACCACTAACTTAGGCTGTCACAGGTGGCTGCCTTATTCCCTAGTACAGAGCAGTAAAACCACTTTTCATTGGAACAATTTGTTACATGACTGTTTCCACGTAACAGTGGAATATTTTTTAATTCCTGCAAGTCATATTTTAATTAGAAATAAGATTAATTTGTTTCAGTCTTAGAAAGCAGCTAAGTAAGAAATTACAGAAATGCCAAGGTATGGCTTCTTCAGGATCAGCTCATTCCTCTCCCTTTCTACAAGACCTGGAGCAGCCATTCTTCCTGTCCCACTATTAGCCCAAAGGCCAGAGCAGAATACAAGACCAGACAGCTGCTGAGGGCCAGATGATCTCTTACCCATGTCTGAACAGTCCCAAACCTGCATGTAGTACATGGCTAAGAGGCTTACCAGATCATTTGGTAGTGAATCCAGCTTAGTTTCAAGTTGATGCTTTTCCTGGCAAAACTCATCCAGCTGCAGCAGTTTGGTGGTGTTTTCCTTTGTCACCTTCATTAGCTGCTGCTGCAGTTCGAAGATTCTTTCCTGGAAAGATGTAAAATGTTGAGCAGGGATGAGAGAGGACAAAACGCGTGAAGTGGGGAAGTGCTAAGCACAGTGTAAGTGTCACAGAAGACATGTAAACAACAGACTGATCCTGCACACTCCACCTGATCCCACAGTAATTTTTAGTGCAATCTGTCATCTTTATATATATATTGCAAATACCTAAGTAAAGCAGTTAGGCAAAAGTGTGGGAAGGAGAAAGCCATTAGGTAAATCATACTCCCATACCCTTCCGTGCTCTTCTGTAAGGGCAGCATAAGCACGTTGCCTGCTTGCACCACAGTAGCTGAGCCTTAGGCTCTCTCAGGTAAAGACATGAACTTTCCAGACTGCACAGACTGGCATCCCAGGCACGAGCCAGGGCTTGCCCTGTACTCAAACAGTTTGTCACCAAAGGCAGTGGAAGAAGGCAGTAGGTGCTGAATGCCACCTGAGACCCAAAGAAAAGCACTCTGGAAGAACTTCACATGGGGACTGAAGCAGAAAAATACATTTGAGGAAAATAAAGAGATCATCAAGTGTGTCCATGAGCAAATATGGTGTGCATCAGCAACTGGAGCAGAGATAGGAAAGATGATGGGAAATTGGATATTATAGTCTGTTAATGACAAGTGAAAAAAAATCAAACATGAGCATGGTCACAAAAGATTTTAATGTAACTATTCAGCTCCAGAGAAATGAAGCCTTAACAGATCATCACAACACGTGTCTTCCTCACTTTCCTCCTCCTTACCTCCCATTTTTTAAGCTCCAGGTAATGCTCATATTCTTTCTCCATAATTTTCACTTTCATGTCCTCCACGGGTATGTTAACAGAGTGTTCTTGAACTGCTTCAAAATCAACCAGCCGACCAAACTTCTCCATCATCAGATGATTGCACTTCTCTTCCAGTCCTAACAGAAGGGCACAAATGGCAGCACTGTTGGTTAATAAGAATTTATCCCTTATCCTAGCTTTTTGTCTGAACTCTTTGGTATTTGTTTTGTAATAAATAATTCACGCAAAACCACACAGAGCTCACAATTGAGTATCGCCATTTGTCCTTGCCCATGATCACACCCTATGTTGTCACCAAGCCACACTCTAAGCCAGTCCTAGTAAGCCATTCCCACCCCACAGGCTATATAGGGCCTCTGCAGGTCTGGTGGTGCTAAACACAGCTTTGGGTTTGGTTCTTGGGAAAGTGTTTTGAATAGGGCTTGTTTCATTCTTCTGATGTTACGCAGAGGAGGAAATTGCCAAAAAATAGCTTACATAGCTTTGGGGAAGCAACTTTCTTCCTAGGAGTTCTGCTTTACAACCAGAAATAGCAATCATGTGTCCAGACTTCCAGTGTCTCATCTCAGTCAACTCTACTTATACTAAGGTTCCAAATTACTTCGCACAGCCTGTGCAAGTATAGAGACAGACGTGGTGAGTCACCCACACCCAGTGAGGGGGACAGAATGAGCATTACCCCACACTGTGTAGTGCAGAGTCTTTGTTACTCACGTTGAATCTCCATCTCCATTTCCTTTTTGTCCTGGACAAGTTGCCTGTGTTTCTCCCGGGCCTTCTTATAATGCTCCCTGTGCATTATCTTCTCATTACGTAAGTCCACAACTCTCTTCTGCAGGTACTCCAAGGACCGATTGGTAAATACCAAAGCCTGGGAGAAGTCACTGGGCATCTCCCCATCAACCAAGCACTGCACCTGCAAGAAGCAGCCACAAATAAGCAAAGCTGACTTTACTTATTAAGGTGACTTCACTTATTAAGGGTGCTGGTGATCTCTCTGGGTAACAAATGTTTGAGCAATACAGAACTAATGAGGGAGGTAATAGTACGTGTGGGCACAACTCATGTTTTGGGCCAGTGAATTGCTATCACTCAGCAAAGCTGAAAGACCACTTAGATGTACCACAACTGCGTACACATGAAGCTGTCTACCCTTCAGTGGCCCCTGGCACAAAAGGGGGAGTAAGGCACTCCCTGTCAGCTGTAATTTTGAATTATCTGCAAGCTGCAGGATTGCACAGTCAGGCCTTAGACTCTCCTGTCTTTATTATCAACTTTTTAATGATGGCATATAGAACACATGGAGAGAGCTGAGCTTGCCTCAGTATACAGGCACTAACAGGCAGAGGCCTATCTTCTCTTTCTGATGGCATGATTCAGCCCAGACAAAATAACAGTATTGTCATGAGTTTTCCTCTTCATTTTCTACTTATCTTCCCTGTGCTCACAGCTGTATAAATGAATGCAGTGTATCCAATCCAACATTATTGAACTGTGCAGAACTCACATGAGTTTCAATAGTTTGGGGGCTTTTTGGGTTTGGTTTTTTTGGGGGTGGGCTTTGGTTATTTTTCCAGGAGGATATCAGTAAGTAAGGACCTGAAGGAAAATACCATAGCAAACCTATAAAGCACCTGAAGACTATGCACATTTCAGCAATGGACTAACCTGCCTGTCCTTACCTCATTTCTGTCAGTCCAGGAGAAGGGGAAAAAAAAGAATTCTAGAGGAAATAGCAGCATGAAGTTCAATTAATGGCACTTCACTCCCAGGAGAATACAGTGAATCAGGAACTAAGGGCCCCAAAGAACAGTAACACAATTGTTTAGATGTACACAGGCCATTCTGCACCTGCAGATGCACAACATCTTGAATTACCTGATGGAGTTTCAAAGGCACAGCTACATGCAGCTCATTCAGTCTCTGCAGCTTTTCCCACTGAAAGATCTCCAGATCCCTCTTTGTCGTGTCCAGACTGGTTTCCACTTCTTTTTCCTGAAGAAAGACAAATTGTGGACAAACAAAATCCTGTAGTACTCAAAATATATAAGGTAGCAAGGTTCTGTTAGATTTTGTCATCCAAAGGGAAAGAAGTATAGAAAAAAATGCTCTTTTTCTTTTTTTTATTACATATGAGAGGTTTCATAGACAACACAGGGCTCATCTATATATTCAAGCAGTATTCTAACCTGAATACATCTGTACACATCTGCACCCATAAATATCTCCTTAGAGAAGCCCTGTATATATCAAGAGACAGCTGCTTTGTTTAACATCTAAAATACTTGTAGATCTACAGAGCCTGCAAGATAATTTTTATTGTGTTATGCCTGGAAAAGCTTATTGATTCTGCATGAGAAAGAAACAATTCAGGCTCAAATGTCAGACCCCAGGGTGAATATGTGGCAGCTGGCACTTAGGAAAGCCTTTAAAAACTAAACAAAAAATGTTGTAAGTTAAGCATATTTGATGGAACATTTTTAAGACACAATAAAAGAAAGGCTTGCGTAATGTTATTTTGGTAGCACTCTCTCTCTATCCCGGATAACCCTTAAAATGAAGATATTTTTGAATTAATATAAATCAAATGTCTTAGTGAGTGCAGGAGTTCAAAAAAGCTGAAAGGAAAATTTGCATCAAAAGAGTTTATTCAGTGATTACCTGTGACAAAGAGCAAAAGAAAATAACTAAAAGCAAAAGAAATAGATGGAACAATAGCAGTTTTATGCATTAATTTTAACCTACATTTGTGTTAGGATAAGTATTCTTCAGTCTCTCCATCCCCATACACACTCACAGAGGATAGGCCAGGCTACACCAGGTGTTTCATCTGACCCAGAGAATCCAGCTTCTGCTGCTGCATGATGGCTAAACAGCTGGGAAGGACCTAAAGCCTGGATTCAGCCTCATAGAAGATAAGCTTGGACACCTTGATTCCCCCTTTTCCGGAGAACAGGTGACCCATGTTGAGCTGCCTCCTGTCTCTGTGCTACCACAGATACCTCTACCCAAACTGAGGCCTCTCAAAGGCTTGGGATTTTGTTTATAAATCTTAGCCAAAATCACTAGCACACCATTTTCAGTGGAGCATGCTGATGTTTGCTGAGAAAACACTACAATACCTTTTTGGCCAAGGCATTATATTTCTTTCTGAGGTCAGCAGCAATTTTCTTCTCCTCTGCTAAGGTTTTCTCAATGTCTAACCGCTGCTGCCGGAGCTGGAGGGTGTTTAGGAAGAGTGCCTCATCGCAGTCTGAGGAGGAAAAAGTCAAAGAATAGCTTAGCTCCATTATGACTGCACTATAGGTGCTGGCTGGAGCAAGTAGCTTCTCCTACTGTGCACATTGCACATTTTTTTCTCCTTAATAAGACCAGGGTTTTGGTTCCCTAGAGCTTCCTCAAACATAAACCCCACATTCCTCCATGAGGTGGTGAATGTCTTGAATGGATCTTTTTTTCCTTTACGTTCAGGAAGTTTGTTTCTAGAAGTCAGATTAAATGCATCAAAGCCAGCATTAAAGCCAAGTGCTCAAAAATTAGCTTTTTTAAGCAATGCAGTCCCAGTAAATAATACATGATACAGTAAACTCTTCAATTACGTGAACACATAGATTTTTATCCGCAGCACCCTTCTCTATAAATTATGAACTTGCTGTAGGATTCAGTTGTAGCTCTATTTGTAAACAAAGCTGTGGTTCACAGAACCTGTTCCATTTGTTTAATGGTAAGGAAGTCCTGTGAATTTCTAACACTGTGATTTCAGTCATACTAATCAAGTGCATAATTATGCCTAAATCAGCAGGCAAAATAATAAAAAAAGAGAGTCCAATAAAGGCCAAGAAAATGACACATGAAAAGACAAGTATGAAGAGGCTAATGCAACATGTAATTTCCCTATTAAATTAGCAATTTGGACTTCTTAAATAAAAAGTAAAAATCTTCATTTCTTCCCAACATTTAATTGAAAAATGAGATGAATGAGGAGTTAATAAAAAATTCAATTTGTGGAAATGATATTAAAATCCAATTAAAAAAAAAAAGTAAGGTGAACTGTTAGTAAGTTAAAAATGAAGCAGTGTTGTTGCATGGTCATTGACATATCAATCAAAGATTTTTTAAAAAAACAAAACCCTAAATTAGTTAAACTCATACAAAAGAAAAAGCGGGGGAGAAGTTGCTTGCCTTTTTTGAATGCACAAATGAAGAGGATTTTGCAAAGTAAAGCTCCTAAATTTTCAGATACCTTTAGGAGAGCAGCTTAGCAACGGGCAATTGCTACATAAATCCACGAGGTGGTAACAAAGAGCTTCAATTAACGGCATGGTAGTGTCTCCTCAGAAGTTCCCTGGACAGGGAGGGATCCAGCTTGGCCACGCAGCAGATTTCAGAGAGCAGCTACAGCCTTGCTACAGCTCCACTCCTAATAGTAGCCTTTTTCCTCCACAAAACAACCATGAAATGGTGAGTGGTTCTTTACACAAATCAATTAATTCTTAGTGCTTACCTAAGTCTTATTTTCCCAAACTTTTTAATTAGAGTACCCTACGCTACCAGCTGTTTCATTATCTTCACTGAGATTTCCTGGGGAAAAACGCTGCACTCAGGAGGGGTACACACGTTCCGGCCCTTCATGGCTTCAATATGCAGTGAACAATGAAAAATTCTGTGTTTACTTTTTAAATAGACAATACTGTCCCTAAAGCTAAACAATTAGTCAATGCAAAGAAATAATGGCTTAGGTACCGCCCGGGCAAACAGAGTCATCAAAGACTTCATCTTCAGATCCAGACTTTTCTTCATCAGGGCTCAAGTCAGACTCTTCATCATCCTCTTCTTCATTGTCATCTTCTTCATCTGGAAAAACAGAGTAATGCTGGCTTGCAAAACACCTCCAGACCCACCAGCTGTGCATTATGCCAATGTGCTGGTAAACACAATCCCAATAATCCATGAAAGATCATCCTGGTAATGGGTGAATCCAGGCACCTTGTGCCCATTGCATGATCTGATGATTTCACAGAAAAGAAAATAGAGGTAAAAGAAAGAGGGAGACAGATCACCTAGTAGTGGCAAAGGCACAGATGCAGGCATATTTTTGGGACTTACTTCAGTGATGTTTCCTCTCTATACATGCCAGGAATTTAAAACTTGTGGGTTTACCATTCTACCACACAGATTAATCAAACAAGCAAAATATGGAGGCACAAATCTGTTACAAAAGCATCATCATTGCCTGCACTTTTTGCTAATCATATCTCACTTGAAATCAAAAGCCAAGTCAGGAAAAGCACAAGTATTTTAGCTCAGTAAGTCTGCCTAGCCTTAACAGTGTAAAACTGAGTCACTAAGACAAATTAAATCCTTTTGTAATATGTTTAATCCTGTGACTAATAGGTGATTGCAGATTAGGTTTATGATCTCTCATTAGTCAATGGACAGATTAAAGCAGAATGTCATGAATGTGACAGACTAATCACTTACCCACAGCTACCAATGGTACAGCAGAGGAAGTATCTATTTAAAGCTTTGCCTCTTCTTACCAATTATCAGTCATCAATATTGACTTACAGGAAGCACACTGCAGGACCTATCATCAGACCAACTGTAGTCACGTTAGAAACTGGAGTACAGCATTGTTATCATTCAGGATGGTTGCCATAGAACATGTCAGTATACAAACAAATCCGGGTAGGTCTGATCTATGGGTTTTTGAACTGACTTGAGTGCTGCATTTACTCAGGGCCCCAGACAGACTGAGAGACATTTACTTGACCACACAGACATACGTGTAACAAATTCATAAAACAAAAAGAACAGAATCTCCAACCTGCTTCTCTTCCTGCTTCTTTTTTTTCCACACACTCAATTTTCTTCTTCAGAACCTTGGTCAGAAAATGGGCAAATTCATTGTCTTCTCCAAGGGATGCTTGGAAGTTGGCATAAAGAGCTTTCTTACATTCCCGAAGCTTTAAAATCTCACACTTTTTATCCTCCATTTGTGCAAGGTAGCTCTTCAATTCTAGCTAAAGAAACAAAAAAACCTACTTCAGTTAAAAGGTACATGCATGTGTATGTATATGTGATGCATCTGTGAAAATCTGGATATGCAAAACTCATCTTTCTCTCTTTAAACCCACGGTTCAATCAAGCAACACCTAGAAGTATGTTCTTAAAGTATATGATTTGTCACTTATGCCACATCATGAAGTACCTATTAGAATGCAAATGTTAAGACTATGAAAATATTAAGTATTTGAAGTTAAATGGGACCACCCTAGGCTGATCATCAAGAGTTTCTTGGTTTTCAAAATCTAGCATTAGACACTGGATCAGTGCTAAAACGAAGCAAAAGCACGCCACCATTTACTTTATGGCTTGCTTTTGTTTAAACCCATGCATTAATGGTACTGTTAAATCTAGAGACAGGTGGCCTATATACTTGTATGGCCTCTTGTTCAGTGATGAGAGTGTAAATCTGCTCCTGGAGAAGGTTCTCATGTTTCTCAAGTTTCTTCAGGATAAGCAGCTCTTCACAGAATGTGATGCAGCGCAGGTCAGCATTTTTCATCTGCACATCCATCTTCAGCTTCTTGTGCCGCAAAAGGCGAAGTTCAGCATCAAAGTTGATCACCAGCATGTTGATCTGGAGCACACAAGAGTCAACAGGAAAAGTATTATGAGTGGAGTGAAACACATCAATCTAGAGAAAGGAGCAGAAGGGGAAAATTCCCTCTGCCAAATCAACAACTCAGGCTATTTTCTATGAATTCCTGAAGCACTTAGAAAGACAAAGTTAACCCCGAATGTTTCTTCGTTCTCAGCTCTATAGTAAAGCAATCTCCAGGGATTCACAAGGAATCTTTCACTGCATTCCACCCCACCCCAGAAATATTTGACTCTTCAGAGAATGCTTTACAGTAGCCTGTAGTTTACAGTAGTTTATGTAGCAATAAATAAATCTTCTGCCGTGACAGACTTCTTTTGGAATACCTGCCAGCTCTTCCTTAAACATTTACAGTTAAATCAGTACTAGGAGCTGCCAACATTAACTTACATTTATGTGATGGTCACAGCAGAATTTGGATATTCCCTCCAAAAATTCTCATGCATAAACACAAGAGTGTCTGTGTTGGGGAAGACCAACGAATCATGGGCAAGTTGCAGAAGTTAGAGAAAAGACAGCAAGAAATGGAGCAAACGGGTGTACCTCTGGTACACTCCTCTCCATACCCTCCTAAGCTCTGAATGGGGGACATCCTGAGCTTTAAGCAGTATGCTTGTGTTCAACAGCTTTGAATGGATTTTTCTTCCAAAGTTTATCAGATTGTAGCTTCCCCCACATCCTAACACCGAGTTCCAAAGTTTAGCTATTGTTGGATAGGAAAACTATTTCCATTTGCATGCTGCTTCAAGCTTTCTGTGTGATAATTTCATCTGATATCTCTCCTTCTTTTAAGAGATGATTCCCACTCTCCTTTTCCATGCTATTCATAATTTTATTACATCTCTACCACTGTTTCAGTTGCCCTTTTTGCAGGCCAAAGATGTTTTATCCATTTAGATGTACCTTTAAAAGAAGCTTTTCCACGACTAATCATTTTGGCTACTCTCTTTTGCACCTTTTCTAATCCTACAAAATAATTTTTGAGACCAAAGAGTTGGGACTACAGTTATTTAAGAGCTGAGAACATCACAAACCTACAAAGTTGTAGTGATGCTCCTTCTTTAACATTTTGTAATTTTTCAAGTACTGTCTAACATTTTACTTGGGGTTTTTTGCCCATAGTTTCATAGAACAATCAATAAGAAATCTAAGATCTGTTTATCAAACTATATTAGTCAGCCCACAGGTCATAGTTATGGATTTATACTGATTTACACTGCGAATTTGCAACAGATATAATTTTTTTAAACTTCAGAAAGCAGAAAGGTAAGAATAGCTGCAATCCTGAGACAGAAAGGGTTTTGGTTTTGTTTCTGATCTAGCGGTCTTGTTTAATCTGACAAAAATAGCTTTTGATTTCCTACCTTTTTAACCAAGGTCTCCTGCAAGTATAGATTTGTTATCTTCTCCCTCTTTAAAATTTCCAGTTCCATTTCTGTTGGCTCTGCTTTCTCAATCTCAAACACCTTCTGCTGCTCTGTGCCCACAGATGATGCTGTGTTCACCGGGTGTGTATCTGTAGCCTGTGCCATGGGGTCAATCTCTTCTGCTGAAGGAGCTGGAATAAACCCACGCCTAAATGCGCGAAATGAGGCAGATCCTTCCAGTTGTTCCTGGGGCTTTGCCTTGGCCTGCTCCTCTTTGAACCTCTCGAGGAGGTCACTGTTGCACTCAAATTTTTTTTCAGGAACCTCATCTGGGTGTAGCTGAGGGATCAGGGGAAGAAGGAGACGTTCTGACAAATCCAAGGTCGCCTGTATGGATTTCAATTCCTTCACTAAACGCTTGATTTCATCAATAATAGAAACCTTGAGGTCCCGCAAAGACACGATCTCTTTGTTCATATTCGCTTTCTTCCTATGGATCTACAACGAGAAAAAAATTTTACTAGGATTCCCCAGGAATACTTACATAATAGGAAGTCTTCCCCAACATAAGAAGGCTATCATTATCCTGGACTGTGTTAGGGAGTATTGCCACCGGTCAAGAGAGGTGATCCCTCCTCAGGAGATGTGAGAACTCACATCTGGAGTTCTGTGTCTACTTCTGGGCTCCCCAGTACAAGAGAGAAACAGTGCTACTTGAGACAATCCAGTGAAGGGTCACTAAAACTGGAGCATCTCTTCTCTGAGGAAAGGCTGAGAGAGCAGGGACTGTTCAGCATGAAGAGAAGGCTTGGGGTGGATGCCATCAATGTATATAAATACCTGAAGGGAGTGTGCACAGAGGATGGAGCCAGGCTCTTTTAAGTGGTGCCCACTGACTGGCTAGAGGAGATGGGCACACACTCAAACCCAGGTGGTTCCCTCTGAACATCAGGAAACACTTTTTTACTTTGAGGGTGACTGAGCACTGGCACAGGTTGCCTAGTGAGGTTGCAGGGTCTCAATTCTTGGAGACATTGGAAAGCCATCTGGACATGGTCCTGGGCAACCTCCTCTATATAGCCTTTCTTGAGCAGAGGGTTTGGACTAGATTACCATCAGAAACATCTTCCTACTTCAGTCATTCTGTGATAAGGAGATGCTATGTTAGTTGACCCTTTTCACATGAAATAATAATTGGCAAAAACTTCTCTGATCTTTATAAAAAAAAAATAAGATTACAACCCACCCACCTGAAATAGCTGGAATTCTGCATCTGTACAACGCTGGAATTTATGACAAGAACTGTTCCTTTTGTATTGTTTGTCCTAATGAGTTAGGCTAATCACTGGGTATCTGGTAGCATCAGCACTACAATGAAGTGCTGAAGCCCAAGCATGAGACTAAAATGATCCAACAAACCCCCTGAGATTGTAGCATTGATTCTTTAATGCTTAGACCTCACTGTCAAAGCCATCCAGCATACAGGTGCCTGAGATTAGGCAACACATTCATGAGGATAAGGCTGGAGAAGGCTCAGGACCACTTCACCAAGCTAAGAGAAACCATGCAGCAAAGAGGTTCCTCTGTCAGTAAGCAGGGCAAGAAAGAAGCTTTCCTACCAAAAAGCAACTAGGCAGTTCCAAGTGCAATAGATGTTTTTCTTCACTGTTCTTTTAGATAAAGAAATGTGTCACTCTTTTGCACTCTGGCAAAATAAAATGAAAAACAGTTCCTATGAGAAAGACTGGAGGAAGAAGTCACAAGGAAAGCAACAAAGATACTGCCCAACATTTGAGTTTATTGTGTATTTGTGGTTAAAAGATGTGTGGTAGCTGTAGGAGTCCTATTGCAGCAAGGTGGCTCCAAAAGACCTGATTTCTCAGGAAGATTCCAATGCTTAGCACACAGAATCAGTGATAGCCAAAGTACAAATATGGAGAGGTCACACTAGAAACTCTCATCCTTGCTCACATCTCTGTTTTTGTAAAGGTATTTCATGGGGGGATATATTTAGCTCAGTGTCTTCCTACATGATAAGACTTTCTGAAGAATTCAAAAAGACAGATGTTCCTGCTGAAATACTAGTAAAGGTAAACCCTCTTTCTCATTTATAAAGAGCCATCTGAAGATTATCCTGGACTGAAGGTGAACTGTTACTGAAGTAACAGTTCATAAGAAAAATGCTGATTTGTGACTAAAGCTGACTCAACACAGCAGTCTGTCCTTCAAAGTCTATACCTACATCCACTTTGATTTCCTTTCAAAAAATTTCTTCAGTGACTAATGTGCTATCCTCCCTTCCCCCCATCAAAAAAAAGAGGAAATACACACAGCAACAAATCAGTTTACGTACCAACTGTTTCAGAGATGCAAGCTGCATCATCTTCTTCTCAGTGTTCACATACTCATGTTCAGGGAGTTTGTAGTCAGAGGCAGTCTTGAGCTTATAACATCCCATATTCTCCCGTGCTTCTTTGATCTCCTCAGCATCTTTGGGATTGTTGTAGTCATTGCGAGGTTTGCTCTTGTACCTGGTAGGTACAAAATAAAGCTGAGCTTTAGGACAGAGATCACACAGATGAACAAACAGGGTGATTTTATACCTTCTGATTTGTACAGCAAGGTTTGTAAAGTGAATGAGGGATCAAGAATGGTACGCCTCTTTCAGAAAAGAATGGCTACTTTGGGAAGAATATCCTTGCACACTTGAATGAAAACCTCAGATTAATTTTTTTTCCCCCTAAGTACTCTTAAAACATAGTTCTGCTATGGGACAGTCTAAACCTTCACACTCAAACTGAGTTCTGGGTTAAGTAAGTACATGCTGCTCTCAGTTTCAGGGAACCATGCGTCAACAGTCTACCAGCCTGTAGCACAGAATACCTTATCCTACTCTATATTGTTAAACACTTGATAACTTTAAAAGCCTTGTTTTCTGATTCACATTGGTCCCATTCCCTGTCATTCATCTCCTAATGAAGAACTTCTGTACTTCCATGAGCATAGAATCATAGAATGCTTTGGGTTGGAAGGAACCTTAACGATCATCTAGTTCCAATCCTTGCACCTTCCACTAGAGCAGGTTGCTCAAAGCCCCATCCAACCTGGCCTTGAAAAAGAGTCATTCAAAGATAATACTTAAGTAAAATATCAGGAAAAGGTTTTTCACCCAGAAGGTGGCTGAGCACTGTAACAGGCTCCTCAGAGAAATGGTCACACCACCAAGCCTGACAAAGTTCAATAAGCATTTGGGCAATGCTCTCAGGCACATGGTGTGATTCTTGGGGCAGGAGTTGGATGTCAGTGATCCTTGTGGGTCCCTTCCAACTCAGGATATTCTATGATTCTGCGAAAGATGTCCTGCCACCCTTGCCTCTCAAGATAAAGACCATCATGGAGCACGAAGGCCTATTACAAACACTGACATAATGGCTGTAATGTTCACACCACTGACCTTACCCAGCTGTTACAGTATCTGCTCCATGTGGTGCTGTGAGGATTAACCAAGAGTTGACTGTAGTGGCCTAGGTGTCTCCCAGTCACGATCAATTTAGACACATTTTACTGCCTATCTGAAAATGCAGCTACCTAGCTGAATTCAAATTTGTTAATAGCTTAGAAGAACCATAGAAACTAACTGAAATATTTTAATGCTCTCTTGAGACTCAGAGATACATGAAAATTCATCTATTTTAATTAAAGCCCTTAGGAATACAAAAACCTAAGCAGAGAGATTATAGTGCCATATGACAGCTATATAGCATTACGTGACCTCAGACAAGAAGCACAACTAAAAGCGCAGAGAGTCCAGTTTAAGACTCACAATTCATCCCACTGTGCCTTCCTCTTCATGATCTTGGCTTTAATTTTGTCAGATTTCTCAACAATTCTTTTGATTTTCTCACGTTTGATTTCTATATAAGGCGCAGTCGGCTTTTGGACTTCTGGCATCTTCAGCTCTTCAGCCTCATCCACAAAAATTCTAATATCTGGACCAAAAAATAACTATGTGAAGTTGTAAATACCATGCAGCACAGTGCAGTCCCAACTACTGGAAACCCCTTGGGACAACTCCTGTAGAGCTGATGTAAATCAGTATAGTTACTGCGTAGTGGAGGTTCTGAAAGTATTCAGGTTCTTTGACCTGACTCTTCGTCATGTTCTACCCATGGGGCTGACAGACAATTTGTGACATTGACCTAAACATGGAAAACTATGTATGAGTGTTACTATGTATGTAGGTACCAAAAAAACATACCAC
Organism: Pachyramphus minor; assembly: GCA_013397135.1. Taxonomy (NCBI): domain Eukaryota; kingdom Metazoa; phylum Chordata; class Aves; order Passeriformes; family Tyrannidae; genus Pachyramphus; species Pachyramphus minor. Next base: position 512,589 of record VYXB01005689.1, read on the forward strand.
ACTATTTCTTTATCTGCACTTATTATTTCTTTAGCTTGGCCTCGGGGAAACAAACTGAGATGAAAGACAGAAACCATATTACTTCAACATTTAAATAGTTATCATTACCACTGTGTATAGGCCTTGTCTCTGTGGTGATCTCCGTTTTTTTTGCTTCTTCTTCCTGTTTAAGTGCTCTCCACTTGTCTTTAAGTACTTTCCACTTGCTACCCCCTCGTTCCTTATCTTGGCTGTATTTCTCAGTCACTGGTAGAAGTCTGTAGGTGGAAATCTGATGATTGCTTTGAATAGCATGGACAACAACAGTAAATTCCAGTGAGTCCCGAAACCTGAAAAGCCAAATTAGAAAAAACTGTCAGGAAAAATTTAGTCAGTAGTAGGCACAACATACCCTTTCACCTTGACCGAAAGGACATGAATAGTGTAGTTTACTTACTTTATAAGCAATCATTACATGAAAATTCACAAGTAATAAGTAATATATAAGGGCTATAAGTAATACAGCATATGCTATTACAGCATAACATCTGACACTTATCTATTGACATTTATCCAGTCTAGGAATGGAGATGCTCAAGAATAAACATATTAAGACCTCTCCCAATATCAAAACTTACAACAGGTTCTTAATGAGAATAACTTTCATCTTCCATTAAGTAATTATTAAGAACATGCTCATTCAAGCCTTTTTCCCAGTCACATGTTCTGTGTGCCTAAAGTGTCTTTTTCATTGTGTATTATTTATTTTGTGTATTATTTATTTTGTGTATTTATTTTTAGGAATTCATCTTTTGCTAGATACTTAGATCTACAAAAAACAACCCATATGCATCTCATGTTTAAACTTATGTTCTTGAGAAAGTTTGTTTCATACCTTTAAATTGTATAGAGAACACTGTGTTAGCAACGACACTAAAATATCTGATGGACATGCAACATGTCTGAAAAACAGGCATCATTTCAATAAGAGTTCTGGGCTCTTACTGAACTTCGAGGTAAAACTCCAGGCGAATAGCCTCAACCAGCTTCCTTGATACAGAAGTGAATCAGAATGAACCTATTTCTTCCATTTGACTATCTGAATTTTTACCAAAGATTCAAAAGAACTAATTTCACACAAATATCAATATGTACTCTCATGGATGTTCCAAATAAAGTAAGAACAGAATCATAACAGAACAGATGAAATATTGACTATATGAGGGAGAAAAGACATTGCATTCTTTTTCCTTGTTGGAGGTACAACGTTATAAATAATAAGCCCCATGCAAGGTCAGAGGGAGAAGTAAAAGTGCTACTTACTGGTTTTGTAGCTTCTGCAGTCCAATCAACTGTTTCTCATGCTCCCAAGCCAGCTCTTTTTGCACTGACTGGATTCTCTGTGCTTTCTGCCTATCCAGCTCCTCAAAGATCCTATGGTCCATCTCATACTCCTGCAGAAAGATGGAAAACCCAGCATCACATTATCTTGGCTACTAGATTTTGGTAATAATTATTTTTGCCCAGGTGCTTTAGTTCCATGCATATCAACAAAATCCTTTATTTCAGAAGCCACTTGGATCTGCACAAAGAACCACACTTTTCTCCTATACTTCTTAATTGGCACAAATCTGTGATTCAGAAGTTCCGTCAATTTAATCCAAAGGGTTGGACATCTTTGGCCCCAAAATGATGGGCAGCAACATTTTAGAAGAAGGGACCTCTAGAGTTAAATGACCCTCATAAAACCCAGATGTACCTCTCTGCACAGCTGCATGTGCTTGGGCAACTCCAGATTCTTTTGAAGGAGAAAAACAAAGTCATGTCTCAGTGCAATTATCTCCTCTCTTTTCTTATTTTTCTTTTCTTCAGCTTCCTTCATTTTCCGTTCAGACTCCTTTTTCTGCTTGACTTCCTCAATACTGAAAATGAATGAAAAAGGAAATGGTGTTATCTTAATGAAAGAGAGGAAAGATTACAGTTTATGTGACCTTTTAGATTTCCTTGACAGCCTTAAAATCACAGTGAACTCAATGACTCTTAACGTAAGTTGGAGAGGAATCATCTTCCTTTATACCTGTATGTTCCTAGCATCAAGGGGCTTTGACCCTGTGTTGTCACTGGAGCCTGAAGGTAAGTAAGTCCCACAGTACCATATTTGAATTACTGCCACAGAAAAGTATGGGGGGAAAGGATGAAAAAACTTTGTGTATAACAAAGACATGACCCAAATTCAGGTCAACTTCTCTCTCCTCTAAGTAGGATGAAAGAAATACATGGTGTGAGGAAAGAGCTACCAACACTTAAAAATCTCTTTCATCATTATCTAAGCATCTCTTACTTGTAGGCATCAGGATCTTCGATGTCTTTAGCAGCCTTCTCCTTCTCAAGACCACTCTGGAATAAAAATATTGCTTTAAACAAGCAATAATAGCTTCAACAGACAATAAGGCTTTTATAAAGATTAAAACAGAGCTCCCATCACCACTCACAAAATCAAAAGAAATCTTCGTGTTCAATATTACTATATGGGCCTTAAATATCAGATTTTAATGTTTTGAGAAGGAAAAGCAATGAAGCTGGCTTTTATATGTAAAATAACTATTAAAACACAATTTTTAGGGACAGAGAACACAAATCTTATATCCTCCCCATCAACATTAACCATTTACATCATTGCTTGTCCTAACTTCACTCTGTCCCATAACATCTTTGGTTCTCCCAGTTCCAATTCTCTTGTCTCCCCTCACTGCCACATTGACAAGAGTCAACATATCCTGGGCTAATTCCAAGTTACATGTGTAATTAATCTGGTTTGCTTTTGCTGACTGCTTAATGGGTTCACAATTATTAGCTGTGAAGAATGACAGATGGATGGACACTGCAGTCACACAAGCCTCATTTCCCTAGGCAATCATGCTCTAAAAAAAGAGGGGGCCTATCACCCAACAATTTAGTTGTACTAAATTGATCTGTAATTTAACTCAATTAGTTTCAGGTGATTTGTATTTGATTCTCTAAGAATCTCATTTAGTTTAATGAAGATAGAAATTCTAAAATCTTCCACATGACTTAAAACTAGAATAGATACTTAATGAAAATATACTTTGAAAAGGGAAAAACTCTATTAGGATGGTCATTAAGCAATGTTGCTAGCCTGAACAATAGAAATTGACCATCAGGATCTTTATAGAGAACTATTTACATATTCAAAATTATAAAGCTATATATATGCTTTATAATTGTATATTAATCACTTCTTGTAGTACTGGAACTAGCAATACTCTGATATCAAAGGTTCCAATCATTCACCTATAGAAAATAACTTTGAGTCTATTCTCAGTGCAGTATATTCTTGTGATATGGGTAAAGAATTCTAACTAGTCATGAGCAATGTGGCTGAATGACCAAAATCACAATTTCCTCATTCTGCATTGTCAAGCATTCTTCAAAATGTAGTTATCAACTAGTATTAACAATATTAAAGGTTGAATTTGTTCTATGTTGACACCTTCAAGATTTTTAAACTGTAGTGGATGTATATCTACTGGAATATTAATTGCATGATAGCACTTCTTTACTCAACAGGTCTCACTGCTTCTTTCAAGTTATATTTATTTAATTCAGATACTCTAGAGATTTTTAAAGATTCAATAAAGTCTGAACATTTTCAGTGGGGGAGTTAACATCTCTTTTCTTGTGTATTATCAGTACAACTGTTATTCCAGTGTCATCTGTTCAAATGTGCTAGAGATGATGAGCTTTACAGTGATTACAGGACACCTGTAAACTCATTACTCCTAATGCTGTCCAAGAGTGAAAGAGCAACAGGATCAGCATCATGCTGAGCTATTTCGCAAGTGTAAAGAAGTCCAACTTGTGAATTTTAGATGAATGATACTAGATACATGGAGAAACCATGTATTCTCCAACATTATTTCTAGAATCCCCATCCAGAGCAGAATCAAACTTTACTGCAATTAAACCTAAGAAAGTTATGAAGTATGACAAATCCTCGTGGTCCTTGCATTCTAGGAACATGCATGATTACACCTGAGTGGGAAAACACTGGTAGAATATTACATATGAACAACATATACCATGCTTATTTGGAGAAAAACAAAAAACATTGAGAAGGAACAACACAGTCATAGTGCCTGTTTATTACGGAGTGTTCTGCAAGAGCTGTTCTTTTCAATTGTTTGGAAAACGTCAGCTTTTGCTATGAAAGACCTATGATGCCAAATAATCGAACTTTGTTTTGCCCACCTACAGTACTTTCATACCAAAGAGTATGAAAGTATAATTTAGTGAAAAGGGGTAGCAACTTACCCTTGGAAAGGGGATTTCGGCTTTTTGCTCTTGGAGAACATCCTCCGGAGACAAGATGTTGAATGTAAAAATGTTTCCATCTCCACCACAGGTAATCAGAAACCTGTCATCATAGCTAGAACAGATCCCCTGGATGTGGCCATCATCATTGTCATGTACATTGAGGCACCAGTATTCCTTCAGGGTATTCACTGATAGGTCTTTTTTAGGGAGAGGATAAACACGCAGTGAGCCATCCTGCATCCCAAAAAACATCAGTGGACTGCGGGCACTGTCAAATCAGCAATGAGAAACAGCAATAGCAGACAACTCATAACAAGTTAGCTCAAAACACCATACTTGAAAAGATCTAATCTTGCATAATAAAAGTCACTTTCCCAAGTTCGGAAGCTGGGAGCAAAGTATTTGGATCATTTAAAGTACGTGTGATTCTACCACACAATTTTTTTCAGCTCAGGAATGTTCCACTCAGGCCACTCAGGAATGTTCCAACACTTGCTGGGTATCACGGAACTAGTCTCAACCCTGAGTTGGGCAGTGTAGCAGACACCAAGTTAAAAGCTAGAAAAGCAGTTTTTCCTCCCTGCTCCCCATTTAGTACGGATGGTGGTGAATGCAGCCAGCAGTACATTAAACTGCCTCCTTTGATGCAGAACATGCCTAGTCTTACAGGCAACCTAATACTGGGAGTCTGAAAAGAATCCACCCTTTTCATTCGTACAGCTCACAGAATGTCCTGAGAAGTGTATATTCTTCATACAAAAGGGATGGACTGACCCCTCCACGTTCTCCTTGAGGGCTCTTTGCTAAGTTTGAAAAAGAACTGCTGTTCTGGGGATCACTATATGCAGGGACTTCTAATGGTTCTTTTCTAATAATCCTAATCAGTACTTAATTAGAAATCAGACTTCTTCATTTTTGAAGGGCTTTTTAAATTATTCTGTCAGATATAAAGCACAGCTATGTCTATTAGGAATTTTAAGTCAAACTCAGTGCCAGGAAAACCAGAGAGAGTTCCTGCATACTAGAGTTGAGCCACAATTAAAAAGGGACTAAGGAGTGTACACTCCTGCATTCCAAGTTCAATTTCATCAAGCTTTATCACAGAGTTATCTGTTACATTACAGTGTTATACCAGAAGGAGATTTGGTGAATGGGATTGTTGTCAGTGTCCTCAATAGGAATCACTTCAAAGGGTTCATCTTTCCTGTTTTCAGGGTCTTCTTCATGATCGTGTGAGAATTCACAGTGGTAGAGAAACCCTGAGTCGTAACCACCCTGAAGAAGAGGACCATAATGAAAAGGTGACAAAAACAAACCAAACAGAAACAGCTCACCAGGTAAATGAAATTTTCAGAATGATTCTATGATATGTTAGAAAATGTTACTTTCAAACACCTAAAGATCCTATTTATCCACAGAAAAACATCTGTCATGATCACTGGCATTACAAGCCATTCTACCAATATGTTAAGATTCTATCTTCTGCTTATGAGGGAACAGCTTAGTCTTTGTGCCCATTCACGCATCACCAATAGGGAAACCTATTGAAAATTTGCTGAACAAGCTGAATTGGAGTGACACTGCTGGCTTATTTCACAAAGACCAATGAAACTATTAAGTATGAAGGGAATTCAATGACCTAGATATGGCAGATTTCAAAAAATCAGGTTTTTTATAAGGCACTCATATGTGAAGGGAAGGTTGGCACATCACGCAATCCCATCAACATGAAGTAAAAACTGATTTACCAAGGAAAGCCAAAATTTTCCTGGTGTTGAATAAAAACCACAGAGGATGGGACTGGGCTCCTCTGGTATGTAGAGAGGTGGTAATGGCTCTTCTTCGGGTTCCTCTTCAGGTTCTTGGTCTATCTCAAGTCCCATCTCCTTTTGCTCCTTTATCCATTGAAGCCTTGCCCTCTCCTTCTCCTTCCTTTTTTTCTCTCTCCGTGCAATCTCCTCTTCCAGCTATTTCAACAAGCAGAAAAACAGAGATATGAAACCAAGGCACTGCACACATCACTGACTGAAGGAGTTCATGAATGAAATCCAGGGTGGTCCTGGCATTATACATATGGAATATCTAGACAAATCTCTTTTCTGTCAACTAAGCAGAGATCAACCATGGGACTTTCCAGTGGAACACCCCATTTCCCGTCTCTAAAGTATTTTATCTCATGGTCCTTTGAAACAGAAATAATTCTGTATGAGAAGAAGACTTCAACATGTCCTCAGAGAGATTATTCCAAATATTCACCACTATGAATGCTCCTTCTGCAGAACTCCCAAATCCTGTCCCCTGCCTGCCCAGAAGAAAGAAAAGTACTAGAAAGCTGAACTCAGATTCCAAAGATCTAGTGGATCCTTGATGTAGATAAAAAGAGAGAAGCTGTAATGGACTTTACTTTTTCTGAACAATGAAGGGAAGATGTGCAAAGTTATCAAATCTTTTAAACTCCTTTTCCATTCAAACCTACTGTAGCATAAACAAGTATCATTCTCTAAAACAAGATCTTCCCAAGAAGATATTAGATAGCAAATCATAATGAAAAGTCTGGAAGGGATCCCAAAAGAACACTGTTTTTACTGAAAGCCAAATCAGCGAAGCCTTAAATATTATCAGCTGATGTTTGCCCCATTCACCTTTTTAAAATCTCCTGCTCTGGGGACTCTACAGACAGGGAAACTATTTCAGTGCTTCACCACCCTTACTGTGAGAAATCTTCCCTTGCATCTTATCTAAAACATCCTTGTTGTAACTTATTAATTATTGATATATTTCTAGAGGGAAAATAGAGCAATTAATATTTTTTCTCTCTGTAGAAACCTTTTAAATTTTAAAGATTTATAGTGTCTGCCAACAATATTCTCCTTAGACTAAAAAAAAAAACCTCACTCAAAAAAAACCAAAAAACCAAACACCAACAAAACTCCACAGACATTCTTTTAATCTTTCCTTTCATATGTATGCTTTGTGATCATTCTTGTGGATCTTCCTGGGGAAAAAACACCAAGAAATCTTTCTCCTGAATACTGACTTCCTCCAAGGTATAACATGAAAAGAAGCTTTGCCTGACATTCAATAATACACCACTCAGAAGACAGGAGCCATTAACAGAGAAGGCAGAGAAATCACAGATTAACAACAGAAGCAGAGAGGTTGTTGGATTGTGGTGGACTGCAGATGAGAGCCTTCTCACTGGAGTTCTCCTCCTGAGCCTCACATCAGCTTGCTTTTTAGTTTCATAAAATTAACCATAGCTGAGAGCTGACATAACCCTTTTTCTTTGGCCCCACATATTCTTTTAAAATTCTAGCTGTCATTCAGAAATAAAGCACACACTTTTCAAGTTATTATGACATTTAAGAAATAAGAAATACATAACTGGTGGGAGAGGAAAAAAATGTGTTTCATGTTTGCCTCAAGGTGACTATATGGGTGTTTTATGACTGTTCACAGGAATTTGCTATAGAGCTAACATCAACCACAAGAAACATACTTCTGGTGAAAATTACTAAAATTAAAATATTTTGAGAACTCTAATGCACCTTTCCCTTTCACTAATGCTACCTTCTAATTATAATCAATCTGCATATCATGCTTTCAGTGTGATGTATGTTCTATTTGAATAAACAAACAACAACTTGTAACTTTAAATGTTGAAGCACAGACACAAATGGATTGTACCTAGCCTTCCCTTTCAAAAGCTTAGCAAAGACCCTATAATGCAATACAGGGACTAAAAACCTTTCCAGGTAGTTTTCTCCTCTGTCACAATGAAGAACATGAAATTCTGCCGCAGGAAAGTTTTTTACCTTGATTCGGGATTTAATACTATAAAAATGGAAGTATTGCATCGGCAGGTTTTTTATTTGATAGGTGGACACTGTCTCCTGTTTCCCAGGGAGAGGAGCAGGAACCTGGACAGCAAAGCCATTCTCACAAAGGATGAGCAGTGTGCTCTTCTTCTGTATAAAAACATAAAAAATACAAATATAGGGCTGATGTATATATGAAATCAAGCCTTAAGAGAAAAAAAGTTAGTCATCAGATGCATAAGGGACAAAGCCAAGCTCCAGCCACTCTTAACTGTGCTCGTATTTAAATGGACATTTTCAAATGGATATCAGAAATCAGTGAGCTTCTTTTATGCTATACATGCTAGGCAAAGCTGAGGAATTGAAGAAATCCTTGCCATGTACAAAGAGGCTATAATTCTGCCATTGCTTGGCTTGGAAGCCGCATGATGATATTTGGAGAATTTGCTTAAATTAAAAGATGGATCTGACCCAAGAGTTAGGAGCTGAGGTTTTGGGTTGATAATTGTATGAAATTTCATATGTTTCTATACTAAATAAATCCTTTATATCTTCAAGACTTGGCTCAGAGTCTTGCCAAATGCTATTTAGCTTTGAGTTTCTTTGTCCTTTGATAATACATGCCAAGTCCTTTAAAATGTAAAGTTAGGATGAATAGGTGAGGGTAACAATTATTTAGAGTTTTGAGATTTTAAAAGACAAGTGTGTATTTAGTTTCAATATGGAGAACAGAGAGAGAGTTTTATTTTATCTGATCCATCACTAAAAATGTGCAAAAAGGGCATATTAGAGTTGCTATGGAAATCTTAACCAGGACTGATACGGTTCTTGTTTCTATAAGATCTCGGTTTAAAAATGCATTCATTAAATGTAATGTATTTAAACACCAAGGTGCTTTTTTAAAATGCAAAAAAAGTAGTGTAACAGATGCTTGTACTATGTTTAGCAGGTGTTCACATCTAGAAGTGAAGACCTGATATTGGCAGACAAAATTACTCAGTCAGAATCTAACACATCCAAGACACAATAGGTGCTTTTTCAGTAAGTAGGAGCACCTTGTCTTCAAGGAAAGGACTCAAAATGCAACTGTCACATCGAGATTTGTCACATCAGCAGTAAGACAGAATTCATACCAGTCCTTTTGCCAGCACAATCTTCAAAAGTTGCAATGAACAAGCAGTAATACCAACACCTTGCCACTGTGCACCTGTATAATGTATCTTGTCAGCATCTCAGTAATAATTAACAGGCTGTTCTCTAAATGGGGATATTGGACCAACCAAGATTTCAGATGTTACCCTAACCCTATAATACTTTTCAATTATTAGCAAGAATCTATTTGGATATGTCCTGACATGCTTCAAACACAGAATATGAATTCTAAGAAGCATCCAAAATCTTTCTTAATGTGGTCAAAAACCTTTGCAAAAGGCTGTTTTAAGATGGGTAGGAGTCACAGGCAATAACACTCAAACAACCTCTTTTATCAAAGAAGACTAAGACCTTCCAAAAGCTAAGGAACAAGACTGTTCCTTCAAGGCAGGAGTTCAAAAAGCATAGCAAAATCTTGTGGTTTGCATTATTCGAGGTCCAAAATATGTCCAAAGTTACTGAACTAGTGATACAGCTACACAGAATCTATCTTTTATGTTGAAGCAGCATGATGAACAAAGCAGCAAAACATCTTCTGCATTTTCTATAGAGAACACAGCTAGAGTCATAGACCTTCATCTATTTGCATTACAAGGTCTTTTCAAAATTATATTTTAACACTGTAGGGAAGTAAAGAAAGCAAACATGCACTACTCACATGAGAAGGTGGAGACCACTGTAATGCCTGTACAGGCCCAGGGACATAGATAAATCCAATTGGCTTGTATTCATCTTTAGCAGTAAAAAAGAAAACTGTTTTGTCTTTACTCTGAAGGAAAAAAATAAAAAGACAAAAATAAAGATGACAGCTGAATCAAAGCTGACCAAAAATTCAAAAGACTGTAAGCATTTTGTGATATAAACACATGCTTCCATATTTTTTGTTACACATGCCTTGGTACTCAGAATTGGATTTCCATGGTGATTACTGTGAGGAAGTAAAAATCCTGCCCACGTTGCTCCAGGGCTGTAAAGGCACCCATAGCCCTTAATTGCTGTCATGGGCCTTCTCTGGCATTCCCAGCTATGTGCTTTCTGACCACTGCTCCAGGAGTTCCTCTACAGCTCAGGGTCAGGCCTGAATTTTCAGATAAGGCAGCACAAGCTAATTTCACCAGACAAGAAGAAAATCCAGAACTGGTGCACAGCATGATTCATGGCAGCTTAAATCCTACATTAAGTAAAATGCATGGCAATTCAGCTCAAGGAATTTGTAACTGTAAATGCACTGATTACAGCTAAGGACCAGCTTTTAAAAAGAGAGACCACATTAACTTGAAATCATCTCAAAGACTACCAGGCATACTGACAAACCAACTGGCTGACCCTGTGGTAAGGCCAAGCAGGGCTGGGTAGCAGCTGGAGTGCTGCCAAGGTGGTGTATAAACTGACTTGCTTTTACTAATTCCAAGATCCTACTAAACTAATTCCAAAATGAACCAAATCCATCTTCAAAGGGGATTACAGAATTCACACTAAACAGTCCAGTAATTCACAAAATGAATTGTGTGAATTGCACGGTTGCTTTCCTTCAGAAAAACAGATGTGAGTGCAAACAGATCCTTCTCCCAGCAGTGCAGAGAACTACAACAATCAATCAACAGCAGTAACAGAAATATAACTGTATTGTTGTTGAACAAACTTTACCTTATCTCTTTAAATAATCTCTACATTTGTGGCTTAATAAAAATAACCAAAAGAAATTATACATACCCCTGTGGCAAACACATCTCCATTTCGTTCATATGCCAAGGCTGTAACTGCAGCAGAATGAGGTTTGAAAGCCTGTTTCAGATTTATCTCTGCCTTCGCTGTACTGGCCTGTTCTGCGCGACCAGGCAGTTGTTTGGGATCATAAACTTCAATTATGCGGACAACACCATCTTCAAACCCCACAGCAACCAGACCTCCTGTAGGATTTACCTTTAAGTGAAATGAAGAAAAAAAATCACAGTGTACATCTGAGACCTTAGAAGAACCCATATGGCACATGCTCTTGTGTTTATCTGTAACTCATCTTACATGTAACTGTTGCTGAAGCACAAAGAACATTTAATACATGGGAAATGTTTATTCTCTCTAATACGCTACCATCAAGGAAGGGAGAGGATTGGGGGTTATTTTTTGGGTTGGATTGTTTGTTTTTGGGGTTTTTTTTAATTGGTAACATGTCATTGAGACTGGAAATATTAATGAGGATGTGGTAATGTCTGAGGAAGAGGTAATTCACATTGACATAAAGATATATCAGTAGCTTCTTATGGAAAAGAGTTGCAACTCAAAACAGAATTATTATATTACTCTGAATATAATATTGAGCACCAAATGTAGGTATGATTTTTGAAGAGGTGAGGGGACAGACATGGGTCTGGCTAACTCCATGTAAAGCACAAGTGTCAACAGGGACACCTACTTGAGATGGAAAATAGGAGTTTTTATGGTAACACCTGTAGGTAAGCCAATTGCTACCAATTAAGACACTTGAATTGTGAGAGAGAAAGGTTAGCAGGAACAGGCCTGTGGTTTAGCTGGATATAGCTGGACTTGCAGATTGAGCTGATATTAGCCACACATGATAGGGCCTTAAAGTCATTTACAAGCTCAGCCACCTCCAGACATAGCTCACTAGAAATGGGACCAGAAGCAGAATTGCTGAAGAGGTGAATAGAAATGGATAAGCTGTATCCATTTGTCCAGATCCTGCTGAATGGCAGCACAACTCTTTGGAGTACCAGCCACCCACTCCTCTTGGTCTTATATCATCTGCAAACTTGCTGAGGGTGCATTCTGTTCCAGAGTCCAGGTAATTAATGAAGAATATTGGCCCCATTATGACCCCTAGGGAACACTGCTAAAGACTCGTCTCTAGCTGGATTTTGTGCCACTGATGCACCCCCTGGGGTCTGGCCACTTAGGCAGTTATAAATCCATGTCGCTGTTCACTTAGGGAACATGTACATTGCTAGCATGCCTATGAGAACATTGTGGCATACAGATGCTTCAAAGTATGCTGGATTCAATTTTCTTAGATTAATAGCACAGATTTGCAAATACCTTTGAGTGCCTTAAGCTGGGTGTAAGTATCTAACAGGATTTTAAATGCAGCTAGGTAGACTAAGTTCTCTTTGTTTCTCAGACTGTGTTTAGTAACAACTTTCATAAAACTGAACTGAGTCAGTTTTGCGATGCTGTGGTAGACAGCTCACCTCTTGAATGTATAGGTCATAACCTAAGAGCATCCATGGTCAGTATTTAAAAAAGCACTCTCCCAGTGTAATCCTCACCTTGAAAATTCCAGTAAGTACTTTCCTCCTAAACTTGTTCATAATTAATGCACCAGGCTTGCTACATTTCCTCAAGAACTTAACTAGACACTATTTTAATTAAAATTAGCAAATATGTCTAAAAGTGACAGACTCCACACTCCACAAATGATCAGTTCTGGCAACAGTTTTTTATGATTTATCTCCAAATGTTTGTGGATTGTCTGGGCTGTCATTTCAAAATGTGTTGACTAACTCATGTTAATTGACAATTGCTCTGCGTGGGTTAAATAGAAGCTGTTAGTCTATATACTAAGACTACTTTCCAGACTGCATACTGAGGTCTGATTTTACGATCTCATGAAGACACAAAGTAGGATACCTGATAATCCATAGTAAAGTCAAACTGTACACATACCATATACATACATACTACTCCACAAAATTATATACATACTCCTACAGTATATTCCACCACAGCCTAACAGTGACCTCTTCCACGTCTTGTTTGGTGAGCAGCTTTCTTGATGCTGGCAGGCTCATAGGCCCCTTTATGAATTTTTGTTAACATGCTAGCAAAAACTCACAACATATGGTGCCCATGTCAGTGCTGTTCCTCCTTGTTTGAACTTGATTTTGCTCAGTTCAATGTTGCTGCTGAAATCATAGATACGTACTGACCCTGCATGGAAATATGACAGTAAGAATTTCTTTCTTGCAATATCACTTACATGTTAGGATTTATGGAGAAATGTCTATTTATTTGAATTAAAATCTGGACAGAATGTATTTTTTCTCTTTTAAGTAACAAAATGCCTGCCTGGAAAGACATGACCGATGGTTACAGAGTACCACAGCTAGCATGGTGTTCATGAACAAAACATATTCTTCCTTCACTCTTTAACTTACACTGAAACAAGAGTTGTCAAGGCTAAGGATTGTAAATAAGAAGTTCCATGCTGACCATCCACATGTAATTTTCAAGTAAGCATAGAACTGTGGCATACTGTAAGGAATATCTGTACTGACAACATAGGAAAAGATGATAGCTACTACTTGGGATTGCCTAGGGAGGAAAACATTTAAAGGGAGGAAAATACTTAAATTAATGAAAATGGGAGATTGTCCACAGAAGATCCAGTTTCACCAAAGGTGAAATTAACAGATTCGCAGGCACACATTTTGGTTTGCATAAAATTCCATTCCAGCTGGCATATATCCAAAGCATCATTTGCTCAACTGGAGTTTGTCTTCAGGCTAGAAGAGCATGTGCATTGTAAAACACAGACAAATGACACGATACTACTAACAAAAATTGAATTCAAAGACCTTGTAGCATTTTCTGAACAGTGTAAATGGCACTGATGACCTTGCTAATGTTCTGGCCAGTCGTTCTTCTTTCAAAGCACAAAAAAAGCTAACAGTGAGAGGCCTAAATGGCAATATTTATACAAGTTAAATAACTATGTCTATAATTACATGTTATCTGTTGTTGAAAACATAATAGTTACTGCATTTTCTGAGAAAGACACAAATATTAGTATTCACAATGGCTTACACAATGCTAGAGGTGTATGTAATCCCTTACAAAACAAAAATCCCAACACTTATCAGTCCAGAGTCTTGAATACAAGCGCTGCTATTCAAACCAGATGTCTCATCTTTTCAGATGTTTCTTCAGAACAAACAGAATTTAGTGTTTCCTATTAAAAACTTCTGTTGTTAAAATCCCAGGTTTTTAAGATGAAGCAGTCTTAGTGAATTGTTTCAAAAGCATGATTTATTTGCTTTAACTATTAAAGAATTGCTTGGAAAGTGACTTTGCAAGAGCAAATACACAACTTCAGTATAAAACAGAATAGTTCCAAACCAAGCATCACTGCTCTTCCAAACCAATCATTACAGTGGTATGAGAGGAAAGAAATAGTGGCACTTACGGTCAAGAGCTGTGGTGGCCATAAGGTATGTAATGGGAGAGACACCCACGGCCTCAATCCTCCCAGAGTGAAAGGTATACAGGCGCTCTGGATCATGGGTCTGCAGTGCAAAACACAAGAAGAGAAATTCTGCTACCTCCTACAGCTGCACTTACAAGGCATCAGCAGTCATTTTTGGCAAACCTGGAAAACCTAGACAGGTGCTCTTTGTGCGAACAAAATCTAGGAAGCACGAGATATCTGTATGCAATTCCCTTGATTTTATTTAAATGTTCATAAGAAGATCATGAGCAAAATTAGCATAGGAACATTTTGTTCATTTAAAAGTCCATCATTTTCTATGTGAATATAAGGGGGAATGCCTTTTGTTAAGTGGTTTCAGGCTTGGAATTAATGTTTTAAACAATGAGCTGTTGCTCTGAAGGCAAAGAAAATGCTCTCAAATTTGGGCTTGTGCTGCCTGGGAAATCATTTCATCGTCCAAGGAATTCTAGGTTTTGCTATAGATTTTTTACAGTAGTTCTTATAGTAAGGTTTGTAAGTCTTTTATTTACCATAAAATTCTTGGAACACATTTTACTTTTCACAACAGAATTTTATTCCACTCTCAGGATTGTTCCCATTTACTTTAATATGTTCAGGAGCAAAAATTAAATGCCCAGTTTTTTCTCCTGTCTCATCTATTTCTCCATCAAAAACATTCCCAGCAGTAATACTGGTTACCAGTAGGCTAAAACATGTCAAGTGTGTTTCATCTTCTTCTTGTTTTTTCTAGTCCTTTCTGTCATTTAGAGACAACAAGGATTGTTTCAAACACCTATCTAGATAGGCTATATCAACAGTCCTTCATTTCCTGCATCCATGCAACTTTCAATTAGCAGTTTAGGATAATAAAACTTCTTTAAAGTAATAAAACTTCTTAAATTTGGCAGCCAAAATTTCAGGAATCAAAAATCAAATTAGTCTGTGTAATCCTGCACAATCATTATAATCAATTACATTTGAAATTTTTTACGGAAAAAAAAAATCTGTTTCAGTGCTAACATTTTCAATGTGCAACTTCATAAGACACAAATTTTATTGCAGATGGAACCAGTATATTTAAAGGATGCAATAGGATATGGTTCCTATTACAAAGGAACTGAAAAGATCAGAAGAAAGAAAAAACAAGCTTACCATATTTGAAAAAGTCAAATCCAGCTTCCAGATTGCTCCATTTGTATCCTACAGAAGGAAAAACAAAACATGTAAATTGAATATTTTCAGACTCAATTTAGAAATAAAACTGCACACTTAAAAATTCCTTAACGAATATCATTGTGAAACAGAAATGACTAAATGTGATGATGTTGGTACTATGCATCCCATCCATCAGATCAGGGTAATAGAACTTGGACAATACCTTTTGGCATTCTCCTATTCTTATGCAGTTCTGGCTCTGAAAGCCAGAATCTCACATCTCATACACTGAAAATACAGCACAGCATAACATAGCATAATTCAGCTGGGAGGGACATACCAGGATCATCTAGTCCAACTACCTGACCACTTCAGAGCTGACCAAAAGTTAAAGAATATTATTAAGGGCACTGTCCTCTTAAATGCCTCTTAAAGACTGACAGGCTTGGAACATAAATCACCTCTTTAGGAAGCCTGGTGCAGTGTTTGAAATAATAAGATTATATATCTGGAGAGAGAGAGAGAGAGAGAATTTTCTATATATCCAGAAGAAGACTGAACTCTACCAAAAAGAAATGCACTGATTTGTAATGGACTCCTGCTGTTACTTAACATCACCTCCCTCATTCTGAGTTTCTCCCCAGAGATGTATGTACTTGAGTGCGTCTTACCTGAGCGTACCAAACAGTCTGTTCGTGGTCCTGAACTTTTGACATGAAATTCAGGCTGACATTCTTACCAACACAAAGTTCATTCATAGGCTCCACCTCCAGTAACCCTGTGTCATCCACAGCATCAGCACCATCTATCATCTCAAAGTTCCACACCTTCATGGAATTGGAAGCATTTAAAAAAAAAATAAAAATCAAATGACTTTTTTTTTCCTAAGGCCAGGTTGTTTTCGTACACAATAATACAGAAATTCACAATTATTAGAAAGCAAAAATCACTGCTTTGAATGTAACTTAGAACAGTGACAGTAGCTTAAATTCAGCCCTGGCAGTAGCAGAGCTACACATAGCAGCTTCAGAACTACAGAGAGTAAATGATACCTGTGGGCTCCCAGCATTGCTGAGGCAGCACAAAAGAATGGGAAATATAACACAATCATGTTCTGCTCTGTGGGATAAGGACAAGCCATCAGCTAGCACATTTATAATCAAGTGAATTTTCCTAATGGGATAATATCAATTTATAAAACACAACAACAACAAAAACTCCAGGGCACTTGAAACCCTCCACTGTCTATAACAGTCAGTTTCCTGCTGATTATCTGGGTCGTTTCACGCACCATCAGAAGACCCACCATGTCTTCCCCAGGCAAACAAGATTGCTAGTTAATTTCTGTGTAATTTTAACATCAATAATCTGAGCTTTCAAATACTCAGAAAGTTAATTTCAAATATTCCTGCAGTTTATTATTTTCTAAATAACACCACATGCATTGATAGTCCTGAAAATGATAAAGAATGACAAAAACTACACATGAAAAAAATGTTAGAATGCAGGCAAGAACAAAGCTGTTAGAGAACAACTGAAAATTACTTTGACTTACTAAATTAAAAGGTGATTTATTTATTATCGTTAAACGGGGAACACTTTGTGAACACATACACTGTGGAAATGTGCTCTTATTTTGTTTGTTCTAAAAATTCATTTTCAGAAACTGCACTTCAAAATTTCCTCAAAAAACCTGGCAAAGGAAATATGTAAACTTTACCTGTTGGCCATATATTTGCACACCTAAAGGCAGAGCAGAAGGAAAACTCACCCGAATGAACCCATCTTTTCCAACAGTGATAAGTTCTCCTTCCTCAAGAACTAACTGGTTGACAGGGCCATGGTGACAGGGCTGATGTCCCTCTCGACAGAGCTCTACTTTAATGAGGCCCCCTTCCCAGAGCAGCAAGTTGCCCCACTCAGTCCCTGAGACAACCTTCAATGTAAATGAAGATGAACGCATAAGCACGTGCACTTAATCACGCAGAAATACTGACAAGAACACAGTTAACATTTGTGCAATCCTTCCATGAAAGAATTAAATCAATAGCAATGTACAGATATTTGCAAGAGAAGATGTAAGTGGTGAGAAGGTTCAACCTTTTAGCAATCTAACATAATTTGCATGCACTGAAATGGTTAAAGGTTAGGACTAACAGTCTTTGTGTTTCTGTAAACTAATGTTTTCACTACCTCAGCTCTAAGCCAACAGAGATCTTTAGTCTGTGAATTACAACAATAACCATATTTTTCAATTATTATAAAGCCAGACAGGTTTTGGGTTAAATAATGGCAATAATGTCAATAATGTTAGACCCATCGAGGGTCTAACTCAAATCACTTTGAATCAAATAGTAACTCTCCAACTTANGCAATAATGTCAATAATGTTAGACCCATCGAGGGTCTAACTCAAATCACTTAACAAGTTAGACGAGGGTCTAACTCAAATCAAATAGTAACTCTCCAACTTACATAGAAAACTTCATATTAAAACCTAAGAGGGAACATAAAATCTTTTTCTTTTTGTCATTTTTTCTTACTTACCTTCCCATCTGGGAGCTCCACAAAACCTAAAATGTCTGACACTGCTGTTTTTCCAAACCTGCCCAAAGCCCCTTGTAACTTGAGACCAGTTAATGTGAGAGCCATCTTCCAGAACCTGAGTATAGAAAAAACATCCCTCTCTGATACAAGATCTCTTACACACTCTCCAGTCCCTCTTAGACATTGCAATACTCTTACTAGGGCTGTTCATTCACTACTATTTTTCACAGGAGAACTTGTGGTCTTAATTTTGAAAAGGAAATAAAGCTTTGTAACTACACAGCCCCTATAAAAAAGCCAGGAACAGCATTTGGAATGGACAGAATGAAGATTAAATTACTATTTAAAATTAAGAAGTATAAAATCAATTGCTACATCTTTCCAGTTACAACCTATACATATAGTTAGGGATACCTATTTTATTCTTGCTGTCTCCAGTGTATGATGCTCAGCTTTGTAAATCCAAGGGACTGAGATCTTCACTGAATGTCATACAAGTACTCTCGTGGACTTGAACTGTACTATAAAATCTTACCAAACCAAAGGTTTTATCCTAGGTCTTAATAGCTCTTTTTTTAAATTATTGCATTACAGAAAAATTAACATCTACTACAATTAAGGATGGTTCACTGTGTGTGCAGAAGACATTACCTTTATGATAGTGTTGGAAATTGAAATTTGAGACCACATTTGGGTGAAAGGTCAAGTTTATCAAGTTATAAAAGCTATGTCAGAGTTTATTCATAGCATTTTAGCTCAAAAGAAAGTTTACAGGAGAGTTTGTTTTGTCAGATTTCCATAAATAATGCATTCTAAACAACATTTGTTCTGGGTCTAAATAAGTAATTTGCTATTTCAGACCCACCTTGCAACCAAACTATAAAGCAAATCTCTGATTTTTATCTGATGCCTCTGTTAAAATTCAAAGAAACTTTAGATGCATTATAATTTTAAAGGTATATTTTTTATTACAATAGAATCCCATTGATGTCTTAAGTCTCTGCTGTGTTAACATTGAGTGCTAGATAAATACAAATCAGAAAACTAGAGCTTAAAGTTCTTGTTGATTTTTATTACAAAAGGATCCACGAACTTACCAGAGAAGGGAAGAATATCTTTTGTAAGCCTTCCTTGGAGGCTTTTGGTGGGAACAGAGGGTTTATGATCCTTGACTTGGCAACCAGCTCTAATGGCTGCCCAAACAGCAGATGACTTCAAGAAAGGCAGAGAGCCCAGAAGGCACATATGCTATGTTACCAGCTAGAAGACATGTATATATAAATATTTTTTATTACTTCTCCCTGGTGCTTGTTGAAGAATGGAGCCAGTGGTACTGACACTTAACATCAAGCATCATCCTTTTTGGACAGTGAAGGTGTTAAAAGGCTTGTTTGACTCGCTGAAGGATTTGAACTTCCCCATTATTGTAATGCCTAGGTAAAACAGCATTCCTCATTGGTCCATGTTTGCCAATGACACATTCNTTTCTCCCTGGTACTTGTTGAAATTACAAGAATGGAGCCAGTGGTACTGATACTTAACATCAAGCATCATCCTTTTTGGACAGTGAAGGTGTTAAAAGGCTTGTTTGACTCGCTGAAGGATTTGAACTTCCCCATTATTGTAATGCCTAGGTAAAACAGCATTCCTCATTGGTCCATGTTTGCCAATGACACATTCCTGTTAGTCACCTTCTATCTATTATGACTTCAGAGGTGATATATATTAATCCTAATCAGTAAACCTACTTGATGTGTCCTGATCCAGATGTAGTTAGATGCTCTTCATTCTCAGCAGAAAACCTGACCTTGTAAACATCCTGTGCAAAAGCTTTTGACCTCAACACAATCTCTTCTTGTTTCCAGTCCCAGATAGTCAGCATGTAGTCAGGGCTGCTCCCAACAGTGGCCAGCAAAGTGCCAGCACGGTTGAAATCACCAAAAACATAGGCTTTCTCTGTTCCACCTGAAGAAATGTACAACCTCAATACACGTGCACAGGAAAGAGGTAGAAACAATATGAAAATCTACCAGAAGGAGCTCAACTTTCACTGCAATTATTTTTTTCAACAGCTAATGGGTCTTGGTTGGCTATCTCTACTGAATAAATGTTTCCTGCCATGCAATAATCAAAAAGCTTGAAACCAGTGTTTTCTATATTTGCTGTGAAGGATTTAAACATTGTATTTCCTTCTAAACT
This sequence comes from Pachyramphus minor, assembly GCA_013397135.1. Lineage (NCBI taxonomy): Eukaryota > Metazoa > Chordata > Aves > Passeriformes > Tyrannidae > Pachyramphus > Pachyramphus minor. The sequence goes on from VYXB01005689.1 coordinate 532,997, forward strand.
TAAAGTGGCCCACTACTCCATCTGCTGGGATCTATAAACACTAGCCTGTCTGTGTAAAATGAAAACAGAACTTTTTACACTACCTTGAAGTATTCTGTAGGGCCTCAGGGCAGGATATTTGTAGATGATAAGGTTTGGCTTCTTTCCTTTTTCTCCTACTGCAAAGTACTCCTTAGAAGGGTGTGCCTTGAAAAAGCAAAAGTCCTGTTGGATGCTGTAAGGACACCTTTGTCTCTATCCTGCTAGTTATTGAGTTATTGTATTTACTCACTCATTAGTCAAAACATACTGCCATAAATACTAGGTTGCATTTTTATGCACATTTATTCTGAATCTATTGCTCAATAGCAGAATGAAGCCACTATGCACACAAAAGGGTATATTGCACATATATTCGGAACCATGACAAACTGTGAAATAACTTGCTTTATGATGCATTCTTTTACTATTCCTACCTCACTCAACCTTCACTAGCTAATCTTTCCATAGCCGTATTTGTTCGTGAAATAAAACTGAGAGATGGCAGAGCTTTCACAGGGTAAGGTGCTTCAAATTCAGAGATAGCACTTCAGAATTCAAGCTCTTGGTAAGTTCACTCAAGTGAAACTAGATACTTTTTCTCTTCATTTATATAGGAACTTGATTTTTGAAATTTTACTGGCAAGTAAAACTCTATACTAGTATCACTATGACTGGAACACATTAAGTGTTAAAAAATGAGTTGCTGTGAGCTAAAAGATTTAAACAAGAATTTAAATTAATTAAAATGAAACTAATTTTGCTTTATTAAAATTAATCCCAGCTGGCACTTCTCAGTCTTTTTAGGTACCTGAGCCTAGGACTGAGGTGTGCAGATATTTATCCCCTGCCAATTATATTGATGGGCTGAGTAGCCTACACTGCATGGTTCACACACTCCTCTAATCAATATCACACTTTCTTACATATATGCATGTGCAGCTGCAGAAATCTCCCATATCTGGCAACCAAGCAAACATTTTTTTTCCTAGACAGTGACTAGCATTCTAAAGCAAGAAACAACAGCCATACTGCGATAAATCCAATTCCACCACCGCTGCTGCTCCGGAGATATCTCTGAGATTTAGTTTTCAGATCCTGGATCACCACCTGGTTGCCTGCTATATACAGCAGTTTATGGCTATCCATCATCTGCAGGTTTACAGGTCTGGTGGACTCATAGCCAAAAGAATATCTGGGAACAGTTCAATAAGGAAAAGATTAGACACTGGCTTTCTAGAAAAATTTACTAAGTGGATAGGAATGCTTAAACCGAAACTGAAATGGAAATACTGAAATTAGTAACTAAAAGCCTGATGGCAGGAGATAGTTTTCTTCAGTGTACAGTGAAAAAATATATTAAGCCTCGGTAAGTGAGGAGAAGGTACAAGTGAAGGCTTTCTAAAGTTCACATTCCATCCTCTCATCTCCACCACAGGCCACACCTCTTGCTTCTGCTGGACCCTTTGGAGCTGCAAGAAATTCATATTCTATCCGTGTTCTCTTTCCAAACAAATGTGAGAGATGTGCATCAGATTACTAGAAACTATTCTACAAACAGAGAGATCAAACCAAGAGATAAGACTAAGGCAGCTTTCAAGCTCACTTCTTAAACATTTATAGGCAGATGCAGAGAAGGGAAAATCCAGTCTTCAACAGAACTGAACTGTGTCTGCAGAGACAACCACCAGCACATAAGGAAGTCCTGTATCATACCTTACTAGCAAAGGATTTATTGTACCTCTTAATTGATGGGCATCACTTCCTTCATTCTACCCGTTTAGATCTTCTGCGTACCAGAATACAAATCTACCTGGTTTCTTCCCCACTTCCCCCTTAGTAGTTCTGTGAGGAACTATGAGCTACACAACAGTTCTTCTGCCCTCCCCTCAGCTTCTTGTGTGGCTACACAGAAAGGGAGAGCTTTGCAATGGACATTCTTATGCTAGTTTTCTGCCTGGTCACATTAGCTTGTCCATGATCTAGTTCTACAGGAGTACTTATGATAGTAAGCACTTTGTCCAGTAAGAAATGTTAAAATTCACCCAGAACCATAACCGGTCAGGATTCTTACCTGTGTCCCAACCAAAGGCATTCCACTAATGCCACACAGGCTATTTCAAATTTGACAAATACAATTTTAAGAGCACATATTAAATATCATTAGCTTTGAATTTGCACACGCTCAACAGAAAGGATACTTAAGAGTAAGGAGGTTAATGGGTATCTCAGAGTTTTCAGTGACAAACGGTCGTGAATGTATGTCTTCATAATTATAGAAGAAGGTTTCCGAGAGTTTCCTTTTTACCTCCTCAGGCTTTTCTTGGTTTTCCGAGGGTACTTCACTCGTCTCTTGGTCTTCTGACTCACCTTCGGCATCTCAGAAGTGGGAACATAATGGAAATTTATATTCAGCATAAATTTTACATTCCTTGCTGATATTTCCACCTAACCTCAAAAGGGGAGGAGTCACACATCCTTTGCCCCCTTTGACAGAGTACTAAGTACTTAGCTCAAAACAGGGGTCCCATGTCTTAGTAACTACTGGTCCTGGGACAGTCTGTAACAAGTGCTCCCTCAGGCAGAAAAATTTTGAGACCGTTAAGAACATTGATTTTAAAACTTAAAGACTTACCAAAGCAGCTCAGTTGAGGTTTGCTTTAGGTCTCAGCTTCAGAAACCAAACAAATTTTAGAGTGTCTCTTTTCAGAAGCTATTGAATGCACATTGTTGTACAAAACAATTAGTAAAACCACATACAACCCACCACCAGAAAACACCATTGTGCTCAAAAAGGCACACTGATAATGTGTGACCCAGGGTAGTTTTTTGCTGGATTGCAATGCACAGTGCCATCAACTTGACTTCCAACTAGTCATAAGGATTTGTTCAAAGTAGTTTCCATTTGGATATCTCAGGACAAATCCCCATTTTGTAAGCTTTTCATGCTGTTCTGACCTTTTTCGCTCCTAGGTGTTCCACGAAAAACAACCAAAGGTATCAGAAACCAGCCATGGGAAAGAGCAAAGCTAAGTCAACTGAAGGAGAGCAGAGAAGCTCACCCACTGTAACTTGATGGCACTAGATGAGATGCTGTTCATAACAGTAACAGTGAAAAAAAATGAAAACTAGAAGGTACTGGGGGTTTTAAGTTTGTGCCAACATCTCCTGAGTGGACAGCGGTACTCAGCAATGCTCTCCATGTCTGACTCAATTTGCTCCACTCTCTCCTGCTCCTCTGCAGTTGCTCATTCCTTTGGAATACGATTTTTGTTTTCCTCTGCAAAGTATAATTGAGATCACTCTCCTGGGTATGAATTCCTTAGACTAATTTGCTCACACATGCCATGTTAAATAAATAAATAGTTCTGCAGTAGTAACAAAATCCAATCTGTCCAACAATGGACTTCCTGCTGTTAGCATTAAGTGTAGGGAGAAGCTTGCTTCCAAAAAACAGTAATTTAAAATTTAGGGAAAGGAAAAAAACACATCCTATAACTAGAAAAAAGGTATAATAGGAAGATCAAACAAATGCCAAAAGTAATCCAGCAATACATCAAAAAATTCTGCCAAAGTGGATTTTGTTATCCATGCTACCTAGATGTAATATGTGAGATGACATGCAGGACACCTGAAATAGACAGTGGACAGGCATTTCAAGAATTAAAATATGTTTAAAAGAGAAATACAGGCCTCTGGTTGAAAGAGTCTGGTGGAGTCAACAACCTGATTGCAGTATCAGCTACAGAGACAGGCCCAAGCAGCCAAAACTTTCAGGGGAGGACTCTGTGAGATGAGGCACAGCAGGAACTGCAGGTACAGTGATTATCCAAGAACCTCACTTTGACCAGAGTCAAAATAAAATTGGGCAACACTAAAAGCAGAAACTGGAGATGAACACTTACTATTAAGGAAATGGTTAGTGGTGGGAGAAGACAGAAGCTACTGTAGGTTCAGTATTGAAATCACTATATAATGGGCAGAAATACTCACCACTAGGATTTTCCTGTTCATCTTCTGTTAGTTCCTCATCATCTTCCTCCTCTTCCCCCAGAAAAGATGACATGTCCTCTCTACCTGACGGTGGTGAGGAGGAACCTTTAGTATTTTTGCATTTATCTGCCAGTTAGATCATTTTCATTTCCTCTCCAGTGCTTTGAGATTCCCAAAGATAATATTTGCCTTTTGTGTGTACACAAACATGGATAACCCAAAGATATATCCTACTTTGTAGAGTGAATTAATTGGTTCAGGTTTTAGGACTCCAGGCTCTGCATACAGTGCTATAGAAAGACTTTCATCTAAATACTGTGTAACAGAGGAAAGTGATTTAAAGTGATTTAAACTAATTTAAATGTTTGGGGCTTCTCTTTAATATACTGTGTGGCGAGATCTGGTTTTGAGGCAAGAAGACTATTCCTTCACCTTTCTGGTGGACTTCACTAAATTATCAGACTTTTCAGATATTTCAGGAAAGGCAAAATGCCCAAATATAATGAATCCAATAGAAGGTCAGTGAGGACAAAAAAATATTGTAGGTGTGTCATTCTTGTCATTAGATATCCAGTCTTCATCCAAGGATTCTGAGTCTCTGCCAGAGTTTGACCTTCGTGCATAATTTCACTTAAGAACTACCAATGAGCTTTTATCCCTCAGCAGTGCTGAGAAAAACTTGAAAATAGACATTCAGAAAGTTTTACATTTAGAAAACAAATGAAAACAATTGCAATATATCTCAATATATTTAAATGAAATTCATGAGTTTTTAATGGGGTACCAAAACTGATATCAGTGAAGTTGAAGAAATAGTTATAGACTATTTGCATAAATATATAGTGGAGCGTTCAGAGACCTAAATTCTAATTCCAAACCCAGTAATGACGTGTACAATTTGTATCAGCCATTTCACCTCTGGCTGTCTCAGTTATCTCCTGTGAAAAATGAGATAATAATACTTACCCATCTTAGCAAAGTGTTTTGATATCCATAGAGAAAAGAGCTATAAAATTTCAAATTATTGTAGCTAATTAGCAATCATTTATCTTCTAAAAATTAAGACTATCATAGTTTTCATTATAAATTAATTCCTATCTGTAAAATGCTTTAGGCTGAAAGAGGGTATGAACATTTCCGCCTGCATTGATATCTGGGTTCTAGTTAAAGAAATCTATTGCAATGTCCATTGTGCATATTATTGTGATAGTGTTCAAGCACTGTGCCAAAACAAACTTTGAATTTAAAGACTCGAAGAAGACTCAAGGGGGTAACATGTCTCCTTTGGCTGCAGACTGTGCATTTCACGAGTTGGCTGATCCTGAAAATTTGTGTGTAGCTTCACCGTGCCAAAAACACGCATCTCTCTGAGTGCTGATTTTCTTTTCCTGGGTATTTTTTTTTTGAAACAGATTTCCTAAATCAGAAAGAATTAAGGCTTTTGATACTGAAAACTGAGATAGTGGCAAGTAGAACCGGTGTGACAAATCTAGTGGGGAAAAAACAAGCTAGCAGTCAGACCTTTTCTGCCAACACCTGATCAGGGCAGTATATTTTTCCTTCAGTCCTAATAAATCAAGACACTGACTTGAAACACTGTACCAGACCCACATCAGTTCCACCATTTATAAGAACTCTGTCAGGAGTGAATTCTGGTTTTCCTTGTTTCACTGGAAGGTGCTGCACACTGTGAATTTCAGCAAAGCTTCATTTTCTTTCAAAATGCCTTTCTCTTAGCTTGTGTTCTCAAAAGCCACAGAATGGAGAAATGTGTTCATTTGGGTATACGCTTTCTGTTATTTCAAAACTAAAATGGTTTTCGCAATTTTGCTCCCACGCGGAATCCTTACATATGGGAGCTTCTCAAAAATTCTCATCTCAGAGAATTGTCTCATTTATTCAAAATACAGCATAATTAAATGAAATGGGTGTTTATTTGGTAACATGTAAACAAATTCAGTGAGATGACACCACTTTCTTTCTAGTTTGTCATCCTGCACTTTTCATCTTTCCAGAAAAAAAGATGCTTAACTGTGTAAGCCTCATAAATGCAGTTCTTGCCTTCATAAACCCTGTGACTGACACTTCAACTGCATAAAATACATGAAATTAAATAATGATCAAAATGCAGTCTATAGTTGTACTGTAGAAACAGAACATATCTAATAGTTATTTTAAGCTGTCTCTGCCCTACCATTAAGCAAGTGTGCTTAAAAGGCATCACCTATCAACTTTTACATCTACAGAAGAGTGGTAATTCTGTCCACTAATCCAGGATATGTAGAAATAGGGAACTATTAATGCTGAACATAACTGCAATGCTATTAGTACCAGTAACAAGCAAGAGATTAAAAATTCATCTCTACATTGTGCTATTTTCAGGATTTTATTTTTTGGTTCACCCTAAAATATGCCATTTTTTGTAGAAAAGCCTTGGCCACTGATGGGCTTTGGGGAAAAAAAAAAGACACTTGGTCTTTCTTTCAGGAGAGATTGTCTTGTGTGTTACTCCTTTGTCTTTACTCCACCTGAAGGAACGCAGTTTGTCCCAGGACTTCCAATCCTGACTCCTTTTAGCACTGCATTATGATCCTTAAAGGCTACCACATTCTGCTCTTTCTGACCAGGGGGTAACACTGGCCTAAAATATGGCTCCAAAATTCAGCTGTCATGAGGGGTGTCTGCCAAGAGGAACTGCATACTAATCATCTCTTCCAGGATGAGGCATCTTCTTCAAGTCTACCTCTGCTTTGGATGTGTCAGATTTCTCCCCATCTGCCAAGTCCTGCTCATTTAACTCACTTTCAGATACAGTCTCCTGTCTCCTCAGCACTTTTTTCTGAATCTTCCATTTCTTTATGAAAAACAGCAGACCAGTGAAAAACTCTCAGCATTCCTTTTAGCCTTCAGACCACATCAGAGTACATCAGCAATTTACTGGGCTGATGATGAGCACAAAATGTGCAAGCAGGAGAGTTCTGCAAAATTTTTTTGAGTTCATCCAAAAAAATACTAAAGTCTTTTTGTGCTTATACACACAAAGAAAAATATCTACGTGTAAATCAGGCATAGCTAACCAGTGCTGTCTGTTAATCATTATCCATCAGCATTACTACAGAATTAGTAATGTAAGTCAATTTTAGGCAAGCAACCTAAGAACCCAAGGAAAAAAATTCTGTATGAGAGAATATTGCTGTCTCTTTCACAACAGTTATAAGACTTGAGAGCAAAGAGAATAAGAGAAGATACCAATTCTCACAACAGGGAGAATTAATTATTAATTATTTACTAGTCAGAGACTGAGACGGCAAGGATAAAGCTACAAAGCTGGATCTAGACACACTGTCTTTACCATAGCCCCATTATCTCTTTTTCCCCCATCAGAGAGAGAAAAGAAGTGGATGGAGAACTCTGCTTAGAACCTCACTGTTGCTATATTGCACACATGAAAAATATTTTCTTATAAAACTAGGAGAAATAAAACCTAACTCTAATTTCCAATTTACACCTAAATTAGCCTTCTCTATGATCCGGATATCCTAGCTCTGTCTCATGTAAGCAACCTTTTCAACTCTCTTAAAGCCTGTCTGGCGAATAAAGGTTACTGGGTTTTTATTAAGCAGAAACCAGAGTGGGTGACATCACCAGTTACTTATTAACTTGGAGCACAAAAGAAAATCATAAAAACTAGTATGAGAACAGTGCCACAAACGCAACAGGTCATAAAATTAACTGCCTCGCACGTGATAAAAGAAAACCCAATAAGTCCCACATTGCAGACGAGGTACGGGATGTGCTGCAGGACATTCATTCCTGCCTTGCAGCGGGTACCAAAGGGGCAGGCAGGGGACATCCGGCGCTCCCCAGTCGGAGCAGGGGAGGGCGCCTCAGAGGGGCCGTGGGGAGGGTGCCTGGCACAGAGGGGCCCCGGGGGCTCAGTGCGGGTGCATGAGGAGAGGGGCTGCCGGGGACAGCCGCAGGGAACCCGCGGACCCCCGAGGGGCGGCGCGGGGCCGGGACGACCACGACCCTCCCTCCTCCCCGTACCTGGGGCCGGCTCCGCCGCGGCGTTACCGGTCTCCGGGCAACGGGAGCCGCGGGGCGCCCCGGGAGCCGCCGTCCGGCGGGGCGGGCCCGGCGGCAGCAGCGAGCGAATTAGAGGGGCCGGTGGGTGCTTAACTTAGGCTTGGTTTGGTTGTGGTTTGCTTTTAAAGTAACCTCTGTGTTGGCCGCGGTTGCGGTCTTTTCGAAGCTCGGCGGGAGAATGGGAGGAATTCCCCAAGCGTTCCTCTGCCCGCAGGACGAGGGGCGCGCTCCCGTGCGCCCCGGGGATGGGAGGCGCTGCCCCGGGCGAAACTCCGCGCCCGTAACTTCCCGTACACCTGTGTGCGCATTACGTGTAAAATTTAAAAATTTTATTTTATATTTATGTAATAAATATATACTGCGGAATATATATTTATATTATACATATGTATATATATGTAAAGCCGTTTCTGAAGCTGGCGGTGGTTGTTTTGCCTGGCTTTGCGGAGCAGGGCGCAGGTAGGGAGGGAGGGGACTGCAGCCGGCGGCAGCGCCGGCCAAGGGACAGGTGCCACGGAAGGGGAGGGACAGTGGGCGCGACGTCCCCGGGCGGCGGCGGCGGAGGAGGAGGAGGATTGCGCGCCATGGCCCCGCACGGGCGCTGCCGGTGGGCGCTGCTCCTGGCCTGGCTGCCGGCCGGTGAGTGGGGCCGTGGGGTCTCGGCCACCCCCGGGGTCCCGCCCCAGCCGGGGACCCCCCCGCGGCACCGGGCCGGGCCCCGGACGGCGCCCTCGGGGTTCGCCCGGGGGTGAGGCGGTGCGGGGTCGCGGGGAGCGGCGGCGGCTCCGCGGCGAAGGGAAGGGGTGGCCATGGCCGAGGGAGCGCCCCCTCAGTGCCCTTCCCGAGGCTCTCCCGAGCTCGGTGCGAAGCCATGCGGAGGGGAGTTTCGCTGTCCCACAGGTGCGGCGGGGCGCTCTCCTAGGAGGAAGTGGCCGCCTGCTTCCTGGCAGCCTCCAGTATCGGTCGCGTGCGGCTGGCCCGGCTGGGACCGGGGCGTGGGTACGGAGGGGTCGGGCCCCCTTTGACCTGTCACATTCGTCCACCCCAGACTTTGCTGCTGGCTCAGCCTGTTTGGAGATCGGGGGAGCCGCAGTGCTTCCTCACCCGTGGGGACGAGCTTGTGGGGAACGGGAGCTCACCTCCATGTCCAGCAGCGGCCTCCAGCAAGCAGAGTTATTTCTGCCGAGCTTTGTGGGTTATCTGACAGCTTCTGACATCCTGTTGGAAATAAAGTTATCGTTTTGCTTCTTAGATGCCTGGGTCTTGGCTGGTGATCTGGCTTTAAGTACTGGAGTTCAGTTTTTCACAGAGAACCGAGTGAAAGAAACAAAAGAGTGTGGAGGGATGCTTGTCTATTGTCTTGCTTGACAGCCATATTCCTGGGTGATGCTCTAACCAAACCTTGGCTTCACTGGCTCTGAAGGTTCGTGTCTTCACTGCAAAGCCATAGGCATGAGGTAGCCATGACTTACTAGGTTGGTAGTGTCCAGATTTGTTCTTCCCTGCCAGGATGCGAAGGATAGAAGCCTGCACTGGAGCAGTGCAGTCCAAGTTTAGGAACCATCCTTAATTTTCACAACTTTTCAGTTTTCTTGGAAGAGGTTAATATGAAACATCAGACATGCAGAGACATCTGACTGTCCTCCAGTGGGAACAGTAGGTTTTCAATCTCCTTAGAAAATAAGGAACTTACCTTTCAATTCTGACTCTTTTGCAGAACAGAGGTAATGAGAAAGGATCCCCTCCATAAAAAGATTTGGGTTTTGTAAGTGAAAAGCACATAGTGATTTTGAGTTTTTGCCAGAGAGATCCTGTTGTAGAAAAAAACATGGAAAATGTTCTGTTCCCATGAGACAAGTCAGAATTCATATGGGGTTTCATTTGATTGACCCTGAGATCAATGTTTTGCCAGTCTTGAGAGTTTGAAGTTTGGATTGGTTTCTTGTGGTTTTCTGGATTAAGATTCCATGAGTCAACTATTTCACAATGAAAGCTGAAACAAGATGTGTTGAACTACAATGCTTTTAAATAAGAATGACTGTAACTACCTGTCTGCAGTCTGGACCTTGCTTTGCTACAGCATTGTAAAAACTTGTTTTTCCTAGAGGTTTGCACAGCTGCTGGTATTTCAGCGTTTAAGTGAGCATTGGATTCAGGATTTGCCCTGGTCCTCTCTATGTTTGTGTGGTATTTTTAAGGCAAATTATTTTTCTCTGTGCTTTCAGTTGGCTGACCAGGAGTCCATTTCAAAGCAGAAACTGAGCAAGTACTGCATTGACAATACCCTACTGCAGAATTACTTGCTGAGGCAGCGTTGCACCTCTGCACAATGTTTTCTGCTATGTGAAAACTGTATGAACTCGTATTTGCCTGGAACATAGTGTGGAGGTCCAGCCTAAGAGGACACTGAATGAATGATGCTTGACAAAGAATGATGATTGCAGCTGTGATCCAGATGTTAGTACATAGTATTAACAACTTGTTCCCTTCCTCTCATCCTGAAAACATGGAGTAGAGGGAGAAGTGTTGGTTAATGGAGACCTGTTCAGTTGGTACCTTCCAAGCCTCCCCATTTCCTTCCCACCTTTCCTGCTGTCATGCTTCTCAGTTAAGAAGCAACTAGCACAGCACTGCAATCACTGCCCTGTTCTCTGGCATGTATTCAGACAGGGCATCCCACACTTGCTCCGCACTATTTGTATTCCCTTATCAAAGGCAACTGGTGATAACTTCGCTATTGTTAATGACAAGCACAACTTACTGTATTATCAAAGTTTAAATAAGATAGAGATGTCTCTGGAGTAGGGCTAAAATAAAGCATAGATTATGAGAAACTTTGTAAAACCCTCCTCCGTGTGTGCAGCTGCCTAGATAGAAAATGCTGTGGAGGTTGTTAGGAAGAGTTCTAAGATACATAACAATAGCTTCATTAAAAAGGGAAAAAAGGTAATTGATGTGTGCTGTTCCGAAGTTGTGATACAGATCAACTACAGTGCTACAGGATGAAAGGTGTATTGTCTTAATCCTGATCACCATTAGGTAAGGTTCTGATGACTGTTTTAGCAAGACCTTGATAAAATTAACTTGGTGTTTGTATGAATGGGTGGTACTGCAGCACTTTTCTGGTTAGGATTAAAAGCCAAGGCAGTCCCATCCTGTGTGCCTCTGGGCCCAACAAATTATCTCCCTCAGCTTGGAGGGACAGTTTTTTCCATGTAGAAGAAGAACACAGAGTGATTTGCTGCATAATGGCTACTCACAGTTGCTTTTTAGAAAATAATTCAGTCCATAGGGCTGCCTTAAGGAAAGATGGTACTCACGTTCTAACCCTTAATATCTTCACCAGAGGGGTTGGAAGGTCTGTAGCTACATAGGTCCTGGATGAGACTGAAGGAGATGTGCTTGGATCGCTGGTCTGGCACAGAACATATGGTGTGATGTGAGGTCTGAGTCTGTGAAGGCTGATGGCCTTTTCTGTTCCTGTTTGCAGGTTGCCTCTCCCTCCTGGTGACAGTGCAGGATGCTGAGCGTTACACCACCTTATTTGCCAGTGTCATCCTGAGGTGTGACTACAGCACCTCAGCTCAGCTGCAGGACGTCGTGGTGACCTGGCGCTTCAAATCCTTCTGCAAGGACCCCATCTTTGACTACTACTCAGCCTGTAAGTGTTAAGCCTGTCCTCCAATGAATCCCTCTTCAAATGGAAAGGAAGGGGAAGGTGGACTTACTGGGTAATACAGGGTTTGATCCCTTTCTACTCACAAACCAGGTGGTGGTATTTCCCAGTGCTCCAAGGAAAAATAGGTCATGTCTATCTGTGATTTGCTTTGAAACGTCAAGGGCTTATGATGCGAGATTGTAGAGATTCCTGCCAAAGCACTTCATTTGTCCTCCTTGTCATCAACTCAGAAGGCAGAGCAGCTCAGCCATATTTGAGTCAAGTCAATCTTAGCAGCCCCATTTTATGCTTCAGCACATTTGAAAGCAAGGGCCCTGCAACAAGTTGACTTTATGATTCCATGGAGGACCTGACGGTTGGAGATAGATACCTGTGGCCCATGTTACTGATCTTAGGAAGTAGAAGAAACACACGCATTTTGGAGGGTAGAAAGACTTCTAAGTAATAACATTTATTACTGGTGGGAGCACTTCATGTGCAGACACTCTGGTGTGGGCAGCCTTAATTCAGGACTGTTTAATATGGTACGCAAACTGCATTCCAGGGTGCACCAAACACAGTGTAACCAGCTTGCCAAAAGAGGTGGTGATCCCACTATGGTAATTGTTGATGTGGCCTCACCTTTGTGCAGTTCTGGGTCCCAGAATTTAGGGATAGTAAGGTACTTGAATGCATCCAGAGGAGGGCAACAAAGCTGGTGAAAGGGCTGGAACGCATGTCCTGTGAGGAGCAGCTGAGGACTTTGTGCTTATTGAGTTCAGAACAAAGAAGGCTGAGGGGTGACCTCATTGCTCTCTACAGCTTCTTGAGGAGGGAAAGTGGAGATGGAAGTGCTGTCTGTTCTCCCTGGTATCCAGTGATGGGATGCGTAGGAATGGTCAAAAGCTACATCAGGAGAAGTTCAGACTGGACTCCTGGGAGTATTCCTTTAATGAGAGGGTGGTCAGACACTGGAACAGGCTTCCTAGAGAGGTGATCAATGCCCCAGGCCTGTAAGTGTCTAAAAGGCATTTTGACAGTGCCTTTAATAATATACGTTAAGTTATGCTGAACCCTGAAGTGATCAGACAGTTGGACTAGATGACCTTTGTGGGTCCCTTCCAACTGTTCTGTTCTGTTCTGTTCTATTCTATTCTATTCTATTCTATTCTGTTCTGTTCTGTTCTGTTCTATTCTATTCTATTCTATTCTTTATTGTCATGGGTTTACTCGGGGCTAATTTTTTTCAAACTCCACACACACACCATTGCTTCAAGTTGAGAGAGGTTTTTTACAGACAAAAGAGAGGCTTGACATGGGGGAATAATACTAAGATTTATTACTAGTAAGATAAAGACTAAAGAATACTATATATACAACATTTCTAACTAGGCCTAGGCTTTCTTATCTTATGAAGAAAATGTTAAGTATTTACAAAAGCATCTCTCTCTCCCCTGTATCAGTCCAGGAGGAGAAAGTCTCTTCTTTGTGAAGCAATTCTGCAGCACTGTAAAGTCTCTCTTCTATTATCTTTAAGACGACAGTTTCAATGTGTTGTAGTTGGAGATTTCTTTCTTTCTCTCGGATGGCTCTGCTGCATGATGNCTCTTCCATTCTCTGCTGTCCTTTAGGGTCACAACTGAGTTGCACCAGCATGGATCTTTCACTGGGACTACAAAGTCTTACTTGAGACAACTTGCTCCAGCATAAGTTTCTCTCTCCATGGGTCACAGGTCTCTCGCAGGACTCGGCTTCATCTCAGGCCTCTCACATGGGGCCACAGCTTCCATATGCTCTCATCTGCTCTGGCCCAAGCTCCTTCATGAGCTGCTGGGGGGTCTCTGCACTACAGAAGCACTACTGGGAGTCAAACCCAGGATCTCTTATTTATCAGTAATCTTCTACAGTTGGCAGGGATTTTCAACTTTCAGTCTTTCCCCTGCTGGAGGGAGAGGGGGGAGGAAGCTCCCCCCCCCCGCCTCAGCTCTTTCATGCTAGACTGACCTTGGAGCTGCTGGTTATCTCAAGTCCTCTTCTGCTCTCCGCCGAGCTGGAATTCTTTCTGCAGCACGTTTCAGGCGGGCAGTTTCTCTCTGGAGTTTCTCCTCCACTCTGTTACATGTCGCAGACAGGGAGACTTCAGTGCCACACCTGCCCCCTGGCCAGAGCCAGGGGAGAGGGGGCCTGGCCCCCACTTCGGGGGGCTGCTGCCTCCCTTCTCACATGGCTGCTTAATTTCTTCTGCGCAATCCACCTTCCCTTCTGTTTTCTTAAATATGTCATTAGCAGAGGCATTACTAAAACTTTTGATTGGCTTTGCTCTGGAAATCCACCTGGACCTGACTATTTCAGCCCAGGGGGGCTGCTAAACCCACGACATTTATAAACCCTGCAGTATGTTTAAGTGGCCTCAGCTTAACTGTACACTTAGGACTGAGCTCAGAGTGGGTGTCTTGGTGCCCAAACTCTCCTTTATGCACCCTTTATACCAGGGTTAGGTAGGCATATTACCAAGTGCTCTACAGCCTAGTCCACAAGCAGGTAGGTCCCTGGCTCAGCTGATCCCAGCATAACATGAGTGCTTTTAGCCCAGGGTCAAGCTAATAGGCCCCAACAGTGACAGAAAGCATAAAGGTCATGGTATCTGCTTAGTTGGGTCTGCTGTGCATGCTCTGTGGTAGGTACAGCAATGGAAGGTACAGCAGTGGAAGAGACTTTGACAAGCTTGTGTTCACTGCAAGACCTTTGCCAACTATGCTGACTGAATCAGTTGTCTCCCAGCTCTCAGCTCCCAAACATCTGGCAATTCAATGTTTATACTGCAAGTCTGTCATGAGAGTATTGCACAGCAATTGCCTCTAGTCCTCCGTTGATTCTCTTGGATGTCTCTACACTTCATCCTTAGGCAGAATTAGATGATGGATTATTTTCTGTCTTTATAAAATGCACAACACCTAATGGGATACAGGAGGGAAAGGGAGACAATCCCTTTCATGTATGTCTGGAGGTTTTGTTTGGTAAATAAACACACTTTTGTTTTAGTTCCGGTACTCCTTGGTTTATGACTTTTTTCCAGGCCGTTTATCTTCCTACTGGGAGCTGCCCTCTAGCCTACCACCATTAGCTGTTCTTTCAGTTGTGAATACAGGAGGGATCTGCTCTGCAGCTCCTGCATTCTCAGAATCTCTGCCATTCCTGTGGCTCTACCTCTGTTTGTTTTTGAGTACTCCAAAGTGACTTGTCCTTGCCGGTTTGAAGCCACGCTTTGTATTATTAAACTAAAGCAAATGCACACGTGCACTCAAGAGTTTCTCTACTGCTCACAAGGGGCTAGAAATTGGTCCTTTGAAATAACTTTTGGCATCTTATTTGCTGCTGCGTGTTTGTAGCATACCAGGCTGGTTTAGCCCTTGGCCAGGACCCGTCCAACGACTGCAATGACAGCCAGCGGAAGGTGCGCATTGTCATCCAGAAATCCGGGCAGAAGGACCCCGTGCTGGGCATCGACTACCAGCAACGGAAGATCACCATCCAGAACAGTAAGTGATCGACCTCCCAGGCAGGCACTGAACTCAGTAACTATACAGTATCTGGGTCTGCCAAGTGAAGAGAGGCGTCAACATCGCTAATGTAGTCTGTGAGGTGGCAACGGAATAAGAGCTGTGAGGGGCTCTGTCCCCGCTTGGCCTGAGGGTGTTGGAGGCACTACAAGCTAAGGCTGAGCTGGGGATGCCTGAGGATTTTGCTGAAAAGCACAGAAGCTGAGGAGCCCAGAGGCTAGAAAACAGTTCATTCTTCTAAGTACTGTGTAATTGTCCAGGTGTATTATATGCTCCCTGCTGTTCCTGGAGCAATAGCTGTTGCTCCTGCCAGATGAGCTATTGGGATGGCTGGCCTAAGAAAGACAGTGAACTGTGTTCCAAAACCAGTAGAGCTGGCAGTTGGCAGCAGCTGGTGTCTCTTAACATTCATTTCTTAGCAGCCTGCTGGCTATTTCACACAGAACTAGTACCGCTTCTAAGTAGTGTTGCTTTCTAGCAACACAGAAAAAAGGGACTGGCAGTGAATGTTGTTTATAGGAATTCTCAGTGGACTCAAATGTGATTATTTGAAGGTTATGGCTGTGTTTGGGAAGAGGGGAGATGCCATACTCCGTGTTGGCTGCACGCAGAGTTTTTGAGTGGGGCCTGAAAGTAGTGTCTGTCAGTCCCAAATAGCCCACTGACCTCTCAGTCCCTCTCCTGCAGGAGCAGACCTTGTCATCAGTGAGGTCATGTGGTGGGACCACGGTGTGTACTACTGCACTGTGGAAGCACCAGGAGATACATCAGGTGATGCGGACAAAGAAGTGAAGCTGATTGTTCTCCGTAAGTGCTTGTGGTTTGTTGCTTGCTGTGGTTTGTTGCTTGTTGTTCTCTTCTTCCCAACCCCAAGACATCTCCAGCAGTGGAGAGGTGCTCAGTAACTTAGCACAGCCAGATGCATCAGAATCAATCCTTTTTCATTTTTTCCCATAGACTGGCTCACAGTAATCCTCATCATTCTCGGTGGCCTCCTTCTCCTTCTGCTGATTGGAATATGCTGGTGCCAGTGCTGCCCCCAGTATTGCTGCTGCCACATCCAGTGTGGCTGCTGTCCAACTCGGTGCTGCTGTAACCAGGAAGGTGAGGTTCAACCAAATGTGCATCCATTTATGGCTTCTGTCAATACAAAAGCTTGACTAGGAGCTTGCTGAGCTCCACATTCACCCTTCTGCTCAGCATCCATATAAACTGAAACATTTCTTTGGCCAATGTAACCTCCAGGATCAGCTTGTCTGAGTCTAGAGGAGGGGAGCTGGGATACATACCTTGCTTTTCTGTGTCCAACTTTCAGAAGTTCCTCCTCACTCACACCCTGTTACCATCTTCTCTCCAGCTCCCTTGTATGAGTAGCTCAGGACTTTTCTTCTCTGTCGTGTGGTTCATTTGCCTGTCCATGTGACAAAGGCAAGCAAATGCCTTTGTACTACTTTCCAAACTAGCCTAACCTTCAAGTATGTTGCTCCAAGAGGAATTACGTAAAAATTGGCATTTTCTATCTTCATGTTTTTTTCACAAGCTGCTGCCTCCACAAGAAAAAGGTTTTATTTGTTTTTTTTTCTTGGGGGAAGGAGGTGAGAAGAAAGAGGAGAAAGATGGTCTCTCTTGGTGCTGAACTGTACAAGTGCATTTTTGAGGGTCAAAAGAAACTTTGTCGTGTTTGTTTTTAGCAGCAATAAAGTTTCTGCAGCCAGACCTAGTTTTTTTAATAAGGCTGCCCTCTGAATTTTGTCTGCTAAAGTCACGTAACCTCTGCAGCCCTGTAAATGAAACTTAGCAGCATGGTAGACTAGCCCCTCTGCAGCTTACACAGTCTGACAGGAACAAAATACAACAAATAAGTTTATTCTTCGTTGAAATCACCAGATTTATGAACAAGGAGCTGGGTTNATCGTTGAAATCACCAGATTCTTGACCAGATGCTACAAGGAGAGGATTTATGAACAAGGAGCTGGGTTCCTGGTTTCCCTTTACCTTCAAAGAGCTATTTACTATCAGTTGGGTGTAAGCTGTAAGAGTTTTAGGCTAAAGCCTAATTTGCTTAGCCCTTGCAAGGAGAGAACAGAACATCCCTCTTACAGCTAAAAACAAAACAAAACACTTTGGGGGGACTTTATAGGTTGTCAAGTGAAATGCGTAGTGTTGAGTAGGCTGTGGAAATTTGGCAGAAAAATTAGTTTTCCATGAAGGAAGAGAGAGGTGGTGGAGATGAGAGACTCACACCTCCAGAATTCCTAGTTCTCAACAAAAAAGGGATTCAGAATTTGTGTGAGCTCCTTTCTGGTTTTCCATGCAGTAGATTATAGCTCACTCCAGACTGCTGCTGTTATTTCCTGCCTCCTGTTGAGGAGGAGGAATTCTTGCAGGGTTCCCAAAACCTCTCTCTGTTCATGAGAGAAGGTACAGACAAGACCGGCCTCCTTTACTGGCTGCTGGGTTCTGTGACTGTAATTTTCATCCCTGCTGCTTGCCCTCTTTATTCACTTTGCAAAGGGTCCTTGTGCCTCTAACACACCTTCTCCTCATTCTGCCTCTGACTTACTTTTTTTTTCACTCCAAGAAGTGAACTGGAGGCCTTAAAAAACACAAGAAAATAGATTCAGGGAACATCTTAAAAACAGTCCTGAGGAATAACAGTTCCATACAGCTGAAGAGAAAGCAGAAATCCTCACCTGCTTCATGATTGCAGTGCAAGCCGACTGTGGGTGGTTTCTTCCCACTTGTTGGCCACTAGAGGACAGCCTGGATCTGCTAAACAGTCACAGATGCCATTGAGGCAAGGTAATCCTGCGGCTGTGAATCACGGCGCTGAGTACCGTGGTTTTGAACCTAGCAATAAAAGAAGTGCATTGTTTGAGTAATTCAGAATTGTTGTGCAGAAATATTAAACATGCCCCAGGAGCAAGCCAATTACATTCCCCATGGAAAGGTCTGAGAAAAGCCCATCAGGGTAAATATATGTATGACCCCCTTTTGTTCTCATTAGTTCCTTTTCTTCTGTGGATTTCTTCTAATAATGAATCGATGTAAAATAGGATATATTTGCACCTGGGTCTGACTAGATTGGAAAATATTTTTTTTTATAATTGGATAATTGGCCCAGCAGCTGTAAGGTCTGTCAAAGGTGAAGAACAACTTTTCTCAGCAGGAATAAGTGAAGGGAACAACACGACATTCTGCCAAAGTTTTACAGCAAGTATGAGTTTTGGAGTTACGGTGAATCTGACCTTTCTCAAATAAATATGTTCACTTTAAAAAGATCTATAACTTTACTTCCATTTTGATGTTGGGGAATCAGAGAATATATTGGATTCAAACTGGGAAGCAAAGTATCTGGGGAAGGAAGAAAGGCTAAAAGTAGTGAAGGAAGTCCAGGGATAATTCTGCTGTAGGAAGACATCAGAGAATTACAGGGACATGATGACTTTGGTCCTAGTGACTGCCTTCATACCTTAAGGGAGAGAATCCTAAGTAGGTATTCCCACAGCTGCTGGACCTCTGCTCCTCAGGCAAAGACCATGGTCAAAATCCAGGGACATGCACTCAGCAAGTTCTAGGACATCCTCAAGGTGGTAACTGGAGGAATGAGAGAGGGAAAGATAAGGCCTTTCTATTCTTTTTTTCCTTCATCTTCCTTCTCTCTTCCTCTAAGTCTGAAACCTAAACTGGAGGGAAATCTCTTGGGACAAAAAAAAACACAAAAAAAGAAAAGTGAATCAAGTTTGACATAAAGTGCTTGAAAGCTGCTACCTGAGGCCACAGAGCTTTGAAGATATATCAGAGTATTAGGATTAAAACCCCTGAAGTTTCCAGCTTTGTAGTTCTCTCTGGTTGGAGCCAGACTGAGGAGGGAATCTGAAGTGGAGGATGAAATGGAGCTGCATGACCTATGGGGAAAGGGTAAGATGAATTGAGAGGCATGGTCAGTCCTTGTTTTGTTGCAAGTGGTGCTCTGTATAAATTCAGTGAAACAGCTAAAGGCAGATGTGTTTAATAACTGGAGTGCTACATGAAATGGAAAGCTCAGTCCCAGAGAACATGCAGTCTAAATGCTGCCTGCTACAATGAACCCAGGGGACAGAATTAATTGGAGCTTAGCCTGGTTTCTTAAAGAAGCAGATCTTTTGCAGTCAACCTGTCTGTCTGTCCCCTACCTCTTTCCCTCCAATAGCTTTTAATTTCATCAGCCAACTTCAGCCAGATTTATCAGAGGAGTAAAAGTCTCAAAGGCAATTATGTTCCTATCTGTTTCTTGAACTGTATAGTCAGGAATGTTCTGTTCATGCCTGACCAGAGATGAGGCTGCAGTAAAAACCTATCACTTCTGAAACTCCAGGGAAGCCATATGAGAGAAATTTTGCAAAGACCCTGTTACAGAAAAGCTTTACTGAGTACTGACAGACAAACCAGGCTTTGTAAAGTCTGGGACTTGCAGAATTTGCTTGCTTGTAAACCAAAGTTTTGAGGTAGAAGTAGTAAGTTTCTGTAAGATGTTTTTAGGTATTCCCCCAAAAGAAAGCAGTGATAAGCTATGGTTTTGAAGGCAGAAATGGTGAGGTTGTCTATGTAGAGGAAGTGAAATGGAAATGCTGAAAAAAGTGAATGGAGCCTGAACCAACGAATAGTGTTCTGGAGATGGTTGTGGAAAACTAGTGAGGAAGAGACATTTCCACTGAGTTTGCTCTTTCAGCGTACTGGACATTGCTGTTGAAAACTGGAAATTTAGTTTGTTCACCAGTTGATCACACTCTCCTAAGGGATTTAATTTTAGCAATCATGCTGAGGTGAATTACAGAGAGTAGAAAGGGAGAAGCTGGACAGTGCACCCCTGAGTGCCCTATTTGTGGAACAGAGAGGAAATGATGGAGTATAGAGTGGAAAATATGATCTGGACAGAACCCACATGAAAGTGGCAAAGAAAGACCTTGTTTAGCTGTAAATCAAAGCTAAAAGGGGAAAGGACCAATGATGAGCTGAAAAAGTTTTGAGAGAGAGAAAACTGTGGTATGTCTTTCTGTGTGAAACATTATTTCATGCCTTTCCACAACTATACTCATAATGGTAGAGCAGGTAGAAGTCTTCCACATGGTAGTGCTGCATACTTAATCATAGTGTTATTTGTTCCCAGTTGCTGGGACTGGGCTCTGAATGTTAGGTAGTAACCCTTTTCTTCTGTTTTAGTCATCTTTTTGAAGATGTACAATCTCATATTGGAGTTTCCTGTGTTCTTTTTTACCTTTGTCATCGGGTGGAGAGAGATTTTCATTTTGCGAAATTCCTGTATCCAGAGACTACAGCCTAACAAGCAAAATGGCATGTGATCTGCCAGGTGTGCTCTCTGGATAGCTGCAGTAAGCTTTCTTCTTCTTTTGCAGTGCTGGAACGGCATCGGTTCATAAAGCGGGCTCAGGCACTTGCACCTTGGATATCACCCAACATGTTCTACGGAGGTGGTGACAGGAACTCAAAACTTTCCTCTTACCAGCTGAACCCTCTACTGCAACAAGGTAAGACCATGGGCATCATTTCAGAGGGAAATCAGGATGAAAACCAGGTAACTTTTCAGGGAAGTTCAGCATTGACGCTTTAACTTCTCTACTACAAAAGAGAGATGTTTCTAGCATGGTTGCATGTCCGAGCATAACAACTCTGCTACATCTACAGCGTACTGTAGACTTGCCTGGGTGGATAAATACAGCCTGTTCATCTTAAGTGTCTTGCTGGGCTCGGAGCTGGGTGAAGTAGTTTAGTGCTAACTGAGCTATATCTGTGCTACACCCCAGCGACTGCAGGGTAAATATACCCAGCTTATCTTGCTTTGTGTGGGAGAGGAGGGTACTGTCTCTTTGTTCTGCTGTGCTGGTCACGGTCAACTCCTTATAGCCAAAATTGACATGACAAGTGAGGTGCAATTTGTTTGAGTTCTTATCAAATCTCTAGTCTTAAATGATTAAAGGCAAACTGCCTTCTGTGAAATAGATCTACCCTGCATGCAGCAAAAAATGAAATACTCTTCAGTGAACCAGGAAGAATTTTAACAGTTGTTCTGCCCCAAAATTACTTGTATTGTGGAATTTATTTGTAACTCTAATGGAGGAGGGAAGTCTCTGAAATCCTAGAGAAATAATTAAATAAAATAACTTACTACCAGTAATATTACTTAATCGCTCAAGGAAAACAGAGGAATTAAACATAATGACTTTTCAAAAGTATATAAGGTATTTTTTATCTGAAATTAGCTGTGCTGTAGGCGCAGATTTATTCTGTGTCTGATGAGTTTTAGCTGTTGTTTGAAGAAACCATTTGCAAACATCTTAAGTGCTAGGTTCAAGATCTTTTAGTACATACTTCTTCAGCCCACTGCTTAAATCTGCAGTTACCATTTTTCCTAGCCAGGGACTAGTTTTCCTTAGAAAGGTCCAGCGGTTGAGCCACCATGATTTAATACACAATACATTGAGTGTTCTTAAGGAAATGCAGCTACTGGTTACTACTTTCTGCACCTTACCTTGTTTGGTCTGGGTGTGCTGGTTGTGGTGCTTGAGAATCATGCAGTTCTTGCAGTGAGGAGCAGCAGGAGGAGAGAAGGGACTCAGCCAGGCTCATGAGTGCAGAAGGGCCCTCTCTTCATTCCCTTTTGACTTGCTGCATTCTCCTGTGCTTTTATCCTTAGATGTGTCTCTGCAGAACAGTCTTCCACTGGTGCAGCCACAAGCTCAGCTTTCCCATAGCAATGGTGTTTTGGACTATCTGGAGTCTGAAATCCAAAACCTCAACGTGTCACAGCTTCGGCCACCCTCCCACCAGCGTCAGGCTGTGCAGCCCAGCCTGCTGTCCTCCCTGGGCTCCGACATCATGCCGCCTCCTCTCGCTGATCACACCTCCTCCATCCATGGGAGCAGCAACTCCTCACGGCCACAAAGAGCCACCCGCACCCCTAGACCCTGGGATTCTGCAGCAGAAGACAGAAGGGAAAACCGGAGGTGGCCCGTGCCTTCCAGTGGGGATTCTCATTCCAGCTACAGTCAGGACATCTGGGACAGGCAGCGAGAGGATCATCCTCAGAGGCAGAGGACAGGTGGCTACAATGGAAGGCCACAGCACTCCAGACGGGATGTGTCGCCCCCACGCCAAGCTGAGAAGGGCAAGAGCAGCAGCAGTTTCTATCCAGAGGAGGCCAAGGAGCGCTCCAGCCACCATCGTGGCGGGAGACAGGAGCCCGCAGGGAGGCGAGAATACGAGAACCACACTGGGAGGAGCAATAACTCAGGCCGGCGGCGGCACAGCTACTCCCCCCCTTCTCGCAGGGGGTCGTGGAGCTCCTCAGAGGAGCCGGTCCGTGTCCCAGTGACACACCGCAGGCGGAGGAACCGGTCTCGGGAATGGCCGGAAGATAAACCCCCCAGTTATCGCTCCTTAGAAATCATCCCGAGTCAGGACAAGAAGCACAAAGGCAGCGCAGGGACACGCTCGGTGAGTCAGCTGCCTTTTTGCTCTCCCACCTAAGGAAAAAGTTGGGTTTTGGGGAGTGAGAGTAAATGTTTTGTACTTTCTGTAGCCTGTTGTCTTGCAAACAGAGGCCAAGGAGCAGGGGGTGCTCTCTGGAGCTCAGTTGTGAAGAGGTTGCTGAGTTCTCTGCCTTGAGACATGTGTTGCATGGTTGTAGAAGTAGGTCCCCTACAGGCTGATATGTTATACCCTCTCACTTTTGGGGGTTCTGTGCATATGTTGGTGTTAAAATAGCTGTTCTCTGGCACTGACTAGGGAGAAAGCACTTCCAGACTGGGCAGCAGTACTGAGTACCCCTCTGCAACCATCTCTGGAGTTGGTTTACTTCTGATTTCTTTTACGATGTGCATGATTCTCCTTTTATCTGTCTTTAGCATTTAATTTTTATTGTATCTTGGTGATATTTTCAAGATGATTCATATCCATCCAGGTAAGATGCCTAAAGCTACATAAAATAGGCTTTCAGGTAGCATGGATGAGAAATGTGTCATTCTCCAGGCCAGGTGGAAGAGGATGACTCTCTTCCTGGGACTCCTGAGAACTGAACATGCATTATATGGGCAGTGAACAGCTACTGTTTACATTCATCTTGTCAGTTCACACTGGGACTGGATTTTAGGTGGCAACCTAAATGTGAAAAACCTCATATCCAAATGCTAGTCTCCAAGTTAGACAGTGTATTCCCCCTTAAAAAATTAAGATTCTTTTAAATTAAAAAATGTTAAGTGTCCCATATCACATATATGCAGCATTTTACCAGGTGGGAGTCTTCTGAAGGGGCCGTATTTTGCACATATTTTCGCTTCTGTGTTTTGGAAAGAAGCACAGTTCAAGTTCCAGCTGGGATGTGTGTATGTATGAATGGATTTTGTTATGGTGTTCAGAGCAGGTAGGAAGACATATGATTTGTATTCATCATTCCTTGTTCCTGAATCTTTTATTTTCTCTTGCAGGACCGAGCAAGTTCCCACAGTGGAAAAAGCATAATCATTTAATGTCAGTACTGAAAGAACGACGAATACCACTGGACTCCTCTTAGTTTTTTTACTATGTAGTTTGGGATGGCTGCTTTTGATTGAACAGACAACCAGCAATAAAACAGATAAAGCAGCTTCTCCGTAGATTTGCAGCTCTGAAGAATCTATGACTCATGCCCATGAAAACCATACATAACCCATTTTTATTTTCGCTGTGATTGGAAACACAGGTTTGCAATGGGCTGTGATTCATTTGTATTGGAAACAGCAGATTTTTTTCAGTAAATAGTATATTTCCAGTCTGTGAAGAGAGATACCCGTTCTCTTTGTAAAGTGCCCTGGCACTGCAAGGAGTCCAGTCTGTAGAATGCTGGTCCTTGGCACACCAGTCACCAGAGAAAGGCTCTAATGTTCACAGAGTTGTAAAGTCACAAGACAGTAGAATAATTTCGATTGGAAAGGCCCTCTGGAGGTCATCTGATCCGGTCCCCTGGGAGTCTGGTGTGGGGAGGCACAGCATCATCTTTCTAAGGCCTTTTGTTGTGCTTCAGAATGTGTAATGTTTGTTACTTCTGCCTGGCTGCTCAGCATAGTTGGGGCAGTTGCTTCCTTTTGTCCCCACCAAGCCTCTCTCCCAAACAGGAGGATCACAGTGTTGGAAGGATGTTCACTGCCTTATGATCTCACTAACGTGTCTGCAAATTGCCAGGTTATCCACCCTTTACTGGCTGAAGCAAGCTGCCCTACTTTAAGCTTAGACCTTAGTGCCTTAAAAGATACTTGTTCTAGCCTTTCATCAAGACTTGAATTTATTTGTAACCTAAAGGGCTAAATTTACCAAGGTTTGGCCTTCTCTACAGGGACTGAGTATGACTGCTGTCCCTTGCACCATGGACAGAATTCCCCTCAACACAAGGAAGCACAGTTTTGGTGAATATATCTTTCCTAAGCCAGATACTCTTTTCCATGCATTTTATAATCTCCCTTTGCTCTCTATGCCATGTATCATATACATGGGATGGGATAAAGGGCCCTGAAGAACTCTTAGAGTCGCCATTTTTAATAATGTCCATGATCTTTACCCATGATCACTTACACAATGCTGCATGTGTGGTACATCTGATCTGTAGCTGGATTGTAGGGTTCCCTCATCTCTCACCTTGGAACTAGAACACAGAATTTCTCTATGCTCTGAGACCAGTTGTGAGGGAGAAGAACTTGCTGTTTCTCCTTGATGTGATCAATCCACTGTTTTAATTTAAAATGTGCTGGAGAAAGAGAAGCTCTCTGGATGCTGGCTGCTTCCACGGAAACTGGCTTGCCAGGGGCACTTCTTGGATTCAAGGGACTCAACGGTTGGCAAGGAACTTTTGGAGAATCTTGTGAATTATTTTGTAACCCAGAGGCACTGGAGATTTGCCAGTACCAATAACTGTCTTGCCTAGTTCATTTCCCAGCCAGTGCCACATGAGACACTTGCTACTGTTTGTTCTTTAATGTCCTAATTACTGATGTGCTTGTGTTTTCCCTTGGAAGACTGACTTGGAGAGACTTTCATTTTGCCCACTTTCCTGTTTTTCTTTTCTTTGGACAATGATGGGAAGCATCACACTTCGTACAAATGGTCCTAGTTGGGTATCCAGTGCAGTTGCTGGTCGACCAAAGGCTACTACAGAGAGTGCTCATCTTCCTACAGTTTCCTGGCTGAAAGTACTTGTTCCTAATTTCTGCCTGTGGAGATAAAGCAGGAGGACCAACTAGCTTCTCTAGTTGACTTTGTTTCAGAACCAGAGGCCTACTTTTTGAAGACAGAGGGTCTCTTTGCCAGCAGTTGCTGACTACCACAAAAAAAGACCTAAAACACTAACTCCAAAGTTTGAATTTAAAAAAGGAGGGCTATGTTAAACATAATACTTGTTTGCATTAGACCCAAACTAAACAATGTGAATTGACCCATAAGTCACATTTGAAATACAGGGAATTAAGTGTGTTTGCAGAACGTGCAAAGCCAGTATCACTCTTGAATCTGTTCCTCAGCCACTGGCTGTGAATAATTTTTATTCTTATTTTATGACCTGATGAGGATTTTATGAATCCGCTCTTCTATAATGGACTAGTATTTTTATTAGTTAAGAGGAGTTTATGATGACTGCAATGACAGAAAATAATATGAGGCACCTTCTTCCAAAACTTAGCATCAAGTTCTGACTTTAGCTTTGCCCTCTGGTGACTTTTAGCAGATAGCTGGGACCCTGCAGATTCTACCTGTGGAAGTTGAAATGTTAACTTGGAATTTGACTCCCTGTGCTTCATAGTTCCATGCAACATACAGGACAACTTTTTCCTGTCATTTCAACCAAGCCCAAATGTCCAGGTTTCAGGGAAGGGCTGCCCCTTTCTCCATCAAAGAGTAGAGGCTATTTGAGTCATAAGGGGAGATCCCAGTATGGTAGCATACAAGGAGTTCACTTTATTGACATTCAAGTGTGTATAAGCCAATATATGTCCAGCAAGTTTTCCCAAGAGCAAGAATCCCCTTACACTGCAAGAAGGCCCAAAGGCCTCTCTGTAACTGGAGCAGCTGTTGAAGCTTGCTGCTATAGTATGAGCACACTAACTGCAGAGGCTGTGGTTTTTTTATCTGCATCCTATGAAGGAGCCTTCCATCTTTATTTGCTTCTCTAGCCCCCATAATTGAGCTAGGGTGACTAATTGCAGATTGTGTGAACACAGTTTGTGCTATGTGAAGTCTGAAGAGTTTTATCTTTATCATACTTGATATCCTTTCAGTCACTTTGTTCATATTTATAGAAACATTAAGCAAAACTCTTCAGGGAAAATTGATTGTATCTGTGTGTTAATTCTGTAACTTCTTAAATTGCGACAGAAGTAGATTAAGTTATCCAGCAGGGAAGCAGGAATGATACCAGGTTTACTGGTCCAGAGACTACTGCGATTCATAAAACAGTTGGTGGTGGGCTGTGAAATAACAACAAAGGGAATCTATATATATGCATACTTCTCATCTGCAAGCAGACAGAAAAGTGGGAAGGAAATGGGATCTGCTCTGGATGCTTATTTCTAATTTTAATTGGCTATAAATGAAACCCAGTTGTGACAGCACTGCACATACAATGTGAACCTTTTTTCCAGTAAGATTACAGTGTCTTTGACTTTTGAAAAGAGACTAAGAACTGAGCAGGTCCAATACAGCACACTGAAAGAAATAACAGTAGGAAATTGCCTAGCCTCATTCTTTCTATATTGCAGTTTATTCATGCTTCATTTTCCAGCCATTCCAAAGAGCTATGTCAGCCCATTCGTGATGGAAAAAGTTGAATGTTTCACATGTGGGAGTTATTGCTATTCTAGGGTTTTGTTTTCTTGTCATGCAGTTGAAGAAATATATCTTACTCCCCAAAAATGAATCTTCTGTCTTGGATAAAGTGCCTTCATAGCCACTGGAGTTACCCTAATTTAAGATAATGTAATGAATAAGTGACCATGCCACATAGACAGGGCCAGATAAGGACACCCATGCTACTGTCAGCTGCTTTTCACCCTAGACCAGAGATTCATAAGAGAGATAAAAAATCATGTCATTTTTCTTTGGTTAAGAAAGGAACTGCAATATCTGAGTTCGTTGCTTATTTGCAGAGCGCCCTGCCATTCTGGAATGCCATTCCAGGAATGGAGGGCAAGGGCTGCTTCTGTGCAATCATTGATCTGGTCTTGGCAAGTGCCTGCTTGGCAGTAGAAAGTGCTGAAATGCCCAGTTGCTATCTCTGGGATCGTTTTGATGATAGCACTAGCTACAGTTAGGCTGACTGAGCTGGGGAAGTTACCTGGGGATACAACCCTGAACCAAAGCTCTTCAGCTGTATTACCACACAGGGCAGCTCAGTCCCCTCTGTGCCATTACCTCCAGCAGCACATCAGTTAAAAACACCCACATAACAGGGTTAGAGCCTTCCATTTGTTGACCTGACATAGGAGAGAGTTGACACTTGAGGTTAAATTAGCCCCCACAAGTAAGAACTACTCATTCCTATTTCTGCTAAGTTTAATGCCTATAATGTGCCTTGTTATGGTCTTCTGAATGTTATCCCACCTGTAAAAGCAGATTGTAGGTGTGTAGATCCTCTTCAATGAATGTCAAATGTCTAATTGAAATGTAAGAGAACTTTCAACCAGTTGCTCTTGTGTGTTCTTCCTAGACTATAAATTGCTTTTTAGTGTTTGCACCAGAAGTGGAACTGAAAATTCTCTTCTTTTTTCTGGAATTAACCTTGTTACCCATTAGTAAGAATCTGCTGTTGTTATTTTTTGGACAAAAACTTATATGGGGGATTTTTTTTCCCTTATTTTGGGAGAGTTCCTCTATTTGTTTTTCTAAGGAAGATCATTTGAATAAATACCAGGAGTGGGGAAAATATATATGGGAAACCATTGACAGCCCTCTTTAATGACATGACGCACTCTAGCCATCACTGACTGGCTGCCATGTCTGTAAAATGAGAACAGTTGCTGTTTGATTCTAAAGCACTTGAAGCACCATGAGAAGAAAAGTCTTTTAAAAATTTTGTTTGGTCGATAAATGAAGATACCAGTTGAGCTTTTCACACTTCCCACATGTGACAGTCACCTAATACATAAGTGGCCGACATAAAAATGGAGGTCTGTTGGGGCTCACACTGTAAGTTTAATTTATGTGTTCCCATTCCCCTTAGCTGCTGCCCTTTGTAGCTCAGTGTTGCAGCCTTTCTGTCTCTTCCCCCTTCTGCTCAGTGGTTCAGTGTGCTCAGCTCAGATGGCTGGCCTGACTGAAGACCCAGCGGGTACTTGGAACCTGACCTATGGGAAACACGCCCTATGGCAGCAATGCCACCACTTTCTGACTGGGACCAGGGATCTTTGGGAGACACTATAGACACAGAATGATTTGCATTGGAAGGGATCTTGCAAGGTCACCTCATCCATCCTGCCCCTGTCTTGGGCAGGGACATCTTTCACTGGACCAGGTTTCTCAATGCCCCATCCCACCTGGCCTTGAATGCTTCCAGTGAATAGATAGGGTGTCCACAACTTCTCTGGACAACCTGTTCCAGTGTCTCACCACTCTCACAGTAAAGAATTCTTCCTTGCATCCAATCTAACTCTATCCTATTTCAGTTTAAACCTCTTTCCCTTTCTCCTGCCACTACAAGCGTTGGTAAAGCCTTTCTATGTCTTATAAGATCCTTTAAGTACTGAAAAGCTATAATAAGATCTGCCTGTAGCCTTCTCTCCAGGCTGAACAGCCCCAATTCCTTCAGCCTTCCCCCATGGGAGAGGTGTTTCAGCCCTCTGATAAGTTTTTGTGCCCTTCTGAACAGGCTCTAACAGGTCTGTGTCTTAGCCTGTGCAAAAAGACTTGGCCACGGGGGAAAGAAGAAATGTGGGAGGGGTGCACACCTACCCCTGTGCTCCATTTGGTTAATGCATTTGCTGTCAATGGAGGGGAAAATGCCAATGGCCATAACAGCTGCAAGTAAGTTCCAGCTATCAGAGCAGGGAGGCACAGGCATAGGTGTTCCCACAGGAACAGAGGAGCAAAATTCAGCCCAGGTCTAGCTACTGTTAATGTGGAATTTGGTCAATTTAGGAAAGGGGCCTCTATGACATAGATGCCTGTGAAAGTAGAGGACTCAGTGACCCAGGAGTTGCCTTCCACATCTCTTAGGCTCAGGTCAGACTGACCCTCCATTACCAAATCTCAATAACAGATCCAGAGTCCTCCACAGCTTCTTACCTGTCCCCCTGAGCTGGAGGTGCTTGCAAAAGAGCAAATGGGGAAACAGAGCAGGACCTTTGACCCCTCACTATCATTATATTCGCTCCATAAATGCAGGTGTCTCAGATGGGGATCTACCTCAGCTTCAACCTGAGAAAGAGAGAAAGCAGGACAGGTAAGTGCTGTACTCTCTGTTCTGGGTGGCATGGGCTTTGTGATTGGTGTGTCTAGATCAAAGGGAAGTGAGTGAAGATGATCTTCTATTTTTCCCCATTTGTTATTGCAAGCCAAAGTGTGAGGCCTTCTCACACTCAGCAGGCAGGAATACTGTTGAAATGGAGAAAGGTGGGGTGCTTGAGGTGACCTGGATTGAAGCTGAGTGATGGATGCTCCATAAGACACTCATAGAAGGGTCAAGCCCATGGTAGGAATTGCAGAGTTTCAGTGTTGGAAGATACATAACTTTTTCCCAGCTGCCTTCACCACAGGGATTACAGGCTCTAAAGTGGATAAGAGCACTTCTTTATGCTCTTGGGTAGCAAATGTGTGCCTTTTGTGCAGATGGAGAAAAACTGAGATTAAAAATCAGGGTAGGGTGGTAAAGGAGCAACTGCTGCTGCGCAGCAAATGTCTAGTAAATGGAATGGTAGCCTTTGGAGGCAATCCGTGCACAGAAGGATGTAAAAATGGATGGAAATTTCCTTACTGTGGGATAAGAATGGGCATTGACTTGTAGCCATCTGATATGGGATTTAGCAAAGCATTCACCTGTAATAGACTTGCAGCCTTTTTTGCTGTTGCAATTCTAAAACTTCAGTGTTTTCTTCATGTTGCTCTGAGTGATGCAACCCTATAATTATGTAAATCAATATTAATTTCTAAACACCTTTTTAAGCGCAGCATATTTGAAAAGCTTGTTTAGATGTAAGGTATTTTCGCTGTACCAACTACTGAATTTTCAATTCTCCAATTCTGACTTTTTTAACAGACAAAAATAAAAGAAGTCTGATGGAGCTAAATTTTGCACTCATTCTCTTTTGAGAACTTGTTCTGCTTGGGCTATGATCTGCTGCATTAATCCCAGAGCGAAAAAGACAAGTGAGCCTACTTGGCTAGTTGGCAACTTTCCTCAGCTAAAGCAAGGCAAAATACTCAGATCACTGGGTCACTAAGATGATCACTGTATGTGATGCACACATGCACACTAGCACAATTTAACAAAACAAACGAAGAAATCCCACATTATGAATTTTTCAGTTGTACTTATGCATAGAGGAAACCTCTTCTGACCTGCCAGTTTCAGTGGTTTGTTCATGCACTGAAATTAGGGATTTTAGCTCTCATATAAAGGAACTAGCTTTAACTGTCACATATTTCTTTGAGCTCTGAAAGTTATTATTGTGGATATTTGTGATTATACAAATAAAAGGACACCTTCCTTTTTATACTCTCTTTTCCACATTTCTTCAGAGTAAATGCACCGTGATCTTTCCTGTTCTTGTCTTCATTAATTGGGTTAGCTTTGTTGCAAAAATCTGGTGTTTAACCAACATGTTTTATTTCTCTGAAAACAAAACGTTGTGTGCTGATTCCTGCAGGTTTCTCAGTATAGAGAGCAGAACTGGTACTGCAAACCATGCTGCAATCCAGGGTATTGGTGATAGCTCTGATTCTGCTGCTCAGCACCACTCTACCCGGTAAGTCTGAAAAGCTCTTCTGTCTGCTTGAAACAAGGCTCAGCTCTACAGGTTCTCACTGGACTTAAGCCCAGCAATACAGTTGAAGACTGTGAATACATAGTGCTCAGCATTATGAAACAAGTCAGTAGAGATCTGGCATGAAAATTGTCCATACGTGGTGCAAACACTCTGCCATGTAAGGCCTATGACATTCACCATGAATAGGTGAAGAGGTGCTGCTGGATGCTGCTAGAGCGAATTCAGACAGAGGTTCTGAATCTCAGAATTTCAAGACTCTTCCCACTGCACCTGAGGGAAAATATGAGAGACATGAGTGACTGGAAAAGCCTGATGGGGGGTTGCCTTCTTTTTTTCAGAAGTGCACTCAAAGTCCATCTTTGAGAGAGACCGTCGTGACTGGCTGGTCATCCCTGATGCAGTTGCATCTTACGTCTATGAAGCTGTGAACAAGGTGTCCCCAAGAGTGGGTCAGTTCTTGGTCGATGCTGCCCAGACTCCAGCAGTTGTTTCCACTAGGTATGGAAAGCTCCTCTGTGCTAACGCTGCAATAGCCATGTGTGAAAAGGGAGAGAGGGGAGTGGGAGGAAGAACAGATTAATCAAGTATCTGTAGGGGGAGACCCAATGGGAAATGAATCAGCAAGCAAAGCCTGATGTGACTACCATGGGAGTGAGGTGCTGGGAGGTGGGGTGAGATGATATGGTCTCATGTGAAAGCACAAGCTCTTCCAGGGATGCACACTGCACATGACCATGCTTGTGGGGAGCAGGTTCTGCTCTTTATTCCTGGGTAATGAGAGAAGAGGCCTCTGGCTGGTGGGGGATCAGCTCCTCTGGAAGGGTTCTGTGGTGCTGCTGACTGTGAAGGGCTCAGTACTGACTGTGCCATTGTCACTTGATGCAAATGACAGGATTGGCTCTAGCTGTGGATCCATATTCTTCAAGGAAGGACTATGAGTTTCCTCACAAAAGGAAAATCATAATCACCCTAGAGACAGAGTTTCATGTAACTCATGGCACACACATGCTGCCTCTTTCTGTCTTCTGAGGAAAGCCCCTCTAAGACTGCTGAGGAGCTCTACTCTCTCAATGACAGGCAGTGTGATAACCAGAGCAGATGGAGATTACCCTCATGTGTATCTTATCACGTGCACTGTCATCTCCTGCAGGAACTTCCTCATCAGAGAAACAACTAAACTCAGTATAATGGCTGAACAGCTGATTGAAAAAATTAAGAACCTGTGGACAAGAATCCGAGGGTATTAGCCAAAAGAAGACAAGGCAGCATCTCCTGATGTGAGTTGGTAACACCCTGCAGTGTCCTCTTTCCTCCTGCTCCTACTACGGGCCAAGATCAGTCGATAAGACAGAATCAATGCTCCTCTTAGTGCCACTAGAGGGAACCCACCTTCAAAGACCAAAAGATGGAAGGAATCTGCTGAAGCCTCCTCTGGAAAAAAAAAAACCAAAACAAAACACAAAGCTGGGCATGGGGAAGGCATTGAGATTCTAGAGCTCTTCTGTAGCCAAATCTTGAAAATTAATTCCTCCTGAATGGCTTGGCCATTGCCCCTCTAATAAAATAATGTTGGTTGTTACACTTCCCTAAGTTTCTTATTTGTACTGACTATTACAAAATCACACTCACCTTGGCATTCCATTCTGCTGAGAATGTAGCTGTTATTCACAAGAAGTTGTCTCAGGCAATGCTAACAAACTCTGATGGTTCAGGCACTTGAAACTAAGCTCAGATTCTTCTTGGGTAGAGGGGGCACTACCTGAGCATTTTTCAGGGTAGCCACAATATGACAACTGTAATCTCACATCAGGAAAGACCTTGAAATTTAAGTCCTACTGACTGTGCTCCTTGGTTAGGTAACAAGCAAGTAGGTGCACCTGCCTCAAATGTATGAAGATTTCAGATAATTTGGGAAAACAAGTGCCAGTAAACTGAACTGTCTATTGACCTGAGCAGCACTTTAGACGTGTGTTTCATCAGACTACTGAATAACCTTTTCCAAAGCAGAAACAAGGGGATAATATCTCACTATCTTGACAAGTTTATGAGAAGGGCACCTATGCCCAGCGCTGTCTATGAAAACTTGGCTGGTCCTCATCAGCTCTGCTTTCAGATGTCCACACTGGACAAATAAATTCATCTAGTTTCTCATTAAGCAAGCAGAAATAAGTAGGCAATTTGTCTGAAATCACAGCGTGAGAGTGTGGCAGAGGCTAAAACAAAACCCTGCTACCTGAGAGCTAGAAGTCACATGCACATGCATAGAACTACTGCTTTTGAGGGAGAACATTGCTACAACTTGCAAAATGAGATTTGTCTTATAACTGCAAAGCAATTTTACTGTCTTTTTAGATGCATCTCCATTTACTTTTCCGTCATGGAGTCTTAAGCCCAAACATTATTCTGCTTCAGCATTGCCCTTAACAATTTGTCAGGACTTGAGTAATGACCCTCACCCGTGCACTCTGCCTATGGAACCCAGGAACCTCATCTAAGCTCAGGCTCTTGGCACCCAGACCTGTGGTTGCTCCTGGCTGTCTTGGCTTACTGGTGGGTTTTCTTGCATTGATGCTGGACCTACACTGTAGGTAGTAGCTTTATTCTATCCTTGGTTATGCTTCTTGCATGGACCTTGGATCTGTGCTGTAGCCTTGCCTCCAGCTCTGCCTCCCTCCTCTGCTGTCCTGAGCAGACTCCCTGGTGGGACTGAAGGGCCCTGTCACAGTTACTACCTCATCTCCACTTGGGTACAGTGGGACTGTGCCCTGGCTGGGGATGTCACTACCTATGCTGTGATCTCTGCTGGCTCCTGAATTGTCCTCCCTCTTAGAACATCCCAGCTCTTGATGCTCCCTTACACTATTTCTAGATTATCAGGTAATCAACAATTGAGTAGGAAAAGCTGGAAAATCAGAGAAGCCCGAGGAGGAACTGGGAGATGTCAGTGTCTGACCCTTCCCATGGAAGTGTGCAAGTAGGCAAAGGAAGAGAACAGGGGTGACAGGGAGAAGGGAGAAGCAATAATAGAGATTGAAGGAAGTATAAGAATCAGCAGCAATTGTGCTAAAAGCTGAATGTATTTCCCCAAGTCTATCCTTTATCCCCCTGATGGGTTTGACTGTGGAAATTAATTCAAATAGATGACAAAATTTTTATTAATGGAAAGGCTAATTAATAGATGAAGGCTATATTTCATCCGGTATCTTTCTGCCAGTCTCCATTAGCATTGGTGTGAGAACTGCCCTGACCTCACACACGTAGTTCCAGACCTTTATTTCAACCTGATCTCCACATTTTAGAGAAGTATTTGACCACCTCAGGGGAGCAGGCTTTGCTATTGTTGAGCTTCAATACTCCTATTACTTGGGTAGCAATAGGGGTGGGGGATGAATGCCCTAAGCTAACAGCAAGGGTTTTTCTCCAGTCTGAAGTGTGGGATGTTGAAAATCTGTCTGTTGACTTTCTTTCTCAATGACCAGAGAGAAAGACTTACTGCCATCAGTACTTGATTCTCTAAAGCTTCCTACTGCCCCAGTCTGAATCTCATCTCCCAAAATCTTTGCTACTGAGAAGTTTGCTTCAGCACAAACTAAACATGCTGTGGCTGTTGTCCTGTTGGAGCAATTTAGTAGGTTCTCAGTAATGCAGGAGAAATGAGTCCCCTATGTTTTGGGGTTCATTATTTCGCTGATTTGTTTCTTTAACTGTCAGTCAGATCAGCTATAATCTTGCACTTAACCACCTGTCTGGAATAAAAAGCCCTTCTTCTGCATTTCCTTTGTCCCAGCAGCTCCTTGATACCACGTGCAATCAGAATGAAATCAGTGTCCCCATGCAGCAGCAAGTTCTTCCATCTCCGGTTGCTTTACCACTTCTGCAGAGCTCTTTTGCAGGTTTCTTTATTGCGGCTTGTTTTGCTTAGACAGTCTCTGCTTCCCTGCCCACAAATGAATGTGTACATGCATATGTATTATGTAAATGCACCAGTATTCAGAGGGAGATTAAGAAAAGCGGAAGTTTGGGCTGATAAGAACATTTATCATGTGAAAAACCCAGGACATTTAGCTTTTTTGCTACTGGGATGATTTCCTACCTACTTGTTTTGCATATGTCTGCTCAGTCTTTCTTTTTTTCCCAAATATAACCCTTGTAGGAGAAGTCCTGCAGCTTAAATCCCCTCTTGCCCCAGGGAAGAAATACAGGTTTCTGAGTTTTCTCAGAATTGAGCTTGTTCTTCTGGTATTTCAAAAGTATTCCTTTCTGAAAGAGAGAAAGTAATGAAAAAGCCTGAATGTGCCCTTAAGAATTTGGTGTCCTGGAAATTGTTGTTTCAG
The DNA here is from genome assembly GCA_013397135.1 of Pachyramphus minor. Taxonomy (NCBI): domain Eukaryota; kingdom Metazoa; phylum Chordata; class Aves; order Passeriformes; family Tyrannidae; genus Pachyramphus; species Pachyramphus minor. The sequence continues at coordinate 568,644 of VYXB01005689.1, forward strand.
CATTTTCAATCTTCTTGTATGCACTGCCAAAAAGAGCAGGAAGAAGTTTGGAAAGTATAGGAGTCTCATATTGCATTTTGAGCCTGTTGTGTGACTTCACCAGTGCAAGCCAGAGGCATTTCTGTATTGCACCATTGCACAGCTGGAACAGAGCAGTACCTGGTATGAACTCCATGCTAAAACTTAACAAAGTTTTGATATTTTGTTAAATGCACTTAATTGTATCTTTTTGCTTTTCTGCAATGCAACCTCCAGAAAATTCAAGCCAGCCACATGCTTGTCAGCTGTTTGATTTTAGAATATGGTCAAAACTGAATCAGCTCATAGATCCCTGTATTTGTTCATACGCAATCTCCTGATCATGTATCTAGTTATCTATGCAGTTTTATGCTTGAAAAGAAGTAAAAATAAAAGCTTGCCAGTGGTTAATCTGCTGTACAATCTACAAAGCAGGGCAACCTAAAAAAAGCAGAGTAGGAAATCTCTGGTGAGTTCCTTAAAGGCAGAAACTAGCAGCTGGGACAAAATTCAGATGGGGATTGGGCAGAAAAATAAAAAAAGCTTTTTATCCCGAAAAGGATCCTGGGGCAAATTCATAGGACGTGTAATGAGGGGGGCATACATTTTACTCTCAAAGTTTAAATATTTCATATAAACTCTCACTATTCAGTTGGAATAAACAGGTTAATCTGTAATTTCTTTCTAAAATACGTATAGAAATCACTTCCCAGATGATGTCTGTCAGAGTTCACTGAGTGCATCAAGATTCTTGGAGAGGCTTCATAAGTGAAGCATTCAGTTCAGTGAGATTCATGTCACCCGAACTTTCTTTGTGAGTAATCATCATTACTTTGCAGTTTTGGAAAAGCTTGTGGTGTAACGGGTTCAACTGAGTCCATTGGAAAGAAATCTTAAGAAATGTGAGGTTTCTGTTATTTCCGAGATGGGTGAATAACCTGATTTCTGCAAAAATGCCCTTTCTTTGAAAGTATTCATTATGGTAAATTTATTATGGTAATACTTGACACCATTTTCAGTGGTGCAGAGTGTCGATGGCTTTTACACTTCCTAGTTCCCCTCACCTCTTACTTTAACACCTGTTAAAATCCCTAACTAATGCTAAGGAACGCACACCTCGGGCTCTGTGCTGCTGTGAGCAGTAGTGGCTGCTCTTGTCGACAAACGGCCCAAGTCCTTCAGCAGCAGAAACCCCAGCGCGGGGTGTTCTCGCCTTCCAAGGAGAGAAGACGAGGACTGGAAAAAAAAGTCATGTAAAATATCCGAAACTAATGGCTGGTAGTCACTCCTACACACACGGACATTTCCATCTCTAGGTACTGTATATTTTGCCCTCTGGTGAGAGCTGTGCTGGCAGGTACGGCGAGGTTGAGGGAGTGGATTAGGATGGTGTATGTTCTCCGGCCGTCTGCTAAATGGCCCTGTGCTTTCCACGGACTTTCGGCAAAGAAGCTTTTCCAGATTACTTAAAAGTAAACACCAAAATCACCAACGGGGTGCCTGTGCATGGAGCCAATAACGAGAAGAGGCAGCACATGGATGCGGCAGGTGGCTGAGGGTCAGCACTCCCTCCAGAGGGAGGGGGCCGCCGGCGGCCGCCACCAGCGGGACGGGAGCAGCGCCTCGGGGGCTCGGCGAGGCCGGCGGGGGAATGCAAGCCTTGCGTGCCAGGGGGGCCCCGGCGGGCGGCAGAGATCAGTCAGCGCCGTTTTCTCCCTTTCGCTCCCCGCCCGCGGTTCCCGCCGCAGGGCGAGCACTGACTCAGAGCGGCACCGCCGCTTCGCACGCGATGCCGCAGCTCCCGCATCCATCCCCCGCCCCGCTCCGGAGCGCAGGTGGGCTCAGGCAGCCAGAGGTGCCTGGGAAGGAAGGCCAAGCGGATCCCCAGCCCAGCAGGGGATGCTCGGGGAGGAGGGAGTCAGGCAGAAGTGGCTGAAGGAAGGGAGGAGCAGCTTTGCAGCCATAAAGCCGCTCTTTGGGGCGGCTGGGACAGGTAAATTGCTCCCTGCTGGGCGGTTGACCCCGTGGAACGGGAAGGGTGTTTCGACATGGGCCGAGTTGGGCTTGAGAGGCTGCAGCTGGGACGGCGTTGGGTGGGGAGGGTTTGAATGTTGTTTCCGTAGTACACGGAAAGGCAGTTTTTCGCACGTGTTTGCCCGTTTACCTGCCTGCTCACCAGGGAGGTGGGGGTTCCTTTCACTTGGGTGTGTAGTGATCACGCTGTGCTTTGCAGACCTAATTTTTGGGGGGGAGTGATGGTATGCCAAATTAGATGATCTCATGTTGCAGACTTCTTTACATTTAGATTTGGGGATGATACGGGACTAGGTCATTTCTCAAAAGTGTTTATTCGTGAAATGTTCCCTAAAGCATTTCTAGGTTTAGCCATTCAAAAACTTAGAAAATTGCAGCACAAGTACAAGTTACCTGTTTTGAGAGTAGCTGTGAAAAAACTTCTTTATTAAAGTTTCCCAGTGCCTTAACATGGCGACACAGCATCAGGAACTGTCCATGTCACGTGGGAGATGCACCAAACCTGCACACTGCCATGACAGGAGTGTATCTGGAAATGGTTTATAAGAGCAATAGCTATCAACTCTGAGCTGCACTGATTAGTGAAGATCTTAACACAATAAATATTTACAAGTATAGCTGTGATGTATGTCAGTGAAGAGCAAAGATCGCTTATTTTCACACCTTCCTATCTCCAGGTTTGCAGCACCATCCTTGTTAAACGGGTTCAGGTATTGGATTTGAGGCTGCTTTATTCTCAGAGTCCACGTGAGAGGCAAAAGCTGCAGGTGTGAGAGAAAATGTGTAACTGACCCAGTGTTTGGATCAAGTTCACTGCTCAGAAACACCACTTCAAGATTGCTATTTTTTTCCTAATTGTAACATTTTCTCTTCTCTCCAAAGGCCCCGTTGTCCCTTGACTTTCTCTGGGATGATGATGTTAAAGTTCCTGCCAGTGAGGATTGCTCCCTCGGACTCTCTCAGGTAACATTCCCTGCAGCTTTGACGTGGCGTGCTCAGGTCGGCTTTGATGCCTGGAGAGCACATAACTGTAAAACAGCCCACTTCTTTTTCAGTCAGTTAAATGCAAAGTTTTGTGTTTTCTGTTTGTTGTGTTTTTAACAAAGAAACCCACATAAGTCAAACCTTGTTAACAGCAGAGGCTGTTGTATCCTTAGTTTAATGCTCTTTTGTCAGTTTAACTGCTACTGTAGCTGAGCATTTCAGGTCTCCCTTGTTTCTCAGGAGCTTTTTTTGGAGTGAAAGTGGAAAGTCTCCTGTTTCTCCTTTTTGAATGTCAAAAATAGCTGTAGCTCCATACAGTTATTCTAGCGATTTAAGTAACTAATTAAGCACTTTTTTTTTTTTTTGGCAGATAAAAGCTTGTGGTGATTTTTAGCTTTCAAAGGAGCTTTTAGTATTTTAATAATAAGATTGCCTCGACAGAAGTCCTATTTTGTAAAAATAACTGGTAGATATTGCTGGAGGGAGCAAATGCTACTTTTGCTTGGAGTTACCCGTTTTTCCAAATAGTACTCTGATATCTCAGAAAAATAAAGATCTGTTGTATAAAATCAGCACACATACACATGACATGTAATACTTTACTACTTAATGAGGAACAATGTTTTATCCAAAACAGTCAGTCATCTGATTAACTGTGTCTGTAAAAATGTCTGTTTTCCATAGAAACTCTGTCATTCTTCTGAGGACTGTATTAGTGGTGAGGTTTAAAAATTTTCCACTTCAATTGTAAGCACCTTTTGTTCCATCATATATTATTGTGGAGGGTGCACTGGGTGCTTGAATGGGAGAGGAAAAGAAATATTTCTTTACTGAATTGACTCACTGTAGGTCAGTAATTTTTGCCAGCTCATGTGCAATGTTAGAAATATGCTGCAGGCAATTTTCATCTGTCAACCTAGAGAAAAACGCTTGTAGCAAAAGACAAAAGATAAGAACACCAGGCACTGCTACAAGTGTTTTGGGCACCTCATTGGCAGCTAGCCACTATAGAGGGCTGGCTGGTAACACAGACATTGCTATCTCATCCTATGTCATTTCATTACACATAAAATCAAAATACATCGAAATACAATGAAATGAAATGGAAATACAGAGAACCAAAACACATGAATGCAGAAAGTACTTCAGTACTCAACATGCACTTGCTCCCACGGGGTACCAGGATTTATGATCGATTGCCTTGATGAAGTAAATCACAGGCCTGACTTAAATAACTGAGTAAATAAAAAACCTGGTTTTGAAGTGTCTAAACTGGTATGTTAGAGCATGCCCATTCCCTGAGTGAATGTGGGGTGATTCTAACAGGTGGTTAATATCCCCAAAACCTTTGAGCTTTCCTTTTAAATGAAGGTTTGTTGCAAAGAAAGCATGTGGTTAAAGGGTAAACATATGAGTTCAAAAGCAATTAAAAGGAACCTCTGAATATATTTGCATGGCATCTCATGATTTTCAGTGGATTTCAGGATAAAGGATGACCACCTACCCTTATGGTTTTTGACAGATATATGTTAAGGATAATCTACATGTATTTGCTCTTAGTGAACCTGATGATTGCCTGCGATCTTCTCCAGCTATGCTGGTAATGCCACTTGGGTTAAAGCATGAGTCAGAATACAAGTTTGCTTTTTACAACTAAAAAGGAAGAAGGTTGCATGCCATATTTGTCCGTTCTATGAACATGAGATACTCCTTGCTAAAACCCAGTAGTATTCTACAGATGTTAGCAGGCACTTCAGCCTTTGCATTTTTACTCTACAGTTTATCACCACCTCACAGCCACAGGAGAAAGAGCATGCACACCTTAGTAGGGGTTTCAGGCATTTTTAACAGCCTCAGGATGGCTGTAGTCTCTAAAGCAGCTGCAGAAATGTGTGCACCACAGCACCATTGAAGCATGTTGCCAAAATGTTAGTCCTAAAAACTATGGGATTATAAGGGTTGTTCGAGGCTTATTCTCTTCTTTAGTTAGATTTAGTCCTTTTTCCATGCAGCAGCTCCGCTCTGAAATGTCCTGCTGCCCTTTCTTTGCTTCTTAGCACCCCTTTATCGATAATGTCCTGTTTGGTTATGAGGAGAACATGTGTTTCTTAAAAGCTGTCAAGCTTTTCCTCTTACCTGCAACACTTCTTTAGGTGGTGTGATTATACCCATGACAGGTAACTCCCATGGGTTCAAAGACAGGCAAAACCAAATACACATATCTCTCTCTCTTTTCTTTTTTCTTTTTTCTTTTTTTTTTTTTATTTAATGGTTTGAGTATTTTGCTCTGTGTGAGGTATGGGTAGATGTTTCTGTGGTTCCCAGAGGAGGGAGGGTGAGGAGTGGGTGACAGGGGAAATGGTGGTTGTGGTCATGCAGTTGTTCAGGCAGTGCATAGAGGGAAGTCAAGTGAGTGGTCGAGTCAGGTGCATGATACTATAGATGGCAAACATTTGTGGTGTATTTATTTATATGCAGCATTTCTCAGTAGAAAAAACTGCTCTTTGCATTTGAAGTCTGACTTTCTGGACATTTTGCGTACCAGATTTAAAGCTAGACTGAAATTTTGGATTGATTTAAAAACCACTGACCAAGTTTCATTCTCTGAGCAGAATGCCACATGGTTTCACAACCTGGTTTTCTTTGCCTCAGATTGAGGGTAAAAGAAAGGGCATCCTTTGGGGAACAGCTGTTCTTTTATATTCATATTAACTAGTTTTGTCAGTGTAGAAAGAAAGAGGGTATCACATTTTGGGATCTCTGTGGCACCATAAAAGACAGAGGTGTGGGGGTTTTTCTAGAATTGACTAGTGACTTTTGGAGGCATCCAGTTATTTCCTGATATTATTGAATCCATTTATTTTTGAAAGACCTGCTGTTTTGGAAGTGAGTATTCAGTCCTTTCTACATATCAGTGCTTTGCAAAGGATCTGAAGCAAGGCATTTACAAGTGAAAGCCTCTGAATTTACTGATCACTTTCTGGGAAGCATTCTCTTTCAGCACAGATTCTTACCTTACTTTCCCTGTGCCCTGCCCTAGTCCCCAAAGCAGTAAAATATAGTCCAAATTTCAAGAGAAACATTTGCCTCTTCATTTTTGAGATCTGTTGTTGAGATGCCTCTTGTAAAATCACATGTGGTCTAGAAAATATGAAAAGTAGAGGAAGTGTGTTCACTTATTAACTTAGTGGGAGCTTCTGACTAAGAATATGGTCTCTTACTAATAAGAAAACTGTTTTGAAGTTTGAAAATAAGTATTTTGGTCACAATGCACTATTTAGGTGATTGATACTGAAAATGTTGCATGCTCTCAAACCATAACATGTGGCCTCGATTTCCAAAGCTGCTGTAATCTGTTACAGAAATATAGGTGAGGTATATTGGGAAAATAAAATCTCCAGTTCAATTCATATTTAAAAATAAGTATCAACCCAGGCACCCTGGCCTTGGGCAGGACTTTTTTACCAACTCACATGTGGAAGGCTGTCTTTTGTCTTGAATGCTGTTGGTTTCCAATGCACTTGCTTTCTCATCTCCTATATTTTGCGTTCTTTATGAACTCAGATCATAGCTTCCCAAATGTTTGGAGCCAAACTCCCTCTGACTTTTACTGAGACTGGAATACTCCAAAGCCTCCTGTCACTTGCAGCAAGACTCCAGTGGGATACTGAACACCCACATCTGCGAAGTGAGCGGGTGATTGGGTTGTTATTGAAACCTGAAGTGCACTAATTGCAGGCTCTGTGGTATGATATTAAAATGTTATATGAGGTAAAATGGGCTCTTTCTGATTTCCTAGGGCTACCTGGCCACCTCTGTATGTGACATGAGGTAGCATCTTAATGACTTCTGAGGCCATTTAATGTGTCAGTGCATGTTTCTATCAGTGATGGATGTAGGCAGCTCTTTCTTTGTTCCTATTCATGAACTGATCTCCTTTTCTCTGACAATGTGCAGAATGCTGACATATTTGATAAACAGTCTGAGAGGATGGATTTTCCAACGCAGGATTGTGGTCACTGCTTTCTGTTCTTCACCTGCCATGTAATGTGCTTCTTAACTGGGTGGAGCCTTTTAAACAAGAGAAGAATCATAGAACTGTTTAGGTTTGAAAAGACTTTTAAGATCATTGAGTCCAGCTGTTTCCATTAGAAATTTTGGGACATGTAATGAGTTGTGCTCACAGCTTGTAAATCTACTCAGAAGTTCCTGCTGACCCCATGAATGTAAGTGATCATACAGGGATAACAAATTAGTATTCTAGTAGTGCATAACTGCTGAAAGTACATGTAAATGTTCCTACCACTGAGCTTTGTACTGTATGCCTTGCAAGCACCCAAAAAAGACCCCTTCTTTTGTCAATGACCTTACTATTCCTGTGCAGCATGAAGCAAACATATCTTTGCAACACCTCTGCAAAGTCAGAAAATGTTCTTTTTGTAATTCACCCTACTTGAAACCCAAGGTACTGCTTATATTTGACCTGAAACTATTCCCTGTGTCACTTTTCCTTCAGTTCTCTGCAACTCAAAGTACCATTTAGCTGCAGTACGGTTGTCAGTGTTAGCACATCTGGGGCTGAAATTAAGGTTGCAAAATTTCTCTACCTATTTAAAGTAAGCATCAAGTCTGGATATGATTTTTCTTTGTGTTGAGATGAAATACCCTATTTCTGAAAAAATGCTGATTCACTCAAGCCAAAATAGAGACCAAGAGATGCATCAAACTGGTTCCTGATTTATATCAAGAAGCAATAGCACTTCAACTTTGATCATGCACTTCTCAGCAAAGTGCACCAACCTCTAGACTGCTGGGGATGGTGCTGGTGGTGTAGTTGTTTTCATTAAAAACCTCAAAATATCTTAATTTCACTCCAAGGCAGTACCAAAGCCTCTCTGAAATGATGAAAATGTTTGTGGGATAGGCAGATGAATGTTCCCATCCAGATCTGCTGACAGATTTCCTAGTAATGCTTTTCTACTTTTTCATAGCAATGAAAACAGAAGTTCAATTACAAAAAGCCAAATCATATTTCTTAGCAGTAATCACATTGAATTTATTTTGAAATAATGGAAGTGGGAGAAAAAACTCCCAACAATCCAAATTACTTACCAAGATCTTCCAGAGGTGTCATATCACATAGCAAACCAATTTACAGTCATTAAATTCTTTTAACATGCATACAATAGGAATCCTGTTACATTATTCAAGCCTACCAGGTTAAATACTTTCGATCACAATAATTTTGGTATCATCCTATGTTGTATTTGTGCTAAAAAACAATCAGTATTAACATGGAATAGTAAAAATTCCAGAAGTAAGTTTGTTGAAGCATAACTTGTCTTTTCTATGAAAAAAAAAATGAAAATAATGTTTACATTTATGAAAATGTCAAATAGATCTACACTTCACAGGAAAATAAACTACACTCTATTGGATGAAAGTCTAAAACAATCTGGTGAGTTTTCTTTTGCTGAATTAGTTGCCTCCTTTTTTTTTGCTCGTATGGAGCATTTGCTGTGGTATTTATATGTGATTCTCTTCAAGCATAGCAATATTTATCAAGTTTATTATTTGCCAAATGCTTATACTACAGCTTTAGGCAGGAGATCTTGGTAGATTTCCTTTGTAATTTTTCCAATTTTATCTGGTATTTTGAAGTATCTAACAAAGAAAGAAAGAAAGAAAGAAAGAAAATGGCAGCCGTAACAGAATTATTTGAAGTCTTGCAGATAGATAGATCAGACGGATATATTAGATAACCAGATAGATAGATAGATAGATAATCTTCCAGAGATACTGTACAGCTTTGGCTGGGGATTGAGGAAATAAAGAATGAGTCTGACTTACTGACTTTTTTTTGTAATAAAAATCATAGCTTAGTTGAAATGCAAATCTTAGGCTTATTTTTGTAAAAAAAAAAAAATATATAAGTCCCTTGTTATACACTAGTAAAGGTAGAGAGAAGATAAGAGATTGAGAAGAGACAGACGTTTTTCAGGGGCACTGCAAATAACTTTAAAATTTGAACTGACACTGGTCAGATTTTCAAACACTGGAAGGTTTGAAGACACAGTTGATGCTTTTCATGCAATTGTAAGCCTGAAAAAGGAGTTTGGCAGCTACATGGAGAAAGAAAACCAAAATCTTTCAGAAGAGGTAGTGGTGGAGAAAAAAACGCATGCAGTAAAGAGAGGGGAGAGCAAAAGGTGGTGTGTGTTTCTGTGATACCCCCCTTGTAGCCCAGGCACATATCCCAGTGTGTTACTGTGTGCCAGAGAGCACAATGCCACCACCAGCAATTGCTGACAGATACTTTTGCCTCCATGGATCCTGTAGTGCCAGCTCTCCACCTGCTCCACTGAGGGCTTGCTCCATTAGCCAGTGGGTCCAGTATGGAACTGGCTGGGGAGCTGGGCAAGGTGTCCATGCCTTGGTTTCTAGGTTTGCACTGCCACTGGGTGAGATCTGCTTTCATTTCCCTGTGTGCATGACACAGCTCAACTGCAAGGATCAATAAAGAATGCAAATACCAGGATTTATTTGTAACACTCAAAATAGTAATTTTCATGTACAGATGTTTAGAAAATACAGAGGCGTGAAAAGAAAAGCCATGGTGAATGTACTCATGCTGTAGTCACATCAGAGGGAGACCCCTTCCGTCATTCAGACTCCAAGGTTTTTGTTGGGTGGGGTTTTTTGTGGTGGGGGCTTTTTGGTTGGTTGGTTGGTTTTGGTTTTGTGTTTTTTTTATGCTGTCCAGACAGTAGTCAGGACTTCAGGCTTTACCCATTTCTCTGTTTTTCATTAATTACATTAGCTGGTATAGCTGTCCTTCCTTTGCAGCCTTTCAGTAGATTTGCATGAGTGTAACCATTCACCCTAGAACTCACTGTGTCCTTTTCCTAAGTAGGAGGGTGTGATCTTTACTTCCGACCCAAACAGTCAGAAATTGTGTCAGGTCCTCAAAAAAGTCTTAAAAAGCACAACTGTGCTTTTGATGGTCTTTTCCTTTTAAGAGAAAGGTTAAGTTTAGGACCTCTTTTGCTTGTCTTCTGGTTTCTCTGCCTTCAAGTTATCTGTTTGTTTGTTTTTTGTTTTTTTTTTTACTAAAATCACAGAGGCTACATGCTTTACTTATTTTTATTAAAATCAAATATTTAATGCCATAATAAGAAGCTGAGATTTAAAACGCACAAGACTTAAGTTATAAGAACCGGTAACATACAAATTCATTAGAACATTGGATTTCTAAATTCAGAAAAACTCCAAAAAACCAGAAGTGATCAGGCTAGTTTGAGGACATTGCAACATCTTTGTGGGGAAGCTAAGAACCAAAAAGAAACACTTGTGTTGTTTTTCTTGCAAAGAATAAAAATCTATATTTAAGTTCATTTAAGTTCAGAGCTTTTCTTGGAGTGGCTTTGATTGAATCGCATGATTCTTTTCTGTAGTTTGTTGCACTTGTACTGGGGTTTCAGGGTAAGTCCTTCTACCTGAAGTGCTGATTGCATTACACCTGCACCTCTGCCTGTGTTGCTCGTTTCTCTTTTTCTTTTCCTGCTATCTTTGGAGAGAGAAGTTCCTTCCTCAGCAGTCCCACCTCCCAGTCAGAGGGACACAGAGCGCTTCCTCTTCCTAGCAGCATACTCCCCGGCCACAAAATTGGATAAGGAATGGCTGAGGCGAGTGTCCAGAGTATCAGAGTTGTTGCTGCTGCTGCTGATTTTCACCCGTGGGCACAGGCACCGGAGCATGGCTCTGCGGATGTAGCTGTCAAAGCAATAATAAATGAAAGGGTTGGCACAGCTATTGGCAAAAGCAAAAGGGCTGCTCACCTGCATGCCCAGTTGGGCAACCGTGTTGGAAAAACAGTCAGACTGCTTCAGGAGTCCCAAAAGGATGGCCATAAGCTTGAACAGATTGAAGGGAACCCAGGAGACAACAAAAGCTCCCACTACAACAAAGACGATCTTGATGGATTTTCTCAGTTTCTTATCATGTTTCCCAGTCTTCTGATAATGCACACAGAGTCTCTTGGTGATAGAGCAGTAAAAGGTTAAGATACTCAACAGTGGGAAGAAGAAAGCCAGAATTAAAAGCATCAGCGACGCAATCTGTTTGGCTTCTGTCATGGCTTTGTCTGTGCAGTAAGTCTTCCCATATTGCTTCTTCATTTCTCTGGAAAAAAGGGTTGGCATCCCCAAGCAGCAGGATAACAACCAGACACAGATGCAGAGTGCTGTGCAATAGGATCTTGTTCTGATCCGTCTAGCGGTAGAGGGGTGCATGATAGCCAGGTATCGGTCAGCACTCATACAAGTGAGGAGGAGGATGCTGCAGTATATGTTGACTGAGATGACATAGGAACTAGCTTTACAGAGGAAAGATCCTACCCTCCAGCTCCCATCCGATGCTTCCTTGTCCACCCAGAACGGCAGCGTGACGAGGAAAATAAAGTCAGATGCAGCAAGGTTGATGATAAAGACGTCAATCAGCCTCTGGACCCGCCGCTTAAAGACCAAGGCTACGATCAGGACAGAGTTGCCAACAATGCCCACCAGGAACACAGCAGTGTACAGGATAGGGAGGAAAGTAGACATATGTTGCAGGTGCTGATACTGGCAGTTGTCCTCGTAGTAGTAGTCATAGTTGAAGGTGACTGTAGACATGGACGAGAGCTGGGTGAGTTCCATTTCTGGCCAGGCTGTTCTTGTCCCTGCTCTGAAGGAGGCTCTGAGCTCCCCTGCCCTTCCCTTCAAGGTCTTTAAAAACATTTTACTGAGTGAGGGGGGGAGGGGTGGAGGGAGGGAGGAGGAGAATAGTGGTTTTGTGGGGAGATAATTTATGTATTTTTAACCAACTGCATAGGCAACGAATAAGCAACAAGAATCACTGATTAGTCAAAACCTTGTCTTCAGAATAAACACCTGCAGCTTTTTTTAAAAATCAGGTTTAATTTTACTGATTCTATCTCCGTTTTGCATTTGCCTGTGAAAGCAAACCAGGTTCAGGTTTTGCATTTTTTTCCTTTGAGGGGAGAGAAGGTAGTTTTCAAGATTCTGAACTTTTTTTTTTTATTATTTTTTAGCGCAGGATATTGGTAGCTTGCAGAGATTTGAGATTGTACCAGCTCAGAACAAGTCAGAGAACAATGAATTCAGGTGCCACATTCTTTATCTATACTCAAAATATTTTGTATAAATTGCTTGTCAGTGCAAATTCAACTTTTCTGAGGCTTGGAGTTTTTTACTTTACCTGTTCATTTATGGTGGTTGTTTTCTGTTGAGAGTAGTTATCTCATACGAAAACATACAGGGAGAAACACCTAAAACTACTATATTCTTTCTGCCCTGTAGCTGATTGTTCTGTATCAGTCCCAGCTCTTTGTTGCCCTGCCAGTGCCCCCCTCCTGCAGCCCCTCCAGTTCCCCTGGATGTGGACTCTCCACACCCAACTTGATGAATGTATTAGAAAATTAGAGAATATTAGAAACTTAAAGAACAGTTTTCCAGAGTGTCACATATTCTTCTGTAATTTGAAACTTGAATTCATGCTCCCATCCCCCTCACAGACTTCCTTATCAGCCACAGTCCTGGACTCCAGAGCAGTGGTTTGTTCCTTCTGCTTGTGACTGCACAGGCTGCATGGCTCTTGAGCTGTTCTTATATGCAGTGCTTGCTTCCCTTAAAGAGCTCTGATTTCCTTCATCTTTCATTCACAGTATCCGTATCGTTCCAGCTGTGGCTTACCTTACAGACACCCCTTTCAGCATTGCATAAATCAAATGGAAATTCTCATTTTTTAAACTACTGAATTCGTTACAGATTTGTCAGTGTGCACTAATTTGAAACCTCTACTACTGGTCATCATCATCCTTCCTCTCCTCTGCAGAGAAACTAATTTTCTCCTTCATCTCCCTCCCACCCATGTGTTCACAGACCAGGCGCTTCTCCAGGATTCTCAGAGCTTTGAGGAAATTGCCTACTGGTGCAGGCTCCACCCATGGGCACATAGATCGCATCTGTGTGTGTCTCCACAGGCAAAGAGCAACTGCAGATTGTATGGGCAGCAAATTAGTCCCTCCAGTGCACTCTGGATGAGCTCAGATTCACTCTCTCAGTGCTCAGGTTACATGCTCCTGTGCAGCAGGTGCCTGGTAGACTTCCAGGGCCCTGGAAAAGCAGCCAGCTGCTATTAAACAACAGGCTGCTGGATGGAAGGATATTTAGGTGGGCCCTGTCTCTTCTGGATATGTGCTGATGTCTAATAAGGAGCTAGTTATATAAAACTCCCTTCCTATCAGTAGGGCACTAGTGGACTCTAGCTGACTGCTTAATAGATTGTGTAAGGATTTACTTAGTGAGTGCAATTCAGCCATCACGAACTCTGAAAAAGGATCAAGGTGTATAAAAACACCCCAACTTGGATTACTGATTTATATGCCACAGATGTAAATGTGAACCTGTTAGGAAGAACAGGCTAAAAAACATCTTGCCATCTCAACTTGGGTGTAACCGTTCACTTTAAAAATCACTGTGTCCTCTTCCTAAGTAGGAAGTTTTAGTTAGTCCACTCATGAATTAGAGCAAAAATAACATTCCATGGATTTGTAAAATGCCTCATTGTTATTCTAGGAGTAATCTCCTACACTTGATTGCCTAAAAGACAATTCTTATTTTCAAGGAAATGTAAAAGTCTCTTATGTGGTGCTGAAAGTGAGCAGATACTATTGCTGCAAGTCTTTTTGTCTGTGAGACTTGTCACTGGTCAGTTACAGCATGGATTTGTGTGCCTATTCTTTCCCTGGCAAAGCTGGGAGAAGGAAATGCAGACCAAAATTCATAAAGCTCTTAAAATCAGGTTGGGTTGAGGACATTGTGATTTGTATGTGACAGATGCAAGTATAAACCTGTAAGAAAGCACAGGCTAAAATTCATCTTCTCACCACCCGAAGATTACAGAAAAATATAGTGAGTTTTCAGACCAGGCTTGTGTGAATGTGCCCGAGTAGCCCACAGTTTACAGAAATGATATTTGATGGATTCGGTGCAGAGGTGAGTTTTGTGTCATCTTTGCTTATGTCTGATTCAAGGAATGTGCTTCAGGCTTTTTCTTCCAAGGAGCCCTGGGAAATAGGGGCATTCTCTTTCCATTAGTACTAGAGTAGAAGATCAGCTGGGCCCTACAGTCTGCAGTATAATAGTTCCACTTCTCTTGCAAAGATGGACCTATATGTCATTTTACTCTGCAGTTAGATTCTAACAGCTTACATGCAGTTACAAGCTTTAGAAATCAGGTACAAACTTCCCTTCCCTCCCTCTCACATTACTTCTTATTCCTTGAAATTTACTTCCTCCCTCTCTCCAACCCAGAGCAGACAAAAAAGTGAGTAACTGTAAACAGCTTAATGGAACTATAAAGATAAGCTCATGCCTGTGCATTCTTGTCTGTGTGGTTCCTCACTACATTTTCTCCCTGTAATTTAATAGCCTCACTCACTAAAACAAAAAATTAAATACTAAACATTTTCCAACAGCTCTGCTCTCTTGAATTTGCTCTGTATTTCTTGAATGCTGTAAATAGACTTGTGGATGTTCTTGTGTGTTGCCATATTCCATGAGTGACACTTCCTTATCTGGGCAGAAGATTTGCAATGATAACCTAAAACATTGCCATGAATAATGAAGGAATCTATAATTACCCAAGTGGAACAGGAGCAGGTGTATTTGTCAGTAGTCTGAATGTCTTGGGGGGGATTTATGTGATATTGATTCACTGAGGGCATCACAAAGGGGCTTACTCTTCCCAGAGCTCACTTCCCTGACATAGAGCCAAGCTCTCAAAAATACTGAGTACATGGAAATTCCCCTCATAACACTCCAGGAAGCTCAGCACGTAACGTGCAAAGATCCAAGAGACGCGTTGAGATGTTTTATCATCGAGAGAAAGCCTCTATCCTCTCCTCACTCTTCTAGATTTCCACAGATTTTTTTCCTCACAGACTTTGCCAGATGCATGTAAACCCTTTTTCTGAACAAAATTCTCTGCTGAAGAAACCAGCTACTGGCTTGGCTTGGGTGTATGTTCTTCCATTTGGGATACCCATCCTGTCCAGCCCTTGATGCAGCTCTGAAAAAACGCAGCCACTGGGTGCTAAGTAGTTTTGAACCTGAGAGTGAACCTTCTGTAACCAGACACTCAGAGCAGCTTCTGTGATCGTGACCCTGCATTTGGCCATTTCTGCTTTAAAGAGTGTTGGTCTACTCTGGTCATGCCTTTCTCAAATGCACCTGTGAAATTTGTCATGACAGTATCTATACCAGTCCTTAAATCTTCATCACAGGAGTTGCTGAGGTGTTTCCACGGGAGTTTTCATGTCGTTGTTCACAGTTCTGTAGTGCCTGCCATATACGTATTATAGGCAGGCAGCCACCTATTTTTGTGACAAAATCCCTAAAAGAGCTGCCCAGCAGAACTATCTGCACAGGAAGTATGCAGGGTTGTTGATTTAGTTTGTTACATGCACCACTTCCCCCTTAAAAATTTCTGCAATTGAAGCATTTCAGGTACCGAAGTGTGAGGGGTTTTTTTGTGGTTTCTTTTTTTTTCCTCTTACATTCTCTGTTTTACTGATAGTTTAAAGGGGTCTTATTCCAGCTTGTACATGGCTTTTTATAGAAGCACAGGCATCTAGATAAAATAAGCTGTGTATCTGTAAATTATTAATGATGATAAATGCTGAGAAGGACAGAGGTTCATTTGGCTGTAAAAGAAAGTGTAGTAGTTTCTAAATGATGATGTTTCAAAAGCATGTAAGAAACAGAGATTTGCAAACCTAATTAAAAAACAATCAAAAAACCACACTAAATTGGCTGAAACTGCTCTACTATGCTACAATTATTTGAAGGAAGGCTCAGAGGTGACCGGTGAATGATAACCAACTGAGGTTTCACCCCTCAACAAAGAGGAGAGGGTGGAACCAATTCAGGACAATGCATTGAGATAGGTTGAAATAGTGAGATATATACTCACACCATGCTGAGAGTAGTGGTCTATAAAATAAGGTGCAGGAAGAAGATATTTTTTGTACACTTAATTTTTGAATTATCCTTTTTTATTATCCTTTTATTATCCTTTGAATCATCCTTTTGTAATTCATATTTTTGTATGTGTTATATAATGTACATAACCTGTTGGTACACTAGTACATTTATATAATTCTTAAAAATATATATACATATTAGAGTGTGCCTGCTCACAAAGTCTTACTGATGGGATGCATGATAAAAAGGTTTGGAGACCGTGGGCATAAAGGACGAGTGAGTATCATTAAAATGAACCAGTGCTATTCACGGTATTTGGAAGAAGCACATCTAGAAGGTCGTCTCTCAGTGAAAAGTATAGTTACAGTAGGATTTTCTTACCCTACTGTGTTCTGTGCCACAGTAGGAAAAATAAAGGAGGCAGAAACTAAACGGACAAAACTGTATAAGGAGGTCTGAGATGAATCCATGGGATTTCCTGCTCCCTCTGGCTATGTGAAATGCTCATAGATGGTGTCTAAAACACAACAACTAAAACTGCCCTTTTTATTATTACAAAGAGAACATTTGGTGGGAGAGGCAATATCTTGTAAATTAACAAGTAGTATTGGAAAAAACAGACAGACTTTTGAACACCTTTCTCAGATCTGAATCAATAACTCCTGAAGTGAATGTGATATATGAAGGGATTTTTTCTCTTCTCATCCTATATCAGCTTTATTTAATACAGATGGTACCACCTCCTTCAAATACTTACTTATTTCCTTGGACTCTGAGAAGTAAAATGACAAAATATTTGTACTAAACAATTTTTTTTTTTTTTTGCAACATTCTGGGGGTTTGTTTGTCTTGTTTGCAGCATTCTGATATTAAACTGTCTGTCACTGCCTGAGAACTTACGTTGAATGCACGTGATCCAGGTCTGCTATAGAAGAAACTTCACTTTTACAAAAAACAGGAACAACATTTAAGCTATAGTCCTCAGCATTATTCCTTTCATGCTTTCCTGTGCAAATGACACTGTTTCTACACAGTAAAGCAAACTTTTATGTTTAAAACCTTCCCAAATGATCCTGTTCTGTAACTAAATTGATCAGTCAGTGGTTCTGCTGAGGCAGAC
The DNA here is from genome assembly GCA_013397135.1 of Pachyramphus minor. Classification (NCBI taxonomy): domain Eukaryota; kingdom Metazoa; phylum Chordata; class Aves; order Passeriformes; family Tyrannidae; genus Pachyramphus; species Pachyramphus minor. The sequence continues at coordinate 585,846 of VYXB01005689.1, forward strand.
TGAAGTGGTGTGAAAAAAAGAGAAAAAGAAAAAAGATTATTGTTGACAAGGAATGACCCTGTGCGTTCATTTGTAATGTTTTTATTTGATTACTCGTAGTATATGGGAGGGTATTTTTCCAGACAAAAAAAAAATCCAAGTGAAACGTGGAGAGAGTATTTGAATTTAAATAAATAAAATGAAAATGAAAACACATCTCTTCCCTCTGGATGCTTTTGAGCAGGGCAGATTATGAAAAAGAAGAGGCCACTGTGTTCTAATTTAATAACAAAAGTAACAATGGCTACAAAACTTTCCAGAATTGATTCTCATTTTTACAAAATTAGATCTTTTAGGAGAAAAACCTATAGACTTGCCAATGTTAGATAATTAGCTACAATTTACAGTAAATGGTTCCAATTGTGCTTATCCTATGGCTCAGAATACAGATAGGCTTTGTTTTCTCATTTTAATGTTTTTCATCTTCAACCTCTGATCATTTTGCCAGGTATATAGAAAGAACTGTTACTGATTTTTTTGTTCCCTATTCCCATTAGATTTATTTTATGGTGTTTCAACTCTTTAGTTCAATAAATTAACTACTTAATAAACTCCTCTTATATAAATTAAATTGAGTGACCTTCTGTGATACATTTAATTGAGAGAGGTTTTCTAATTGCTCTGTGATTTTCACATATCTTATTAGGTTTATCTCTTCTTTATCAACATGACAAAACTAGACATGATATTTCAGCACCCAACAGCAACTCCAGATGTGATAAACTTCTTTCCTCCCTGTTACTTCTCAGTTTATACATCTGAGTTTGCAGGAAAGTTGGGGTTTTTTTGGCCACAGCACCATCTTGGCAGTTGGTAATTCACCAATATTTTTCCTCTTCATTTTGTGCTTCCCAGGATAAAGTCTCATGTCAGTGAGTCTCCAGTCTTTGCTTTTAAATTAATGAGCTCATAGATGACCTTATTGAAATGCATGTTTGCTTGCCCCAGCTGCGAAATGATCAGGTCACCCTGTACCAGTGCCCTCTCCATGTCATTATTTACCCTTCCCTCAGGCCCTGTGTCATCTATGAGTTTTATCAACAATGCTCTGCTTTCTTCCAGGCCCTCGATAAAGATGGTAAGTATTTTGGAGTCTAGAACAAACCCCAGTCAGACTCCAAAATACATCCTTGCAGACAGTTACATTATGAGATGTTGGTGAGAGTTCCTTGGTCTGGAAAGTGGGGTGTATAGACAGAGGTTTCTTTAGTATAATATGATTACCTACTAATTTTTTTAATTAAAAAATCTTTTTTTGCACCATGTCAGAGAAGTTTCTTCTATCACTGCTTTCACCTTTGACATCCTAGCTTCTTATGTTTCTGCAAAAATGCTTCCTCACTGTTCTGGTGGAGGAGTTGGTTGGGATAATTCCCCAGAAGGTCCTCAGTGGCATGAAAACTTCCGATATTTCTGGTTTTTCTGAGTATTTGTTTGCTAGTTTGGTGGTTTGTAAAATCAAAACTGGGTGGGGTGATGTCTCAGTTGTTAACCGCTTTGAAGAGTCCTCTTGTAATTCGAGTGAGTTCACGTAACAGAGAAATGTCCAGTTTGGGGCATGGAGCCATGTTATTTTTTCATAAAAAAATCTTTTGTAATTTTTACTGATTTTTTTCCCCCCCTTTACTTGGTGTTTTCCCAAGTCATTCCATTTTTTACAAGCACTCAAGCAAACTAGAAATAAATAGAAAGGAGGTTGTAGCCAGGTGGGGGTCGGCCTCTTCTCCCAGGTAACTAGCGACAGAAGAAGAGGACATAGCCCCAGGCTGCGCCAGGAGAGGTTTAAGACGGTCACGAGGAGGAATTTCTCCACGGAAAAGGGGTTGGATGTGGGAATGGGGCGCCCGGGCAGGTGGTGGAGCCGCCGCCCGGCGCCTCCGGAAGGGGGCGGCAGAACTACATGGCCCAGGGTGCCCCGCGCGGGCGGGCGCGGCGGGCGGANTGGTGGTGGGACGGGTCAGGGGGGTCGGGGATCGGGGAGCTTCCCTCGCGTTGGCTGCCACCCGGCAGCTGCCGCCCTCTGGCGCGGCGCGGTCGCCTGTGAGGCCCGAGCCCCCGGGGGTGGTCGGAGCGCCCAGCGGAGATGCCTGGTCGGCCCGGCCCTGCGGCAGGTGCTGAAAAACCCGTTCAGCTTTTCAAGTCGTTTTCCTCTCCCCTTCATATTTGTTTCTTTAATAGCACTGGGAGATATCCGTGAAGTAATTTCGGAGTTAAATGATTGTCTCCAACCATTCGGTTTGCTCTCTGCTTCTAGATCACTTGTTGTGAGCTGGTGGTGTGGAAGGAGCTGAATGAATGGCACAGTCGGGGGAGAAGGGAAGTTTGCGTTTCGTGCTCTCCACTGGCCACAGGATACAAGCAACGCTGTGCCTCTGAAGCGACCTGGAATCATTGGAGCTGCGTGTCCTGAGGGACTCCTGAGGACCGCCGAAGGTAAAAAAGTGTTCGGTAGCAATCTTTCCTAACCTTCCGTTTCCCTGAATATTAAAAGGATGATCCTGTTTGGTGCTGTTGCCAGCCCTCTCACCACATTTGCACCTTCTCGTAGGCCTTCTCCCTAATCCCTTTTCCCAAAGAGCAGTCAGATTGCAATCATGTTTCCTGAGTGAATGCCAGTGAACGCAGCCTCCCTCTTTGGTGATGTCATGTAACAGGAGTTTTTTAAATGTGGTAGCCCACTGTTGGCTGAAAGGAGTGACCGCAGTAACAAGATAAAAATCTTCATGTTTTTGTGTTCCCTTCTGCCATGGTACAGTAACTTCTTATAAAGGCTGTCTATTCTTCCTTCTTAAGTTGATTTTTTGCCAGAATACTTGTTTTTGTTCTGTTCCATGTTTTTTCCCTTTCAGCTCTACTGACCTGCCCCCTTTGTTCCCCCCCACCATGAAGTGCATGCATCCAGTCATTCTTTTGAATGTTGCTGCCAGTTTGGCCGTTGCCTTCTCTTTGTGAGGTGGCGCTTTACAACTTTTACATCTTGCTTCTTTAAGAGTTACGATATCATGTGAAGCACTTCTGCCTGTTTACAACAACTGCTTTGTGTTGTCTTAGGTTCGTTGCACAGCTTAGTTGCAGCTGTGACTTGTCTGAAATAGCCTCTGCTGTTAAAGTTTGTTGGCAGTGCTATATGAACAAACCTTCTGTAAAACAATGAAGGGTCTTGCTGACAGCCTGTAAAGACAAAATATTTTTATTTGTAATCAATCTTTATGTCTTTATAATTCATGTCATCTTTGCAGTAGTAATGTTATTTTTTCATAAGTGAGTTTATTCTGAAGCACCTCCTACACATTGTTCTGTGCAGAACCTTTTGCAAAGTGTGGCATAATCCTGTACACGTGCAATGTCTTTCTTCATGGTCTTTCTCTGGTAACTATTTCTTACTGACAGTGCTTGCTACTGCCATTGAGCCCTGCCTGGGGCTGGGCAGAGGGTTCTGCCTTTTAAAAGGACACTTCCTTTAAGTGGTAATGTGTCTGCTCTATATGAAGATGCATTGGATATACACAGTGAATGGACAGGGTAGTCAAGTCTATTACACTGTGGCAGGAAAAACTAGTTCAAAATTTGCCTAAAATGTTGTGGAGTTCTTACTCGTTTCTGTAAGCAGTTAAAGTGTTAGGCAGAAGTACTGAGGGGACCTTTGTTGTAAGGAATTGGGGGTGTGCTCGTGCCTTTGCACTGTCTTTTGCTATTGAAAATCCACATGTGCTTTTTGGGACAAATGCCACACAAAGCCACCCACTAGATTTTGGGGTCTGTAGCCCCATTAGCTGCTCTCTCCCTATGCCTGGAGTTATGTTGCAGGGATTGAACATCAGTAGGTTGCCACATCCCTTTTACCAAGTGGATAATGAACACTGGGCAGTGCTTTAAGTTACTGTTTGGTGATTAACCCTTCATTTTGCTGATGATCTGTTCTTGGTTGCCATCTGGCATCAGCCCTGCCAAGTCCACAGTATGCCAGCACACAGGAGGCTGGTCAGAAGGGTGTGGTTGTGTTTTGATGGTGATCTGATAGGGGCATTTCCAGCACCACTGTTCTGCATCTGGCAGTAGGGGTTTGTATCTGAAAGTAAGATTTTTGAGTCCATTCTTTTCTTTCTGTATGTTAGGCACAAAGTTGATAGGGCTTGGTTATGACAAGCATTTATTGAGCATTTGTTATTATAAGCATTTATATTGAGAGGCAGTGACAGCAGATCAGTGGTGCAATAGTGTCCTGTTTACGTTCTTTTTCGTTAGACACCACTCTGAGGATGGAGCTTGTAGGTTCTTGTGATCCTTCCACCCAGAGGGAGCCCTTTCTAAAGAGAGGAGTCTGTTGCAGAGGGTTCCTCTTGCAGTGAATGTGGCTGCAATATAGTGGAAAATCCAGACCAGCCTGCTCACCAGCCTGTTCTGCTACTTGCTGTGAAAGTGGGTTCCTGGAGAATCTGCTCAGCTCTGAGCTCAGCTGGGCAGGACCTTTGGCCCTGGAGGTGCCACATGCTCTGTTTACTTCTTGAGATGTTTGTGAAGGGGCGGGGATCCCTCAGTGAATTCAGTGGGGATGAATGGTGAGGCCAGATCTGTGCAGCAGCGTGCTCTCTCCCTATCCTGCTTACCCCATGTCATGTGTACCTTGAGCTAGATGCTGGGATATCAGAAAAGAATGGAAGTACACCGAGAATTTGCTTCCAAGTGTGGGCTTGATTGTATGTTTTCTAGACAAATAAGCCTGGATACAAAGTGTTCTCCCTCTCAGTATTTAAGTTAGCTTATAAAAGTTCACAGCTTGTGCATTATTATTTAAGTGCAGTTGTGATGTACAATCTTTGCAGTATTTTAAATGAGTGCTTCTTCTCAGTTCACCCAAAATCAGTTCTATTCGTGCTTGTTGCTAAGGATGCAGTTCAAGGATAGATATTACAAAGAGTGTGCCTCATTTAATATGGAAATGAAGCATAGGGAATGATAGGGGTACACATAATTTCTCCTCCTTGTCAGCCAGTTTCAGATAAATAGAGGAGCAGATGGAAGGGAAAAGAAAAATGTACACCTTGTTTCTTTGTTCAGAATTTCTTACTGGCAGGTCTGACTTGAGCACTGGTGTCCTTCCTTGTGAATGTTGAGTTTTAAGGCATTTGCTGTTTCCAGTTGCGGTTCATTCACTTGCAAAAAACTAGACCAAAATATTTTGATCAAAGTATGTGGGAGAAGGGAGGTAGAGCAAGCAATGGACAACAGCTGATTAGATAGTAGCTCCTGCTGCCGGCTTAGCTGCTGAGTTAGCTTCCATTGATTTTTTTTTTTTTTTTTTGCCTTCTNNNNGCCTTCTGGCTAGTGCATCAAGCCTGATTCATAGTAATCCATAAATTTAATCAAGCACAGAAAATGCATGAGAACAACAAGCATCTGAGAGGAGTCCTCTGGCGCATTGCACTATCTGCAAAACATGTCATGTGTTACCAATCACTTGCTCATTAAAGTCACAATATTGTCATAAGTATGTGGCATTTGTATTTTCCCATGTCTCCTTTCACCCCAAATCTATGCCATTTGTGAACACAACCCTGCCAAGGAGGGCATAAATGACCCCTAATAGAGGGAGGCAAAGTCCTTGTGGGAGTGTATGGAGGCCTTTCAGTTTTATCACATTGTTCCCTTGGAGCAGGGCACCTTCCTGCATTGCTGTATTCTTCAGAAATATCACAATATGTATTGTGGCATTAGTGTATCATTTACCATAACTTCAAATTTGTCTTTCAGTGCTTCCTTCATGTTCTGTCTTTAGTGCCCGGATGCGTTTCTCTGCTTCCCTAAAGGCATTCCAGCACTTTGGCATGTCTGGCTTTAGTGAGCAGTCTGAAAGAGCTTTTTTGGCATGCCTGTGGTTCTTATCTTTGCTGTAAACACAGGCTGTGAAAGCCATATGGGGTGGCAGGCTAAAAATAACTTCTACCCTTGGTAATCGCCTAAGGAAAGATAAGTCTTCTGCCTGGACGCTGTGGATGGATTCTCTGATGTTCCTTACAATCAGGATCACAAATGGCAGCGAGCTGTGCCATCTGCTTTGGGGGACAGAGGTTGGTGTTGCTCTGTCAGTTGCTCTTTCAGAGAGAGCTGCTAGTGCAGTGTGGCTGGAGAGCACGCTCCCTGGGATATTATCCATACTTTGAACTCGCAGATCCAGTGTGTGCTGGCCAGTACTGTAGATTTGCTCAGTGTTCTTTTGATTCCAGCATGTTGGAAGAGGAAGACATGGGTATCCTTACAGGACCTTGCATAAAAGAGGGATGATGCAATGAGTTTGACCCTGCTGAGGTAACTTTATATGTGCCATCAGGAGAGCTGCTCACTTGTCCCTCTCTTCTGTGCCGCAGGAAGGGCGCCATGATGGATAACCGGTTTGCCACAGCACTGGTCATCGCCTGTGTGCTCAGCCTCATCTCCACCATCTACATGGCAGCTTCCATTGGCACTGACTTCTGGTACGAATACCACACCCTGTCCCCAGCTGAGAATGTTAGTGAAGCTGGTAGAAGCATCTGGGAGGAGTTTTTCAGCAAAGAGGCAGATGAGAAGACCTACACAGATGCGCTCTTCCGGTGCAACGGCACGGTTGGACTGTGGCGGAGGTGTATCACTGTACCCAAAAACTCTCACTGGTACAGCCCACCAGGTATCTCCAGAGCAATTAACACTTTCCTAGCTTGCCTGGGGTGGTATGTGCTAACTTCCTCAGAAGGTATTCGTGCCACTTTGTTCCTCCAGAAGGCTTATTTTTAGCTTATGTTTTGTTTGTTTGTTTGTTTAATAAAGACAGTCCAGATTTTTAAAGAAACAACAAGGAGAATGGTCTGTGGCTGTCAATACTGCAGATTCTTTATTTGACACATGATACTTGATCTAAATTTAGTCTTACACAGCTTGATTTTTATTTTGCATCAGCTGTCCAGCTGGGGATACAGTTGTAGTTGCTCTACCAGTCACTGTCTTTTTAGGTCAGATCCTGGGAGCCAGCAATGGAGTGAAGATACTACTTTGTCAAGGAGGAACTCACTCTATTTAGCTAGTCATTCAATTTGTTTGCATATCACAAATATCCTACCATTGCATCAGCACATTTTGGATATGAATGGATATAGACTGAAATATTAATAATATTTTTCACAATGGTTGAGGGAAAATAGGTGTGGTAAACAATTATTTTGATTGCTTCAAAGTAGTTTTTGTGTACTGACTGTGTGTGTGTGAAACCCTTCATTTTGAACCCTCCTAAAAACATACCTTCAACTACATTTTCTGGAGAAAAAAGGTGAAATTCTTTATTTTTCCTCTCATGAAAATACTTTTTTGGGAGACATTTAAATCAGCTCTGCTCAATAGTATTCTTAAAGCAAAATGTAACTGAGGCGTAAAAAGGGAGAAACTTAGTGTAAGGAAGTTAAAATTTCCTGTTCTTTAAGTAGTTCTTTCTATCCCATTTTTGAATTAAATGTTTAGTACGAGACTACATTCTGCACATGGAGATAAGCACAGCTTATTTAAGGGACTCTGAGCACAAGAATATGTAGCAGCATAGTTGAGCATCACATGCCACATTTCTTTCCCAGTCTGTCAAGCATGGAACGGCTCTGTGGATAACCCAGGTAAGCCTGAAGATCCTGCATGTTGGTAACTACATCATAGTAAGGCATCTATAGATATGTTTTGAGGCATTATTTTTTTCTCTCAATGGAACTCTTGAAGAGCTTCCCAGCTCAAATGATTGGGAAAGGAGGATTTGAAAGGAGGGGGGTAGAGGGAAGGGAAGACACCTAATGGTAACTTTTTCTTTTTTCCCTCCCAGAAAACGACATGACTACAAACTGTATCAGTTTTTCTCTCTCTGATCAGTTTATGGAAAAGTACATTGAGCCTGGAAATCACAATAGTGGCACAGATTTGAATCGGACTTGTAAGTGTCTTTCACTTCTGGCAGATAAACAAGTAAAATTAAAAGATATTTCTCAAACACAGTCACTGGTAAGGAAAGCTGCTGTGTCTTGCTCTGCATTTATTTTTGCAGTAGCACAGGCAGTAGATCAAAGTTTAAAAGGAAAATGTAGATGTGTTAGCAAAGGCTTTGCCCATGAATGCTGTACAGGAATTTTGGGAGTTAACAAATTAAGTTCTTTCTGCTTCAGTGGAGCCTTTGGTTCTTTTTAGCTATGAATGTAGAATATCTGGTGAAGAAGCAGCAGCATGGGTTGGGTAGAAGGTAATGTAAGATGGTGGGAGAAGATCAGTTTCTAGCACATCTTAGCAAACATGTCTTGTGTGTTTCTTTCAGACCTCTGGCGACTGCAGTTTCTCCTGCCCTTTGTCAGCATCGGCCTCATGTGCTTTGGGGCTCTCATTGGGCTCTGTGCCTGTGCCTGTCGCAGCCTTTACCCAGCCATTGCCACTGGAGTCCTGCATTTCCTAGCAGGTAGGTGTCCTGCCATCCTCCTCCTGAAGCCCACTGTGCCCACCAGAGCACCACTGCAGGGGTGAGCTCATTGTGCTTTGCCGCTTCCTTCCCCAGGGCTTTGTACGCTGGGCCTCGTTGGCTGCTACGTGGCTGGGATTGAGCTGCTCCATAAGAAGCTGCCTCTGCCTGATGACGTGAGGGGTGAATTTGGGTGGTCCTTCTGCCTCGCCTGCGTGTCGGCACCTTTGCAGTTCATGGCAGCTGCTCTTTTCATCTGGGCAGCTCGCACCAACAGGAAGGAGTTCACCCTCTTGAAAGCGTACCGGGTAGCATAAGTGCTGCTGCCGCACTTTGGGGTTTCCATGTTAGAGCCTCCTCTCCTCCCAGCCCGTACTACTTTTTTCTTTTAATCAGAATTTTATCATGTACTGCATGCTTCTTGCCAGTGGAGACAATTTAGCCTGTGCCCCCTGAAGACACAAACCTCTGGGCTAAATGACCAAACTCTGCCAGAAGTCTGCAGAACTTGAACAGGTTTTTTAATTGCGTTTTTTAAGAATTGTTATTATTTTTTAAGCTTCATTTGGTTGTTGACAATTCCCCTTAGTTAGGTGTACATGCCCCTTCCTAATTTTATTACCCTGTCAGCCTGGAGGAAATAGAAGTGGTGTGGGGTGAAAGAGAAATAGGAAAAGTGCAGGTTGCCAAGAATGGGCACTTCAGTGCACAAATAATAAATAATCAGGAGCTGTCTGCTCTATGACCCAAGCAGACAGTACCTACAAGGGAGCACCCAAGAGACGTGGGGGAACTCAGAAACCTCCATTATGGAAATACTGTAGCTAAGTCAGTGTGTAGATTAGCTCTGGGTCTCATGTTCTCACTGGTTTGCTACGTCTTGTGGCATCTGCCAAAACTGATGGAGGCAGAGCCCGCAGCTGTGGGAGTGCCTGCACAGCACACCCTCCTGAATGCAGGCTTTGCACTTGCTTCTGCTAAGGAGTGGGATAAGATGGCCCTTGTGCAGCTCTGTGCTGCTCTAGCTACACTGCTTCCAGGACCCAGGCTAGTTTGGTATCTGCACTACATATGATTGTGCACTCTAATCTTAACTTGTGGTGCTTTTGCTTGCTGTGAAATAAGGCTTTCTTCTCTCCTGTTGAAGAAGACCCCCTCACAAGTTTTTTTGGTTTTAATTTGGTTTAGTGTATGTGTGTATATGTACATATATAAACTTACCTTTTTTTAAATCTCACCTGTTTGTCCTGTATAACACACAACAGGTTTTTTTTAAAAGGTGCTGCTCTTTTCCCATCTTGCCCAAACCCTAATGTTTAAATGAAATAATAATAATAAAAACTAAAAAATCAGAAATTTTCAGTGTTGCATGAATCTAATGGGAGGGTAGGGAATGATCTAAAGTTAATTGTGCCTGGGGAAAGTAAAGCCAATGTGTAGATAACTCTCTGTTTTAAGGGAAATGTCACCAGAAACAAAGATACTAGATTGGGGTTTTTTAATTAAATTCTTGGGCTCCTGTTAATTTTAAATTTTCTCCTGCTCATCACTGCAGGGCACAACACCCCATAAATTCTAATTGGTTCACACTAGTTCTTCTAAACTACTGCAACTCTAGCCAGACTGGGTGACGTGTCATATAGAGAAAACAATGTTCCAAGACTAAACTGTTTAATTCTGAGGCCTTAACTCTCCTTGTTTCCTTACTCCATGCTTAATATAAGAAATATGTGTTAGGAGAAATAAATCCTGACAAAGTGAGTAAGTCTGTGATGGCAAGGATTCTGTGAGACACTTGGATGACAGTGACACAGATACAGGGGCTTTTATCTCATGGCTGTTTTTCTGTTTTGTTTGGTGCATTTTTTCTTTTTTTTGCAGTAGATGTTTCTACCCAGACAGTGTTTGCTGGGTCAGCAAACAGCCCTTGTCATGATTTCCTTGAAGATCGTGTATATCTGCTTGTATCATTTCGTTCTTTTCTTTTTTTTTTACTGAAGTGTGTGATAGGGATCAACCTACTTCTTTTATTATCATCATTGGAATCTTCACAAAGTAAAACAAGGATGGTGATGAAAACCAAGATAACTGAAAAAGCGGTGGCAGGTTGTTCAAGATAATCCTCTTTCTCCTGGTTTGGAGTAATTTTTCACTTCTCCTCCTTAAGAAGCTTGTTTCCCTCTCTGCAATGTCTGGGCCAGGTGTAACATTGTGAGAGGGGACGTGATACTTTTGTCCTGTAACTGAGAGTAAATGAAAATCTCTGCTGCTGATCTGTACTGATATGGTGCTTTTTCAGTGTAATTATCTCTGACTTAGATAAGGCCTAAAACTGCTCATGTGCCTTATGTGCCAGAATTACTAGGGCATGCAAACCTCTGCTCGGGTCAAAGGAACTGGAGTTGTTATTCTGCAGCTGGAGAGGAAACACTGCTGGTGTTTTTATCTAATACAGTTTGTGGGGTTTTGTCTTTTTTTTGAGGAGCTTACAGAATAATCATATTGTGTGGTTTTGATCTGAGCAATGAGAATCCTGTGCCCTTGCTCGCTCTCCTTATATCAGATGCTTATTTTTCTGAAGTGTCAGTCTCAGTTGTCAAATGTTAACTTTTTTGTTTCCAAAAGAAGGATTATTTTGGGGAGAACAGGGAGTGTTAGAGATGATGTCAGTCCTTTCTTGATCATTTTAAGTATCAGCAAAACCAAGATTGCCTGCTTGTGTCTGTGGCTAAGATAAACGTTTCTGGTTTTCTCTGCCCAGAAATGAAGAGGCTGGTGGTCTAGTGGTTAAGGATACGGCACTGTAACTGCCGAGGCCCGGGTTCGATTCCCGGTCGGGGAAACTCCCCGGGCAGGTGGAGCCCGTTAGCCCTGTAAGGCAATCCACCTACGTCCTGAGGACCTCGCTGCCACTGTCCAAGCTCGCTTGGCCCCGGCAGATGAACCTTAGGATTAAAGGGTGGGCTCAGTTCTGCGCGCACTGTGTCCCACCTAAAATAAATCCAATGCGCAGGCTGGAAGGCGCACAAAGACCTTCCACAGATCTTCGTTCGCGAAGTCTGGCCATTATTATTATATTATTATAATTTGGACCATTTTAACTAAAATGAGGGTCACCTTTCAGATTTGGTGGGGTTTTTTTTCTGTTTCACTCCTGTATAAAGATTTCTTCATCAGAGTGGATCTTGGTGAGAGGCACATTTCACCTAGAAAGGGGGCAGGTCTGTTGTCTGGGGTGGTGTATCTGTGTATTGCTACCTTCCTTTGTAGCCATATGCTTTGCTCAAGATGTAAAGGGAGCAAGAAGAGTGCTTGGAGTGCTGGTTTGGGTCCACTAAATGGCGTTGGAGGACAGAACAACAGAGGAAATGTCAGAGGAGATCCCGAGGATGGAGTAATTCTGTAAAAGAGAGGTGATTAAGCGCTCTAACAGATAATGAGAGCTCTTGACCCAGTGGCACAGGCTCTTCACACTGTCAGAGCCTCATGCCATGTTCAGAGGTGCATTCAAGAGATCTTGAGCTGTGTGTATGTGTTTGTGGTCGAATACATATGTGCAAATGCAGACACAAGTGCTCCAACTCTGGAAGAAAGTGGTGAGATCAAAGGCTGATTTGTGTTCCTTGGTATTTTGTGGTCTGACCATGTGAGATGTTTACTGATACTGGTTCAGTGCTGGAGAGAGGGATGAGGCAGATGTGCACCATTACATGAAAATAGGGATGAGGCAGATATACACAGTTCTATGAAAACGGAGGGAAAAAAGGTATGTTCTTGTGTGTCTGTGATCGCAGAGGAAAAGGCTCACACATCTCTAACATACTTGTATGGGCCAGTGAAGGACAAGAGAAGGCATATCAAAGGAAAAGGAGAAGGAAAAAAGGAGGAGGAATCCAGTCAGATTAAGTGTGAGAACTGAGGACTCTTGGCACTGCATGGGAGCAAGCTCCCAGGACTCCAGTGTGAATTCCCTGCGTAGTACTGAGTAGCATAGCAAGGGCCAGCTGCTGCTCCTTCACCACGGGTACCTTCCTCTCCACTCACAGCACCATCACAGTGGCAGCATAAGAAAGTGCGTGAATTCTCCTCTTGTGCTTATGAGAAGCTCATAAAGGTTCTGTCCCCCAAATCTGAGGTAAGCAAGCTGCATTTGCCTTTCAAACACACCTTTATATGACACTGTGCTTCTTCACAGGCTTGGGTTTGTTTTGCTGGTGGCACTGTGAAACCTCTGGGAAAGCAGGATTAGCAGAAAGCCTCACAGAGCAATTAAGTTTTTAGTTTAGGTAACAGCCTCTTATTCTTTTCCTCAAGTCTATTTCCCTGTTCTCCCCCCTGCTCCAAACCATTCTAAGAAGGGACTGGTCAATGAAGCTGCAAAGAGGGGTTTTATTATCATGGTTATAAGGACAGCTCCTGCTTGTCTTAGAGGAAAGATCATTAAAAACAGGAGAATGGTCCATCCCATTTCCTTACTTTAATAAAGAAGCAGCAAAGAGCAAACACCAAAAGTTCCTTTGCTGTGTAAAGGGGACAGTTTGCCACTTCAAAAAGGAATAATATGTTGTATGTGCAAGTGATAGGAGAGTCCTGGATGACTCAAGAGGCCCTTCTAAATCAAGTTGGCAGAAACTATGTCTGTTGAACTAGTTTTCCTTTTGGATCACGTGCTGGCCTGGTGGGCCTTCCCAGCCAGGTCTGTTGCAGTCTTCTTGCTTTGGTAATAATGAATCTCTCCTGATCTAAAATGATATTAAGTGGTTTTTGAGAAAGGTGTTTGCGTTGTTGGGTGTTTTATTGTTTGTTTTTTTCTGTTCTTTGTCACTTACTACTGGCACCAAGTTATATACCAGCTGGAAGTCAGTCTCCTGCAGTGCTGTTGTTCAGTGATTCAAGGCAGTGACTTCAGAAAAGCTCTTTCCCACTCTCTAGCCTTGCTGCATATTCAGCCAGCACCTGCTATTCAAAGGGAAATTCTGAAATGTCAGCAGCTTGTCAGCGGTGCATCTGGGGCTGATTGTCCACCCCATCTGTGTGTATTTCCTGCTCAAGTGGATTGTGTGTCTCAACAGAGAGGATAACATCTTGAAGTTGCTTTTTTTTAATTCAATTTCCTCAGGAATAGCTGAAGTTTGTGCTGTAGAACTTCCTTATAACCTCGTTTCTAATAGGAAGGGATCAAAACTTTCCATGTTTACTGCTAACTCTTCTATTGCTGTAGAATATTGCCCTCTATTTTTAAACTACAGCTCTCAGGACTACAGAGTGCAAAATGAAGCCTTTGTTCAAGGTGCAGTTCAGATATATGACAGTGGAAGGGTGGATACTCCATAGCTGGAAGACTCTTCTGGTATCTGGATATGGCAATAACAGGCGTATGCAAAATCAACACTTAGCAAGCACCTGTCTGCCTACTGATACATGCCAAACCTTTATACAAACGATAAGCACTAAAAAAAATCTGAAAGTATTAATGTATCCTACTCCCCTATCTCCTCCTTCTTTCTAAAGTCATCCCTTTTAAAAATAACCATGGGGACAGTGGTTTTATTTATTGATCAGATTAGAGCAATGAGTGTGCTCCATGTGTCTGCACCATGCCTTCTGTGTACAGACAAAGGTGAAGATGACTTTTGCAGAGGATCCAAGCATCTCTGTAGCCTGGGGTTTTCTGAAGTGAAGATTGGAAATCTTCAGGAAAACTAGAACCTTTTGTTTAATGAAAATTAATTATTACTTAATCAGAATTCTCCTAAAGAAAAGGCTTTTTTCCCCCCAGCTTTCTCACATCTTTAATTTGCCTCTTTTGAAGTGTCTCTTACACTAAAATGTTTTAGAATATTATATTTTTTAGAGTGATGTTTGCAGAGGATATCTGCCCATGGAAGCTCATCTATGGGATGTTGCATTAGCTCTGTTAGTATTGAGTGTCCTTTGCTCCGTGTGAGATGAGTGTGGTTAGAGCCTTCCCCAGCAGTGTCCAACTCCAATGTGCCATCAGTATAGCTACTCTTGGACCGAGCAACAGAATCAGCACTGCAGTGAATTATGATTTTTTTTTCCTTCCTCTGAGGCCAAGTACAGCTTGTACCTTTAGCTAATTTGATTTTTTGGGAGATTTCTCTACAGAGCCAAGTAGCTGACACTGTTGGCCAAGTGACCTGTTTTACAACCCCTTTTACATTAACGGGTTTCCATGTAAATTCACTGAGAACCTCCCTCATTTTCAGAGGATTTGCCTGTGAGAGCGCCAAAGCTGACCATGCATCCGAAGTGCTTAGTGATGTTGATTTCATTGTTGATTGAATCCACCAGTTAATCCCCAAGCTGGTGTGTTTTGGAGCACTGGCTGGGTGAGATCAGGAGTGTGCTGGAGTGGCAGTGCAGAGCCGGTGCTAGTTTTCTGTGATGTCTCTACTCCGACGGAGCCTTCCTGCTTGCTGGTGATTTTGATAGCAGATGCCTGAGAACTGGTTTCGCAGCCTCTCCAAATCCTTCCTGGGTCTCAGCCCTGCACTGGACTGTCCTCACTTACCCACGGCTAATTCCTTAATTTAAACAAACTGCTTGTGTGGGTAATTTTGTGGTCCCGGTGACTTTACTCATTTCTTCAGCCCTCATTAGATTGCTTTGATTGAGAAAAGGGTGCGGTTTGTCTACTACAAAATCAGCTCTGCTTTCTGAGCGTTTTCCAGGGCTGTTGTAGTAGTTTCTTTTGCAAACAAATCCCTTTTGTCCTGTGCTGAAGTGACCCATTTAACCAGCTAGCTTTGATTTGCATTTTGATGTTTACTTCCACACAGGACAGCAGCTGTGGTGGTGTAAAGCCGCAGTGTCTGCCCAGTGCTGGAACTGCTTGGATTTGCTAAAGGTCGTGGAGTCCCATCACAAATGACGAGGGTGTCACGAGTGGTGTCAGTAGCGGGATGCTGCTGGCAGAGTCACCCCAGCTTCCCAGCGCTGAACTTTCCAGCACTCGGACAACTTTATCAACCATGTGAGGGGCAGAATGGACCAAACTCTCTGAATTCCCGTGGGCCAGGGGTTGAAGTGCAGGCTGTGGCAGCCAGGGCTGTCCCTGCAGGGAGCACAAGGAAGTGTGTGGCATTATGGGGAGAGGAAGTCAAACCTGTTTTGCAGCAGATAAGTGTGCTTTACCTTCAGCCACCTTTGTGAGCTGACAGTAGTGTCATCATCCAGGTGATTGACTTGTCCCCCCTCTGTGTCTCCTTGCTTTCTTCTCCCAGCTCCTGCACTGATTCTCCTCACTCGGTTCTCTTTCTTTCATAGCCTCTTTTACAACAATAAATAAATTAGCTACTCTCTTCAGAGGCACTTTAGGCCGTACTCAGAGGATCTTAAATATGTCCACATCCCCATTACACGCCCAGCTGGGTGTGTCTGGAAGCTGAGGCAGAAGAGGACGTTAGGGCATGAAGCTCCAGCCATGAATGCCTTTAAAGCACTGGCACCCCGTTTAACGTGGCCTGGGTGATGTTGGCTCTGCTCTGCCGGGTGTTCATTTTGCAGTTTAAACTCTCTACATGCAGTGTTTACATAATGAGAAATAAGACCTTAATTTGCAGTAGAAGATTTGCATGGTACAGTGTAGGCTGTCTGCTTCTGTTATGCTCCCTACCCCAGGTCATCTTCACCCTGGGAAATGCCAGTAGAGGGCTGATAGCTTCTTGATATGTGGGCATTGATTGTTCAACAAGCTGGCAAGGAAATAGGGATCAACTGATGGAGCAGTAAAGAAAACTGAAACAGTGCCGTCATACACAATGCAAAGATTCTGATCTGTATGTAAAGACAGTATGTGGGGAACTTTTCCCCTCATTTTTCAGAGGCTGTATCATATATTTAGCTTGGGTTTTTCCTTTATTGCCAGTAATTTTTAGATGAACTGCTAGGGTTCCTAGAAATTATGGGAGTCACCTTTGTCTTCTCATTGGAAAGGAAGATTTTCATCAAAGATGTCACAGATTCCAAGCTCCCCTACCTGATAGAAAATTGGGAGAGTCAGTTGAAGCGGTGAGAAGTAAGTGAACAAAGTAAGACACTGAAAATGAAGATTCAGGAAGTTGAATTTCAGATAAAGGTAATATTTTCTGTAGGCTTCCTATTCTGGAATGTAATAACTTGGGATATGCATAAAAGATGCAGGAAGGAATTGTTCTTCACTCGACCATGTTCAGCCTTAGCTGACGTGTGTTGAAGTTGTAGATTGGTGGGGATATCCCAAGAGGAGTGAACAGAACCTCTAGAATTTTTAGAAACCATCACCTACAAGATAGGGAGCAACAGAGCCATTATGTAGAAGGAAGAACACTTTGAGTGGGACAAGTAACATTTTTTTACAAAGGGATTTGATATAGAAAATGGCTGGTAGTTCTCCATATCCACTGGTGATAGGACAAGAGGTAACCAGCTTAGTCTGTAGTAAAGGAGAGGTAAACTGATGGATAGAAGAAGGAATTCTAGGTCTAGGTGTGCTTGATCCTGGCTAAATGATTATTCATTACTTCAGCACTACACTGTTCCTCATTCAAGTTGTCTTCAGGAAAACATTTTACTAAGGGCTCATCTACTGACTGTTACCAAGAGACAGCATTTCTGAGAGCCTGTCTTGTCTTAATCTGTCACAGAATTATTTATGAAATACAAATAACCAAACCTGGTAATTGAACATGGACCCTCAAATGAGTATTGTGAAATATGGTGAAGAGCATTTATTTATTTTACCTGAGACACTGGCTCAAGATGTGTTCCAAAAAGTCACTTACATAGGTTTTTTTCCTGATGTTTTTTATTATATTTTTGAGATGTATTTAGTTTGGGGCTTATTTAATCTCATTTCTCAGTGAGACAAACCTGAGGAAACTGTAATGTCTATATATTTATGATTATTGTCTTTCCGTCCCCTTTAGAATTTATTCGCCAGTTCAAGATGGAGTTGCTGACATACTGATTCTGTTTCCCATAAAGGAGCCTCATAGAGGACAGGGACTCTGTTAGTGCCTCCACTGAAGGCAGCATCACCATCTGAGTGCTTACTAAGCAAGAACAATATTTTGTCTAGATTATAGTTCATAGTCCTCTTACCCTTCTTTTTTAATCAATGATGTTACTGTTATACAACGAATGTGAGGTATTAGGTATCTGGACTTCTTTAGGTGATATTTTAAGGCCTGAATGAAATTCACTGGGGTTTGCACCTCTTGGATTTAGAACAAACAAAAGAGTAACCTTGAACCACACACCTGAGTGATGCCATGCAGATCTGGTCTGTAAAATTCACAGTCTTATGTAATTGTTTTCAACCTTGGTGCAGCATTTTAAGAAGGTCTGTTGCTTGGTGTAACGAAGAAGCACTCATTCCCTCTGCATGATACATCTTACCATGTTCCTGTCCCATTTACAGCATTTCCTGTAGGGGTGAAATGAGACCACACATATTATTTGTAGCTCAGAATTGCTCTCTCTTAGACATTGATGAAGGAGTTCATATGGAGTTACATTAAAAATTTGTCATGAATAGCAGAATAAGGGCAAATATTTGATATGCAGTGAGTCCTCTTTTTGCTGTTTATTATGCTGAGTCAGGCTTAAATGAAACGGATCAAAGGAAAGCATCAGAAAATAAAGGTGACATAGAACTTGACAAAGCCAAAGTTTGGAAAATAAGTCTGAACTGCAAATAATAAAGCTGATATTCCTTCTGACCTTGCAGGAAAGTAGACAGCTTCATATACATTCATATATGTTCCGAGATAGTACTGAGCTCGTTCACGAGGAAATAGTCATCAGCTGTTTCCCCACAAACTTCTTTGGAATTTACCACTGAAAATGAGGTTTGTTAAGCCACATTTCTTCCTTATTATAGACTTCTCTTTCTTGTCAATTACACCAACGACAGAACTATCTTATCAAAATACTTATTTCTCATCATACTGTTCTTCTAACAATAAATTCTGCCCTGTCTGGAGTCATGATGTCTTATCAGAGATGCTTCATTTTTGAGCTTCACTTCGTTCTCTGTGTCTTTATATTTTAATGAAAGTTCTTTCTAATGTGCAACTGACTTCTCCCAGATGAGTTCTTTGAACTGTTCTCAGCTCATGTTATCCAACGCTGCACACATTTTCTCAGAGTGACAAAATTTAATAAACAAGAAGAGAACATTAAAATCATCAGCAGGTAAGCCTATGGAGAGAAGAGCCAGTCCAATTGGAAATAATCAAATTTGAAGGAAATTTCTAGCATCCCAGTGTGATAGTGTAGTGCACTTTGTGCTCTGTGGGTATATGAAGCTGATGGAGCAGGTCTCGTATTCAAAAGTTAGAAGGAAACGCTGTGAGTGCAGCTCTTGTATGACCAGTTCTCACATTTAAGGGCTTTAAATAAAAATTTAGGATTTTAGTGTTAGATGTTAATTTTGTTTCAAAACCTTGTCCTAAATCTTACAGAAAAATAAGGAGATAGTTTCAAGACTTTGTTGCTTGCCTAGAGTCAGTGGTATAGGGAATTTGTTTTGAAACCATGTTGTGGTTTTCAGTGGGGTTTGCTTTGCTTTGAGGTTTTGTTTGTTTTTGGGACAAAGAAAATCTTAGTAAGAGAAATGTCTCCCCAGAGATGATTACACCAACACATTTAATCTCTAGGATTACGTTGCTTTGTCGATTGTCAGAGTGATTTGATGTTGACATATACCTCGTCTGAGGCATTAGCCTATGAAGAGTTACAAAAATATTGGTGAAGGAAGAGTGGCAGCCAGATGAACATTTCCAATCCCTACTTTTTTTCATAAAGCACCCTGCCATTAGCCTGTTAATATCAGGCTTCCAGTTAAGGCTCTGTATGATGGTGCAGAGAGAGTTGAGCAAAGAGCACAACAGAGCCCTGAGTATACAAGTTAAGGTAAATGCACAAGTACACTACTACAGACATTGGCAAAATACCAGGTTTGACACCTCTCACCACGTGTAGGTAGTAAGCAATGCAAATTCGGAAATGTTCTTTCACTAGCCAAGTACAGTAGCTGTAGCCAGCAAAGAACAGAGAAGAACATGAAAGAAAAACTTTCTTTCAAAGGAAGTGTGCTGTGACTCAGATAACAAGATTTTGGTCATATCTGGCATTAACATAATGCCAATAAGCAAAAATTAATTCAGCAGTAGTCTCAGAAAAAATGCTCCTTGTACCAACAGGAAACAAAGCACCAAACACATAATTTGGCAGTGGTTGAAATGTGTGAAGACATGCTCAGTGCTGTGCAAGAGAGGATAGCAAACTTGCCAAGCTAAATTTAAACTAAACAGTGGGCTAACTATCACTCTGCCAGGGAAAGCCAAACTGCAATGCCAAGGAAAATATAAAGGTCAAAATATCAGGGAATATAGTGATTACTGAGAAATATGTTTTGATTGATGGATGTATTTATTTACAGTTAAACTTGCTAAAGAAATGGCAAGAGATGACCTCAGTAGATCTACAGACAACAATTGCTACTGAAAGAGGCATGTGTGCAATTTTGGATTTTCTCTAGAAAAGCTGCAGAAAAATTTAGTGTTTTGGAAAGAAAACAAGTACCAACTTTTGGATAAGTTACTCCACGAATTAGACTGCTTGTGTCACTCAGTCCAACAGAGCTTTATGGAGTTCTTTTTGAAGAAAAAACCCAACTACAATAACCTGTGTTTCTAAAGTAAGAGAGGAAGTTAGGCAAATAAACAGAATCCTTGTCCTGAAGTACATAAAGCCGAATAACCAACTGGCCAGTCAGCCTTGCCTCAATCCCTGGCAAGGTAGTGGAGCCCCTCCTTCTGGAGGCCATCTCTCTTCACGTGGATGAGAAGGAGATCAGGAATAGTTAGCATGGATTCACTAAAGGTAAATCATACTTGACCAACCTGATTTCCTTCTACAATGAAGTAACTACCTGGGTGGATGAGGGGAGAGCAGTGGGTATTGTCTACCTCGACTTCAGCGAGGCTTTCAACAGTGTCTCTCACAACATCCCCGTAGGCAAACTCAGGAAGTGTGGAATGGGTGAGTGGACAATGAGGTGGATTGAGAACTGGCTGAATGGCAGTGCCCTATGGCACAGAGTCTAGTTGAAGGTCACTGGTGTCCCCCAAGGTTCAATACTGGCCCAGTATTTTTTCAGTTATTCATCAATGTCTTAGATGAAGGGACAGATGCCTTCTCAGCAAGTTCAATGGCAATACAAGGCGGGGAGGAGTGGCTGATACCTCAGAGGGCTGTGCAGCCCTTCAGAAGGACCTCAATGTGATCCAACAGGAGAGATGGGCAGAGAGGAACCTACTGAAATTCAGCAAAGGCAATTCCCGGGTCCTTCACCTGGGGAAGGTGAAGGTTTCACCTGGAATAACCCCAGGCACCAGTACAGGCTGCGGGCTGACCTCTGGAAAGCAGCTCTGAGGAGAAGGACCTAGGGGTCCTGGTGGACAACAAGCTGTCCTTGAGTTAGCAGTGCCCTTGTGGCCAAGAAGGCCAAGGGTGTCCTGGGGTGCGTTAGGAAGAGCATTGTTGGAGGGGTGGGGGAGGTGGATCTGTCCTCTCTACTCAGCCCTAGTGAGGCTGCATCTGGTATCCAGTCCTGAGCTCCTCAGTATGGAGAGACATGTATGTAATGTCAGCATCTGTAAGTATCTGAAGGGGGGTTGTCAGGAGGATGGAACCAGGTCCTTCTTGTTCGTGCCAAGTTAGAGGAGAAGAGAGAAAGGGCAGAACCTGATACACAGGAATTTTCACCTGAATATGAGGAAGACCTTCTTTATTGTGTGGGTGACCAAGTACTGGAATAGACTGGTCAGAGAGGTTTTGGCGTCTCCCTCACTGGAGATATTCAAGACCTGTCTGTCCTGTGTAATGTGCTCCAGGATGACCCTGCTTGAGCTGGGAGGTTGGACCAGGTGACCCGCTGTGGTCCCTTCCAATCTTACCCAGTATGTGATTCTGTGAAAACTCAGCCAAGGTGCATGTTTACCTACATTCAAACAATTTAAACAAGACACCCTCTCGAGCTGACTGCCAGATGCATGCAACAAAAGAAATATCATCTTCTTTGGATAAAAGGCATGATTTTCTTACAATTTGGTACCAAAAATGAATATCAGCAATTTGGATAGAGTGCTCCATACTGTGTTAAGAACATTAGTAACAGAACAGAGGGGCTGAGAATGCTCCTGGGGACCTGATTTAGGGAATACATGAACCCTCACAGCACAGTAGCTGTTATATCAGAATGTCATCTACCAGGAAAGTTTGCATGACTGTGAAGACAACTGGTTGAATTATTATTGTGTCTACTAGAAGCAGCCAACAAAGCAAAACTAAAATGTTTGAGGAGTAAGTGCAACAGCATGCATGGCAGACCTGCTCATCTCAAGGATCTATGATACAAGGCTGGAAAAGTTCCCACAAAAAAGCCCATGGCCGTAGCTCTCGTCATATGCTGCCTGCCCAACAGAAGAATTTGAGAATCAAAGGGATCTATGTCCTCAGTCCTTAGTTTCATAGAAGTCCTCAGTTTCATAGAAGTAGGAGTAAATATCCATGGAATAAACATCCATGGAGTCCCCTCTGAGCTAATTTCCAGGCACAAGCCATGGAGAAACTATGAGTAAGCAAAGAAGTGGCATGAACTTTACCAGTGTTCACACTCACTCTTCTGACTGGAGAAAAGAGAAGACTCATCTTCTCATGTGTCCCAAACTACCACTATGGTTCAAGTGTTCAATATAGCATCATTTATGAAGATACTGAAACCTTCAATAAGTCTTATGTCAGAGAGTTCAGGAGCTGATTGCAACATGTAGAGATGTCCAGAATGAGAAGAATGTCTTTGGGCAGAGACAGGTGCTGCTTACTGTGAAAATATGACTGTGATAGAGAACGGGGACTTGATGTCCAGTGGAATATATGGATGGGAGCAAGATGCAAAAAGAGACAACGAAAATACACAACTTCCAAATGTCCAGTGGAGTGAAGTGGCAAGGATGAGTGGCTTGACTGTGAGAAAATGCACTGAAGTAGAACATAGACATTTTGACTAGGGCTGTACACAGTTGGCCTACACTTTGCTGCCCAGCAGAGAAGGCCAGACACCCTACAACAATTTATCCACTTCTTTATCATTGCAGATTTTTTTCCTGCTAACTATACAAACATTCTTATTGCAGGCAGTTTCTTGGTGTGCTGAGAACTAGGTGAACTCCTGAACTCCGAAGTGATGACTGACATCCATGAAGTGATAAGATATTTCATCAGGCACAGCCTGATATCTCATTCCACCACCTCACAACCCACAGCATTCTAATCATATATTAGTACTTAAAATTATAAATAGACTATCTGTGCCCATCAGTGGCATCTTAGGTTTACTGTAAGTACTATGACTGGTATGGGAAACAGGCAAGAGGGCCAGGTAAAGGTTGAAACTATACTTGTAAGCAAGAGACTACCTGAATTCATAATCCAAATGTCTCGTTAGGATTATTTGCTGAATATAAGAGCCAGCTTTACTGAGAATTGAGGAGACCTCTATGGGGCTGGGATCTTCCTGTGTTGGCAGTTCCTTGCTGTGTTGGTCACAGGAGGCACTAAGCTCTTCAGCATCCAGAGCACAGCAGCATCCAGCCCTCACTTAACCTGTCCCTGGGCAAAAAGGTATTGGCTTTGATCAGATAAACCCTTGTCAGGTAAGGGAGGAAAGGATTGGCACTGGGACTCCCAACGTTGTAATTTACCCGCTACAAGCACAAAGCCTGAAGAATAGACATAATGCAGCCCTCAGCTAGGGGCTGGTCAGACAGGAAAGAAACACAAACCAACTAGGTGACCACAGTGACCAGCTCAGTTCTGCCATCCCAGCAGAACAAATTGCAGAGCCATCTCCTCTTTTCCTCCTGAAGGGTGGAGCTCTTTTCACTGTCCTGATGTTTTTTCCTTTTCTTCTTTTTTTCCAAACCTTTTAATAAACCAAGTATGGAACTCTGAAGACAACAATTTCCGTAGCAGCAGAGAGGTGGTGAGTTATGTAACAAAATAAAGTAGCAGTAGCAAATATGAGTGTTGGTGCAGGTGTGTATATACTTTTAGAAAGAGAGAGATTTTGTAGGCCCTGTGGAAGGATATTAACCATGTGAGTTACAGCATTTGAACTTGGGCTTGATAATTCAGACTGTGATTGTGGAAATAGTAAAGAAGAGATTCTAGGGTATTTTAATGAATAACCATATGTCTACGTGTGAGTTAATGAAACCCTGGTCTGATGAACAGCAGAGGGATTCCAGGAACACTTAAAAGCTTACTGTGATGGTTTCACTTGCCATATGCAGCACTGGTTCATGTCAAGAAAAGAGAGCAGCTAAACCCTTGTTCTCCAGTGTTTCTTCTAGTATGTCTATAGCAGTAACCTTAAGCTCATGGCCAGCCTTCACAGAAAGGCTACAGAAAAATAGATGATGAATCATTGTAGTAGTATGTTCAGGGAATGATTTCATATTTCCTGTAGGAGTAGAACACCACCTAAAATTTAGCCCATTATTGGCTTTCTCTATTGGCATACTCAGATATGAAATATAAAAGACATTAGTCTGTGCACCTGGTGCATCCCAATATAGCAGTCTGAATAATGGAGCAAAGATGTTGTAACTTAAATCCTCTTTTCTTCAGAAAGTGTCTAGTTGCCCATCTTCTTAAAAGTGGAAAATTCAGAGCTCCCAAGTGCTCCATGATCTAAACAAGACCAACTGCTGTTATGAATGGAAGCCTTCTATAAAAAATAACCCACACTTTTCTGTCTCTGTTGGTGCCTGAGGCTTGAGACAATACCAGTGTGAGTCTTCAAGCTGGTTATGATGTTGTAGGTGAAAGTGGTAGGTTGGGACAAAAGGTGGAAGGAGAGAGGTATGAGATGGCAAGAGTGGAAACAAGAAAAACTTTTAGCAATTGGAAAAAAAGGAAAATGAATCTTGAACAATGGGGAAATGAGAAGCTAAAGCAGACAGTGCATAGCAGACTACACAGTTAGGCAGCACTGGAATATACTGTGGTCTAGAGTTGTCAGGGTGTAAATGTACTTGCAAAGGTGAAATAATAATTTTATGTGCTCCTGATCTGTATTATGCCTTCTCCACCCAGGCCACCCCTTCCTCTGTCTCCCAGGAGGATCTACGAACACACCTCTGTTTACATTACCTTTACAACCAAAAAAGAAAAGTCTGATTTTGCTCTGTTGAGGACTGCCTGTGACTTTAAACAACAGACTTCAAAACACTGACACATCAAAACAAGTATTTTAGTGGGCTTCAGAGTCTGGATGAATATCATGAATCTGGGTGTCATGGGTCTTTCAAGTTTGCCTCTAACAGGGGTTCCTGTTAGATGGACACAGACATTTATGTTGGTCGTTCCTTTTCAGGGAACTCAGGGGCATTTCAGGAACTTGTCTGGGATATCAAGTGTATGTTCATCTCTGTGTGTGTGTGTGTGTTTGTGTTCTCTGGGTCTCCTACTGGATAAAGTAGCCAAAACTCCTGGTGGATCTCATAGACTAAGCAGCTTGAGAGGGTGTCAGTATTTAAATAAGACACCTTTATTCATCTTGTTCCTATTTTAAGTGTTCTTTAATCCTGGTGATACAGCCATATATCCTCTCTTTTAAGTGGGAAATGTCACCAGGGCTCTAAAAGAAAAGCCAGTTGTCTCAGGGTGGTATACCCCTGTTTTACAGGCAGTGCTCAATGGGGTTCCAAAGAGATGCACTTTTCCCAGGTTTGTATTGACAGAAATGCCCCCAGGTGGTGATGGCAGCAGGTTTCTGAACTGCCAGGGCGTGCTGTGTTTCTGATTCCTGGCCATCTGTGGCCAAGGGACATTGATTGCAGTCTTGCAAACCCTTTTGGAGCCTGGCCCCATCGTCCTGACAGATGCAGTAGGTTATGTGAGGCCCACCAAAGCCCAACAGTTTCTGGAGGACAGAAGAACCTCTCTGTTCCTGAGCGAGCCTGTCCCTCAGTTGGCAGGACAGCTGCTTGCTCTACAGCAAAAGAACAGACTAGGGAATGGACACTTCTGAAGGCCTCAGCATAAGAGATAGTGTTGCTAACACTTGGGAAGACTGTTGAAGTCAGAAAGCCTTGATTTCCAGTGACAAGAGAAGGAGGCAGTCAGGGGCTGTCCCCATCTGCAGTGACTGCACAAGAAGGGGAAACATGCACCCCACCTCCCTTCTCTGGATTGCATCTCCTCTCTCCATGGCCTGTGGCAGGGATGTGTGAGGGGTTGCAGTTCTGGGTTTCATGTGTAATGAATGGAGCTTGAGTGGTGGCAGATCCTCACGAGGGCTGGATGGAGGCAGCCATAAGGATGGAAAGGCAGCCTGCTGGGGTGGTGTAGCTCTTCTCTAGAACATGACCCACAATGTTTACCCCACATCCAGCAATGCCAATAGGGAAGAAGCTGCTGCTCCCTCAGCATATCACATTACTCCCCTGTTTCAACTATCCATCATTTTTGACTCGTATCAGCTCTGCCTCCTTTCCTCCAGCAGAGTTATATATATGGAACATGAGGTCCACTCCTTCATGGGAGAAGTGCAAGAAAGTGTGCAGAAGGGGAACATCATATGTGGAAACAACTCCTGAGGGGAAGGTCCCCCACAGTCAGCTCAGGAGACAGCAGCTTCTGAGACTGTGCTGGGAGAAACCTGTGACAGCAAAAGCCTGAGAGAGGTGACCTTTCTCCTTTGTCACCTGAGAGAGGTGTGTGTGTGACTGATTACTGACAAAAGCAGGAATTGACTTTGAGAGGGTGCTGCAGGCTGGAAACATCCAGCTTCACTGTTCAGAAATGCCACCATCAAGATGAGACCAGTGCACAGCAGCAGTGAAGCTCAAGGAGATACATACTGGACATCCACAAAAGCCACTTTTAAAACTCCTTTTGGGGCTATCTTAGAAACTGGAAATTATAATAATGTTGTCTTTCCTCGTCAAAGTCTGACTGGGCTGTATCAGCAGTGAAGTGTATGCAGACCTTCCATGCAAGTCAATATTAAACAAGACTGTTTACTTATTACATTGCTATGTTAACTCTGTAACTGGTTATGTCACCACAAATCATGTGGCAGTCTTAGAGTTATTTTTCTTCCTCCTGACAGGTAATGTGAAGGCTTTTTCCCTTTAGAACTGATTTTCTCCTCTAAATCTGACTACTCAAACAGTCATTCTCTATCTTTCGGTTTCCTTAGGCCTACAAACCAGTCTTTGGAAGGCAGATCCAGTATTGCAAGAAAGCCTCCTCTGCCCCTTATAGGAAAAAACCTTGCCTAGGCAGCTAAAGCATCATTCCTTCTGCTGGTACTGAGAAGAGAGTGGTTCTTGTGGTTAGTGGTGACATCCACAGAGGTGTCTGGGTATTTCATTTGAGGAAGAACAGCCTCTATAAGATGAAGGACAGCCCAGCTTCTACAAGAAGATCTGACATCTTGAACTGTGTTAGGTAAACTTTGTTAAAGACTATGGAGTCCTTAGAAATTTTTCCTCCCCTTCAACTGAAGACTTTTCCCTAATATTGTCTTTCAACAAGTCCAAGAGCATGAAGTAGTATCATCCCTGAGGGCCAGTTGGTACATGCCAAGGGAACTCTGTTTTCAACAGAGCTGAAGAAATAGGCCTCCAACACTACAGATCGATTGCCCCACATCAGTGACCAGCAGCTCAAAGTAAGTTTATTGCACCTGCAGTTTTGGACAGACAGTAATCTGCATAGCTGAGTTTGATGAGATGATATCCAACAGCCTCATGTGCTGCCTCTTGTCACTAGTGAGAAGTGGCGCTCAAGCAGGTGACATGCAAAATACACATGAAGGGGTGGGATCAGGGAATTAATTTTGTTTCCCTAAACAGTAATAAAAATGCCCTCGTGATCTCAGTGCATTTGACATAACATAGTAAGAATATGAGTAGCACTTAATACTGTTTAATAAATATGCCCATTAACTTAGGCAACAGTAACCAGTATTTGCACAGATAAATAACAAACTTGACCAGTCGGTGGTGTGAAACAATCATGAGGAAGCAATACATTAGTTCTCCTTCCCCCTTTAAGGCTGAATTTGGACATCCCTCCCTAATACCCTGTAGAAGTCTTCTTCAAACACTGCAAATACATTGACTATGAAAGGAGTTGCTATTTCTTTATTTCATATTTGTTGCTAAATGGGGGGCAAAAAACCTCATCTGTTATTTGGAGGACTGTGTGAATGGAAAAAATGGAATTAATTTGTGGTCTGAAACTTTATAATGTGTTTTTTTGATCAGGTTTATAATTCATCAAGGCTTTGAAAGAACAAGATTAAATGTCACTTTTCGAATCCAAATGACAGATAAATCCAGATGATAACAGATAATGACAGATAAATCCACAGAGTAGACACTTTGGGCCCTTGGAGGTAGTTCTCAGGCTTGGGGACACAAGGAATCTTATAAAGCATCTGCAGAGGTTCCTCACAATCTGAAGACCAGATTGGATAGGCTTGGAGCAACCTGATCTAGTGGAAGATGTCCCTGTATTTGGCATTATTACTTAAGTAAATGAAAAATTACTGAAGGGAGTTTCCAAGAGCAGAAGAATAAGCTGTGCAGATCTTCCTTCCCAAGACCCTCTGAGGTTGTGCAGGGAGCAACTGGGTAAGTAACACGCTTGACCTGTCCTCCCCCCTCCCCTACTGCCAGCACATGGCCCATCACTGGGGTGGTGACAGGCAGGAAGTTTCAGGCTCATAATTGTAATGAGATTTACTCAGTTCTTCCGTTTCATTTTTTCTGTATCAAAGGCACCCAGTATATACTGTATCCTGAAAACTTGCTTGGCAAAGAGAACCAGCAGCTGCACTGGGGCAGGTCTCAGCAGAAGGAAGCCCCATAAACCACTTGCTGATGAACTTTGATTTGAGTACCAGTATTTAGAAAGCAAATGTTTAAACTCATGCCATTAGGAAGGGAAATACAGCTTAGCCATGGGCAACTCGGGCAAGGGGTGCTGCTGAGATAGTCCTAGGCAGTGCAGGGGAAGGGGCAAGCAGCCCTCTTGCCCTCCCCTTCCTCTCCCAGCAGAGCAGCCCACCCTGCCCATTCTACCCACACCAGGGCAGGGGCAGATGTTGAGACCCCAACAAGGGAAGTGGCTGCTGCACCAAGAAAGGTGGGAGTTTTAAAGCTGTTTCAAACCCAAATGCAAAATAGCTGTGGACATCCCTCCTACCCACATTGCCTGAGACCCTGTACAAGTGCAGGCTGTGCAATGGGAAGGACACCTTCCAATCCAGCTGCCTGCTGTGACCAGAGTTCAGCTGGCCCTGTGGGACTGGCCCCAGCACCTTCTGGTCTTCTACCTGGCTGGCACTCACATACTAATGGGACTTCATGAAATCAACTGGTGTTGGTCAGGTGCAGCAATAGGCCAAGAGGGTATTTTTCCCTCAGAGTGGTGCAGAATTAGCTGTTGGTCAGTTTATAATTGGGTATTTGCACTTAACAGTATTCTTTCTGTTGGATTTTTATAGTTTTGTCTCTTCTTTTTTAAACACAAAAAATAATCAGTCTTAAAATAAAATAATTTAAAAAAAAATACCCTGGAAAGTGATCTATAAAAAGAGAAAATCCTTGCCAGGGGGATACCACAGTAGCGAGCCCAAGCCACAGAAAGCCCGGTTGAAGGCTTCCCTTTTCCGCAGCTACTCAGAGGTTAACCAGGGTCTGTAAGCAAACAGCTTAAAGAAGGAGCCCGGCTTAGTGCCTGGTGTCTTGGGCTGTCCCAGAGACTACCACCCTAATGCCCTTCCAGCAGCCCCTCCCTCCCAAAGGTGATGCTGGGCAAACAGAGCCAGCCCTCGCCCTCTCCCCACGCAGCAAGGAGCCTTGTGCGGGGACGGACCAGACCCGAGCTGGGGCTCAGGGACATCGCAGAAGAGGGTGTTTCACTTCGGACGGGCGCAGAGCCATGTATATATAAACCCTGGAGCAGCAGCCCGGGAGGATTGTTTAGCACGACCACACCTCGGCTCACTTGGCAGCACGGCGAGGCGCTGCCGGGAGTGCCGGCGGCTGAACCCCGAAATACACGAGGCTGGAAGTGATCTGCCCATGGGCTCCCGCCGGCTGCTCATGCTGATGCTGCTTCAGGCAGGTGAGTACCATCTCTCTCGGTCCCTCTGCCTTGCCATGCCTCCCCCCTGTCTGGGCACGACCTCTCCCCTTGCCATCAGCTTTGCCTTTTTCACAGCAGGCACCTCGGTGTGATTTGGCCAAGTGAGACAAAAAAAAAAAAAAAAAAAGGGTCACTAGACAATTTTCAACTTTACAGTGAAGGGCTGTGTAAGTGACCTACCTGCCCACCTCTCTTCCCAGCCCCGACTATGGTTTGCATAGCTGGAGCTGTATAAATACGGGTCATTTTCTTTTTTAAGAGTTTTCTGCTACAGAGTTTTAGTGTCTGTGTTTCATAAAAATACCTTCTTTTTATACCAGTGACCATGGAGTAAGCAGTTTTCAATTCATCTGAATTTAAAATATTTTTTTAAAAGTCTGTTTATAAAAGCCATAAATGACATAAAGCCCCTACACACAGAGGCAACAGTAAACTAGCAGGTCTGAGGTTATACCTGCAGTAGAGTTTCAAAATAAAAAACAAAACCCTGCTTTAATCTAAACGTTGCCAGTGTAAGCAGGACATAGAAAGTGTAAGTTTTCAGATCCACCTCAGCTCACCTCTCTGCAGGTATGTTCTTAGCTAAGGTGATCCATTAGTAGTATAACCAATGATTGGACATGCTCCTAGTGGGAGATGTGGCTAGATGCAGGCTACTGTGGAGACTCAGACTTTTTCAAGGCTTTCCTAGCTGTGTTGGCTTGGCTGCCCAGCATAGAAAAAGCAATTTCAGTTCTTGGTCAAGTTATTAGCTGTGCACCTGAATATTAAAATGTACTTTCTGAGGCTGACCTCTCAGCTGCAGCAACCCGCTGCTGGCTCAAAACCCAGACAACTTTCAAAGAACAGGAACATCAGAGGCTGCCTGGATGTCTCTTGCAGAACATGCAGCCCTAAGCACACTAATTGAGTCTTTTGGACTCAATTTCCTTTGGGGCTTTCACTCCACTTTCATGAGCAGGTCTGCACTGTAATTACAGTTCCTTGATCCTCAGAGATATCTCCATGAGAAGAATGGCCTTTCTTCTTCTGTGTGAGGTACAGTTACCTTACACCATTTTCAGGCAGTGGCCAACAGACCAAGTCCAGCAGTCCTGGCTTAAAAGGCCAGTGAAAGATAGCTATAAAAAATTCAAACTGCTCGTCAGGCTTGTAGATCAGAATGCCTACAAAGAAGTTTTTGTATCCATTGGAACATTTTCAGGGTCTGCAAACTGCAACAGGTTAAAAAAGCATGATTTATTTCCCCGAATCCAAAGAAGCTCATTGCTTGTGATTTCACCTGAGGTGCTGAGAGCTTGAGCCCCCTGCTAACTCTGGAGCCCCACTGTTTAGACAAGGAAAATAAGTGGTCTCTTTAGTTTTGAATAACACCCATATAATGTGTTTTTAACATGCAACCTGAACACTCACCACTCAAGTAGTGTTTAGGTGAGCAGTGTGGTTATTTTTTCAGGAATCTGCATTTAATCGCCGAGGAATGCCCCAGGAAGCAGAGGCAGGCTGTGCTGAGACCCCATGCTGGGGACAGCCCGAGGTGCGATAGCCGGGGTGAAAATGGTGGAGGATAGGAATGAAAATAGTGGAGGACAGTGCCAGTTCCTGGTGGGGGCTAGGGCTGCGGGGAGGGAACAAAGCCCTGCCTTGTCCTTCATGAGGAGAGACCCTCGTTGTCCTCTCTGGCACTTGGATTGGGCTTGGAGGGCGAGCTAGCCCGGGAGATGTGGGGAGAGGCCCAAGCAAGGGGATTAGAAGCTAGGTTTTAAAAGGAAAGCAACTGTTTTAATAATAGTATTGAGTCCTTGGGTGGTTTAGGGGATTAATTAGTCCATGTTTGCACAACACTTTGAAGAGGTCAAGCATGCTGCAATAGCCAGGGGCAAATGGCAAAGCAACTTCAGTGGCAAGTTCCCAGCTCCCAGGCATCACTTCCCTCTCTATCCAAGCATGCCACAAAGTTCCCCTGTTTCTTTTTGAAGTGGCTGTGCATAGGTGGGATGAGCAGATGGGTTAGGCTGTTGGTCTGAGGGGTTTGATGCTACTAGTGAGTAGCTTTGTGATTCAGGGTAGAGTACAGGAAAGTGCACTTGGTCCTTCACAGTAAACCCAGACATAAAATACTTCTGTTTGTCACTATTGTTAGCATGATATGCATCAGCATTTGCAGCTGAGCACCACAGTGGTTTGAGTATTAGGGGCAGGGTACTCTTGGTTTCCATTACAGTACTGCAGAGTCTGTGGTTTCCAAAAAAGTTGCAAATTAACATGCAAAATCACAACCCTGAAAAGTTGTAACTCAGAAATCTCCAGGCTGGTTTGGGTGGTCATGCAGACACTTCAGCTGACATAGAGCTCCTTTCTCTTTTTCCCCAAATTAATGCAACTTGAGTGGAACATAATAACGGAAGAGGATGCAGGTGTTGCAGGCACTTCCGAAGTCTCAAAAGAAAGGTGATATATACATGGTTCTTGGCTAATGTAAGCACTCTTGACAAAGCATGTACTATACAGGCTCAGAGACTTGTAGCTACCCCTTTATGCAAACCAATAGTACTGCCAGCTTTTTGCCACCTGGAGAATGGGTTAAAACATCCTGGATAGCAGGGGAAACTCGGATAATGTAAGAAGTCTTGGGCAACACAGAAACCTCATTTTTTTTCAAGAGAGCCCAGGTTATGTCTGGTTGTGTGATTGTACTCTTCTGCTTCATGTCCCGCTTGGGACCACAGAATAGCTGGAAAACCTTCCCAGATTTAGGAGCTCTGGAGTGCAGTAAAGCTGAGCTGGATCTGCATGGTACTGGCACAGGCCCTGCAAAGCTTAACAGCTTGGGCTTTGTGATGTGCAAAAGCAGGCGCGCTGCTCCTGGGTGCAATAGAGCTGCAATCACAGACTAGTGCACCAGAAATAGTAAGTCTTGCTTGAATTGAGCTCCCTTAGAAGAAGTAGCCTTCTTAGGTATTTCTGCCTCCAACTCTTGGTTATCCCAGGCTTCAGGCAAAGCTTCCTGCAGAGTCCCCCTTACCAGCTGAATGTCATGGCTAGTTAGATTGTCAGGGCTGCACCCAACTAACCAGTCAAAACCAAAATCATTTCCCCTTAAGGACTGTAGGAAAATCAGTGGCAGGTGAGTTTAATTCCTCTATGTAGCTGTGTCCTGTCTTTGCAGTTTGGAGAGGTGCTCTGGGAAAGTCACATTCACTGCACACTCGAGGAATCATTGAATTGGCTGGAGCTATATCGTGTGGCACGGGACGGTCTCCCTTGGCATACGTTGGTTATGGATGCTACTGTGGACTGGGAGGACGAGGCTGGCCTAAAGATAAAACAGACTGGTAAGAAAAACATAATCTATGTGTCCAGAAGCAGTGAAGATCTCCCCACCCTTCTCTCTTTGTACTACTGTGACTCCATGGGCTCATTTCCTGCCTTGTGGAGAGGGAACTTAGTATATATGAACAGTACTGGGGATTTGTGGGTATGGACCCACATATCACTTGGGATTTGGATGAGGGTTTAACCTCCTTCTGGATGAGACCAAAACTCTCGGGACCTTGTAGAAGGCAAAGGGGAAACCAGGATATAATTTCCTGGAATAGCTGAATATGTGTTCATAGAGAGCAAACTCTGCCCAACAAAAAGAGAGTGATCCAAGGTATTTGGAGGGTTATTTTATCCAGGTCCTTAAAATGTCAGCAATGGGAATATTGCTGTTTATCCTCTTGAAGAAATCCAGATTGTTGCAAGGAGGAATCAATCAAACCTGTTGCCTTCATTGCCTGTTAGTTCACACTGAATCAGAGAAGAACAAGGGAGAGCATTCCCCTCTTCTTCATTAGTGGGGGGAGATGTGCTTCTTATTCCCAAGGCTACAAGCTAGGAAGTGTTGCAATCAAAGGTTTCTCTCCTGTACTTTGTGATTAGCATACATGTAAAGCTTGAGCATAGTGGACTTTTGTGTGCTCTGAACCTGTTATTTGCAATCTCATCCACTTTGAAATACTGAATACAGAGCTCACAAGTCTATCTTTACCTAGTCAACATGCCAGGCATTACTGATAAGCAAGCCCTGCTTTTAGCAGTGGTGAAGGCAGTCTGCAGCTCACTGGGAAGGAAAGGGAGCTTACCAGAATACCCTGGCGCTGGAGACATTTCACATTGCTACAAAATTTTGCTGAATTGTCAGGTCAGAAAAAGGGAGAGATAAAAAAGGAAGAAAAGATGTCAAGGTTAAAGACCAGCTCCTCTGTGGACATGAAAAAGAAGTTG
The DNA here is from genome assembly GCA_013397135.1 of Pachyramphus minor. Lineage (NCBI taxonomy): Eukaryota > Metazoa > Chordata > Aves > Passeriformes > Tyrannidae > Pachyramphus > Pachyramphus minor. Next base: position 619,849 of record VYXB01005689.1, read on the forward strand.
TCCCTTAATACCAATGGAGCTGCCTTCATTAATGCAGCGAGGTGTTTCACTTCCAAAGCTGTCTCATTGTGTCCTTTTTTTTTGTTCTGTGAAATATTTCGTCTGTGAACAGTCACAATGGGGCTCATAGATGACGAGTAACTACCTACAACAGGCCACAGGTTTCAGGTGTATAGGTTTCTTTTAATTTTCAGTAGTATCTCTTGATCTGCTTATCACCATTTACAGCAGTGGATGTGAGGTGTTTAATTATTTCTGTTACCCTTTACCAATTCTCATAATTAAGCCTTTAAAGTAAAACATGACTTCACTAATTTGGTGTACTGCTTTTGTTGAAAGACTGAGTGGAGGGACCTAAAAGCTGTTTTCCATGGAGGCTGAGTGACTTCCAAGTTTATGTGACTCCAGAAGATGCAAGTAGTCAGCACTCTGAAAAACAGAGAGTAAAATATGACCACATGTTCAGCAGCCAGAGTTTCTGATGTTGTTTGAATCCTATTGGATATGGATTTTATCCTAAAGGCAGAAAATGAGACTTTGCAACAGGAAATGCTTCAAAATACCAGATAGTTTGTAAAAGGGAAGCTTGATCCTTTAAGTACACTCATTATTATTCTTTGGCTGCAATAGAAAAACTGGGAGGTTTTATTTAGGTTCTTAGCTGGGAAGAATCAACAATGCCCCACTAGATTTAGCATATTTTATTTTCTGTTTGTTAGAGAAATATTGATATCTGTTACAGAGAACTACTGCAAACATCAGTGTGGTTGAGTACTCCATGCCTGTGAAAGTGACCACGTTATTTCCATATTTGCCATTCTAAAAAAGAAGGAAGCGGAGTGGCAAAACTACTGGCCGTGAGTGACAAACACTGTCTGAAATGACTCACCCCCTTGACGTCCTAGGTTTGTTACTGAGACCCTTACAAAAGGAGTCATTTTCTTGTGAGTAACTCAGTCAATCTGTCTAGACAGGGCTAGAATGCTTCTAAGCACCTCTCTTTCATTTGAAAAGAAAAAAAGCCACTAAGTGGGTAATCGTTTTATAAGGTTTATTCCACACACTGACTTTGATGTGGTGTTGTCCATAATTACCTTTTTCCTTTTGTTCCACTCTTACAATCTTACCACTTCAAGACATAATGGCATCTCTTCCACAGTCAATAGATTTTTTATTTTTTTTTTTCCTCCTTCTCCTTTCTGGTTCCCTCGGTTGCTGCAGCACCTATTTTGTAAAGCAGGACCTGAGCGTGCTCAGCGTGTCTCTGAAAACACCAATGCCAAGAAAGGCAGGGTGGCATATATGACTCATCTAAGTCATAATATCGTTAAGGTTGGAAAAGATTTCTAAGATCATGGAGTCCAACCTTTAAGTCCTGGCAAACGAGTGGGAAGGAGTAAGATTTCCCCTCTGTCGTAAAATTAAAGCCAAAGAAAAAGCCACAGAGCAATGATGGGGCTGTTAACATGACAAATACAATGTGACAAATTCTTACCTTATTGGCATTTGCTCCACAGCAGGGATCTGGCCAGCTGATCCCTGGGGACCAGCCGGAGCTGTCTGTAGCCATTAGGGCCGTCTCATAGCCCAGAGGTGATGAACAGGTGGTTTACTATCTAGATGACACAGTTGTGTTTGTTTTCCATACCTGTCGACCAGTGCTCTGCCATGGTGTTGGCTGGCTCTGTTTGTGTTGGTGTTGGCAGGTTATTAAAAGCTTAACACCACTCTGACCCAAGTGCAGCAGAGGGCATTTGCAGAAAGGAGGGGACTGAAGGTGGCAAAGGACAACAAAAGGCTTCCTCTGTCTTTGCTCTCTGGCATCTCATTGCATCTGAAACAGATGTTTGTAAAAAATGAGCCAAAGTCTTCTCATTTTGAGTTGGTGTAAGCTACATGTCACCCTGGTGCAGCTATGAGTACCATCAGGAGGAACTGCTGTAAGGAGAAGCAGAACTGTGTCCCAAATTATGTGGTCCTGCAGAATTTGTACAATTCTCCCTGATTTTGTGAAGCCAGATAAGGAGCAGTGAGTTCTGACAGCTAGCTAGCTGACTCACCTCTCCAGTGATTGTTTGCTTGTCCTTACCTGATTCACAGACCATCTTTTTACCCCAGCAATACCTGTTTTCACTTCTCCTACCTCTTTTTCTCTTTGTTCCCTCTGGCTATCCATGAAGAGCAGTTTCTTTCCTTTGGCAGAGGCTCAAAACCTTGCTTTGCCCATCATGTTGTTCTTCCTCCCCACATACCTCCATCCCTGACACCAGCTTTCCCAATTTGCCAGTAGGTTCACTCCCCAGACCTCACAAACCCTGTGATTTCTACCGCTGGCACTCTGCCTCAGCTCAGCCTGATTGTGGCTCTCCCCCATGGTCTCCTGTGCGCTGTGTCCCGTGTATGAATGAGATAGTAGTGATGGGCCTGCTCTGCTCCCTGTCATCCCCCTCAGGATGGATTAAGCTTTGCTGAAGCTTCAGGTCTTAGCCAGGATGTCCTGGGCTACAGTAAATCCTCCAGATGACACACACCCCAGTTGCAGCTCAGTTGTAGTCCATCCCTGTCATAGTTTATGACACATTGTATACAGACTCAAATACTGGAGAAAGCCAAGACTTTCACACTTTCCACAAGGCTCCAAATTCTTCAATCCTTTAGCCTTTCATTTCTAACCTCTTCAGGACAAGCTTAGGAGGTAAATGTCACCAGACCAACAAAGGTCTGACCCATTGCCTGCTACTCTCGTCATGTCCAACAGAACTGGTTCCACAGGCTGGGTAAGGTCTTCTCAATTATAGCAATTGCTGCAACTCCTTGTGGGAAAACTTCCAGATATGTATGTCCCATAGAGCTTAGTCCCTTTCCAAAGTCCTTTGAGGAGCTGGCATGGAAGAAGTTACTAGTCTGCTACTATTAAATTACATTTCTAGGTTTCACAATGCAGTGAGCAGTCTGATTGTAATCTTCACACAGGTTTCATCTTTGGAAGTTGAGAAAAAAAAGCATTTAGTTTGCAGACTCATCTGTGGGATGAAATTGTTACTTTTAACCACTAAATTGGGACCTCAGTCAGTAGGGAAAGCAGACCGGACTAAATACAACCTTCATATAATCACAGGGGTTACATGAAGGCTGAATTTGATCTGCTCTCTCTTTCACGTGATTCATCTGATCTGGTTGCAGGGATTTTATTAGAATTTGCATCAGTGGTGAATTTTCTTTGTTACTTCAAAAATTGGTGGATTTTTGGTTCTGTTTTTTTGTTCTGTTTTTTTTTGGTGCTGTTGTTTGGTTGGGGTTTTTTTCCCCCTCCTGGGCTTTACCACCTCACAGAGTCCACAATCCCTCATATCCATAAACTAGTTTCTAAAGGGTAAAATCCTGCTGCAGCAGAGGGTAATGAAGTTCCTGGTGCTCCTAAGCTCTAGGGTAAGGTACTGGTACATACTAGCATGTCCCTAGAGAAGTCCTATTTTCTGAACAAGAAATCCTTATCTTTCTCACAGTGTTTTTCCACTTTTCCACAGGGACGTAATGATGGATCCCTGACTTTTATTGACTTTTCAGGTACACTGGCTTCAGGCCTTGAAGATAATCAAGGTCTTCAACTATGTTTGGTAATCCACAAGCAGCCAGCACAGCCATGCTCCCTTTAGGTCAGCTCATCAACCCCTTGAACTGATTCACATCCACAATTCCAGAGCTTCTCTAAAAGCTGTCCACTCATCATTTACCCCTAAAATCAGCCTGTTCAATTCCTCCCTCTTAGTGGAGTGGTTTCTCTGTAGAATCAGTGATCTTGCAGGTATGGCTTCTGAAAATACAGATCAGTGCCATCTGCCTTCAACCTTGCATCTTTGTTGAAACAATCTTTGTTATTCAGCAGAGAACCTCTTTAAGTACTGAATCTTTTCTCGGTGTGTTTTGAATCCCTAAACTACCAAAATAAAATTCAAGTGGAGTCAAGTTTTATATAAATTCTGAAGTAATTGACAGTGAAAACTATCTCACTTACTAGTCTGTAGGACAGATGTAATCAGCTGAGCTACTCACTCTCATCCCCCTCTGTGGTCAGTGAAACGCAATTGCACTTTCAAATGCAATGCTTTTTACCGATGTTAGACCTCTGCAGCATGAAAATGTGAACTGCGCACCAGATATGCATAGAGAGAGCATTTAAGGATCTGAAGTTAACCGATACAAATTTCACCATTGAGATTGATGAACTTGTAGCTAGCCCTCAGAAACTGGATGGGCCAAAGAGCATGTGGCAGGTCCAGGTGAACTGAAGAGATGAAGCTTCTTGGTGATATTAAGGAGGCAAAAATCATCCTGACTCCAAATTCTGGGATGGGCCTAAGCCAGTGAGCCACAATCACTCCCCTTATAGGAACACTTTAGCTCCCTTTTGGTGATATTACCGTATCTTGACCATACGTGCCTTTTTGAGGGAAGGAGCTCAGAGGAAGAAGCACAGTGGTGGTGAGAGGAAATATGGCATTAATGAGCTCCTGAGAGATGTGAAGCTTCACAGAGGTGTCAGGATACTTGGTTCATCAGCAGATGATTCATTGACAGCCTGGGGCAAACATTGCTGTAGCAAGCTGTGTGTGAGCTGAGCAGCCCTAGAGTATATGCAAACATGCAGGATGCAGGAGGACACACAGACTCTACCTTTTGTTCTCTCCCAGGTGCTGCCACACCCACGACTGCTGCTACGACAAGGCAGAGAAGGCAGGCTGCAGCCCCAAGGTGCAGCGCTACCGGTGGGCGTGTGAGCAGAACACCGTGCGGTGCGGTAAGGAAATGTTTGCTCCTGTCGGGTGTGTTTCCCTCCCTCTGCAGGCACCAGGCTGACCAAAGAGCTTAGTGGGCCCCAGAGGGAGGTCTGTGTATGCTGGGCTGCTCTCAAAACTGCTTTAGGAAATGTCTGTTCTCTACCAAGCTCTCTGCCCATCCCTGGATTGATAGGTTTGCCAAGAGTCCCCAGCTAGACATGGGAGAAAAGCTGGAGTCCCAGCACCACCCATTCGAGGTAACCTGAGTGCTCCCCAGGCTGAAGAAGGAGAGTCCACAAACCATCTCCATTTGGCAGGGGTGCAGATGCCTCTCTGTAGACTTTCTACTCACTGGCATTAAACATTGCCTGCTCCTCACCAACCTCTTTCCACAGCTGTGCAATGGTCTACAGGGGTGCTCTTCCCATTGCAGTGATGGCTCTCCCTCCGGCAGGACTGTTCATTTTTTTACTTATCCCTCTGTACTGCTAGAGAAGAGCCATGCTATTTTGCATGGCTGCTAGACATGTTAAACAGGGTGCCAGCCTGCATTTCTGCTTCTTGTGGGGCTCCAGCCTAAAATCCTAGGGTTCCAGTGGGCATTTTGAAGCTTGCAGAACCAAATGCTCTCTAGTGCTGCGGGCATACAGCAAGTGTAGGCTGTACTCAGCTCTACAGCTGGTACCCAGTCAAGAAGGTTTGAATTACATGATCACAACCCGTCAGTGTCTTGCACAGTTTGTTTTGACATGCACCAGATGACTTGAGTCTTAGTATTTGTCACTTCTATTTCTAAGTCTTCAAGAAGTCCCTGGTGGCAAAATCCATTGTAGAACACTTTGAAAGTTTGAAAAGAAACACGTGAGAGTAAAACTTTTCCCCATAATCATCAGAGCTACTTGCTTGGACATTAAAAGATATTTCTACTTTATCAGAAGACCATATTCTATTGGTGCAATCCTCAGCCTTACCAGCAGCTGAAAACATGCCAGCAGGTATGGGATGGGGCACAGCACATCTGCAGTTGCTCTTTTCCAAGTGCCAGAACAACCTATTAAATACAAAGTCCTGGCTAAGGAATGTACCACTTTAATGTATAACTGCTCTCCCTCCTGCTTACCCATGTTTCCATAACTGACTGATATTCTATGCAAGTCATCTTTAAATAGAAAATAAAAAATCTTGTTTCTTTTTGCTGTGAGGGAACAATCCAAGTTGTGTATATGAGATGTATCGCTGAGTCCATGAGATGTGCAGAACCTGTCCCATAACAGTGCAGTGGGCTGCAGTTGCTCTGACTTGGCTAACAAGCATTATTTAAACAAATACCACTCATTCCCTAACTGATGTCCAGGCAAGACCTGAGATGCATCCATCAGCTGTTCTCCACAAGCTCTCAGCAGGTTTCACTTCCCCTGATACACCCCATGGGGATGAACAATAGAAATGTGTTATGAAGGTAAATTTCCTACCCCAAACTACAGCACAGCAGGTGTTACTGGGGTGTGAAGGTATAATGTCTGATCCCATTCAAACAAAAGGGATGAAGAATTAAATTTCCAAGCATGCTCGCTGGGCCCAGGGTAATGATGTCCAGAAGCTTTATAAGCAGAACTGTTTGCACTGTCATTTCAATGCAACAGGAATTAAATGCCTGTTGCCTGATACTGTAACATAAACACAGATATTTTCTTGTAAATTAAATAGAAACTCATTTTACATGAGATTTCTCCTCCTTTTGTTACCATTCAGTGGTTTTATTTGTGCTGTGAAAATAATTGGCAAAACCATACTCTTCAGTCCATATATACCATAATCTGTAGGCAAATTTCATTCAATAAATATCTGAAATACAGAAAAAGCTGTAGGTTGTGGAGGCTGGTCAAAAAAATCATTCTGCTCTAACAGAAATGCTGCAAAGCCAGGCTTTTGTACTCACATTAGATAGAGAGTAGCTGGCACAGCATAGGAAGAACTAAAGGAGCAGAGGGGCAAGATTGGTAGCTAAGAAAAAAGTGGCCTTAGTGCTAAAGAACTAGTTGGTGGGACCCTTGAAACACTTTTTACCAGTAAATGTGTGATTATTCAGACCAGCTTAGGAAACACAGGCTTTATTTATTTATCAGATACAGGGTTGATCTAGCAAAGTCCAGTGTAATCTGAAAAAAAATCCTATACTCTTTGCAGTTGGTTTTGGAGTGAAACTTTGCATGAAGTTATATATTAAACTTTGCATACTGGAGGCGTTTGTGGATGTTAGACAACCCATGGTAGCAGCCTCAAAGAAACAAGGCACTTTGCTTTGAAATAATACTAGCCCAATGGTTGTGTTTAAGCCACCTAGAGGTGGTATGGGGTTCATTAACCCAAAATTAGTCATTTGCAATGCAGCCATCTAAGCTGGTGGCTTTGATATTCCTTATGGTCCTCGCTTAGTCATGTAGTCATATCGTTGCATTCTCTATAGTTCTATGTATGGCTTTGATCAGCTTTGTTAGCTGCTGGCTCATAAAATTCAGATACCTGGCCCTGCTGCAGAGTTCCTTGGCTCCTCTGCCATGATCAGAGAGAGATGTAACAACAACTGATGGAACATGAGTGAAGAATGCCCAGTGGGTGCTTCTATGCCCTCAGGTTTCTGCCTCTGGGAGGTTCCTCCTTTCAAAGCAGCGGGTTTTTTCCTTTCAAAATCAGTCTGTTTGCAGAAGGAAGAATTAGAAGGGAAATCTACTGACCAAGGAAAGGTGGAATATTTTTAGTTCAGGTTAAGATAAAATAATTTTCTTTTTTAGCTTTGACTGATGAATTAAGCCCCCATTGATCACAGTGCTCTAGAAGCAGGGAGTGCTCTGTACAGGGCAAATTTTTATAACCACTGCCAATTTACTGCTACTTTCTGATGCTGTTGGTCACAGTTAACATCAGACCTGTTGACAGAGAGAGGACGGGGAGGGTCAGATACACTCTCAACATGACATGTTAGGCCTACTGCCACAGCCTCTGATCTCTAAGAGTTGTTTTTTCAGGGAATTGTTCCTCCTAAAACTGTTTCTTGCCTTCATCTGATACAGAATCTCTCATTCTCTGCTCACATTTTCTTTTGCAGATAACCTGACAGACCGGTGCGAGAAAATGGTGTGCCTGTGTGACCAAGAAGCAGCCAAGTGTTGGGGAGCAGCCCCATACAACCCACACTTCATCCTCTGGCCAGATTTTTTATGTGGACAGACTCATCCCACCTGCCATGTCAGATATGGGGGACCAGAATAGTCTTTTTAGGACCTTTCTTCTAACCCTTCGAATAAAAAGGTGCTGGAATAAAATTTTTCCTCCTTTTCCAGAGCTAACAATGGTGTGAGAGAATTTCTGTCAGGCCAGGCTTTATGGGGAGGAGAGACAGACCAGGCAGGCGCAGTGGTGGAGTTGCCCTCTGTGTGAGGCAACACTTGGAATGTATTGAGCTCTGTTTTGGGGTGGACAATGAGCAAGTTGGGAGCTTATGGGTTAGGATAAAGGGTCAGACTAGTCAGGGTGACTTTGTTGTGGGTGTTTGCTACAAGCCTCCTGGTCAGGAGGAAGAAGTCGATGAGGTCTTCTACAGACAGCTTGAAGCAGCTTCACAGTCACAGGCCCTGGTTCTGGTGGGGGACTTCAACTACCCTGACATCTGCTGGAGAAGTAAAAGGTGACAAAAATAAATAAGAGACTGGAACATCTCTCTTATGAGGACAGGCTGAGAGAGTTGGGCCTGCTTAGCATTGAGAAGGTATGACTAAGAGGGGACCTCATCGATGTCTATAAGTGTCTGGAGGGAGGGTGTCTGGAGGATGGAGCCAGGCTCTTCTCAGTGGTGCCAAGCAATAGGACAAGAGACAAAGGGCAGAAACTATGCACAGGAATTTTCACCCAAATATGACAAGAACTTTTTTACTGTGCAGATGATCCCACACTGGAACAGGTTGCCCAGAGAGCTTGTGGAGTCTCCCTCCCTGGAGATATTCAAGAACCATCTGGACAAAACCCTGTGCAATGTGCTTTGAGATGACCCTGCCTGAGACTAGAGGCTGGACCAGATGACCCAGTATGGTCCCCTCCAACCTGATCCATTCTGTGATTCTGTTACAGGGTAAAATATATGCTGAATTAAGGACAAGATCCTGGTCTGATCATGTCATTTGGAGAAATAGAGGGTTTGCTCTGCAGTGCACTAGGAACACATTACCTGTCACCAAATGGCTTTTTTTTTTTTTTTTTTTTTTAAATCACAGAATCATAGGATAGTTTGAATTGAAAGAGGCCTTTAAACATCATGTAGTTTCAATCTCTCTGCAATGAGCAGGGACACCTTTAGCCAGATTAGGTTGTTCAGATCCCAGTTGTCATACCCCTCATGCTCCTGCCTCACAGCACTAGGGACATTTCTGAGGTGTGTTGCAAGGGCCAGTGTTTCTGACTTCTACGTAGGTGCAGACACACTTTGCAAAAGAATATGCTCCTCACCTGTTACACACGCTTCACAGCTGATACATACAGAAGATGGTCTCCTTCTGTCACTGCGTGGGAATCAATTACTATCATGTCAGGAAAGGGAGACTGTAGAGAACATCAGTCATGTCATGAACATTTTTCACCTCTCCTTTTTTTTTTCTTTTTCTTTTTTTTTTTCTTTTTTTTAAGGGTATTAGAGGCTTGTATCGAAACACTATGTTTCCTTCTGGCAAGAGTAAAACAAAATCCCATTCTTTTAGCCAGAGGGTAGCTATGTACAAGTGGACCTTCTTTCTGCCTTTGTTACAAGCCTGTAGGTTGGAGCAAGGCAACAGGACAAGAACTTCTAGACCAGAAGGCACAAGCAGAGGGGAGCCACAGCTACATCCCAGAAGCAATGCTTTTGATTTCTTTCAGTAGGTGGAAGCAGCTGTAGGTCGGGCTCCTTCTGTCTCTGCTGAAACACAGCTGACAAACTTTGAATACCACCTTTAAAATAAGAAATAATGGCATGGAAAGACACTAAGTACCTCATCAGAGTTTAAATTCAGACATATGTGGCCAAACTAAGTGTTGTTTTGGCAGGTGAGAATACAAATTTCATCACAAAAGGCTGCTTTGCTCCTTGTTGCAGGAGGATGGTGAGTATGCCACTGTGACTGTCAAAGCTGCAGGAAAAGAAACAGGGTAACAAGAATAAAAATGCCAAAGACAACATGTAGAGGTAAAGGCTTTTATTCTGTTTAGAGCTCCATTTTTTGGCTTACAGGGCATCAGAAGTTGTTCCACCTGCAGGCTTTGCATCTTCCAGTAACTCCTGTAATGTTGCACCTCAAGCGATGCTGAGCAAGAAGGAAAGGAGAGTGAATGAGTGAACAACACAGAGTCGGTGCAATACAATAAACTCCTCCAAGGCTCTCTGGCAAGTAAAGAAGTTGTGAACTCTTCATGCAGAGGTTTGCAGAGGGCTGATATTCTCTGGGCAGCATTAGCCTAAGGGAGCAAGTGTGCTTCCCAGCAAGGGGTGGAAGACCCTCCCCGCTGAGGGAAGCAGAGCTCCTGGCGCGTCCCTGTCCCTGCCACGCTGTCCATCAGGTGGCGGCAGCGCTCCAGTGAATGGCAGGAGCAGCTCCTTCCTTCAGCCTTTCCGGGAGGGGATTTTTTCCAGCAGGCTGAGCAAGACTTTTGAGTGCCAGGAGAAGAGGTACAAATCACACATCTCCTCACTGAACGCAAAAAAGTCAGCTGAGCTCGGTCTGAAACGCAGACCACACCTTGGGTTACACAAAATGGGAACTAAGTTTGCTTCAAAATCCAGCCTTCTGTGTCAGTCTCCTCAAATTAGACTAGTTAACAGAACTGGAAAAAAAAAAACAGGTGAGCTTTCAGGTACAGCAGCCTCTTATGGGGTCATTTCTTGGGGTCATGTGTGATGAAAACCTCTAGTTTTCCCAACCTGATCAGCTGATGTAATAAAAGAGATAATTGGGCTTTACAAACCACACCTCACTCACTTAAGCCATCATAGGCCTTCTGTACACAAGCATAACAGGAACACAGACATAAGCATGTAGTGGGTAGCAGGAAGAACCGTCCTTCAGGATAAACCTGAAAGAGCTGCATGGGTCCTAGGACTTCATTGAAAGAAGTAGCAGCATCTCATTGAACAACTCCTGTCGAAAGTGACAATTAAAGAAGATCCTATTCTTTTGTTTATAAGCATTAGGCCCATGCATCAAGGTCTACACAGCATAAACAAAGAACTATGTGAAAAAGAGATGGAATATACAACAAGCTCCATTAGCATTTTATGCACACTGCTTATTTCCTGAGCCAGATCGCATGTCTGACCAGAGGTAAGTAAATGACTAATTCCTTTATAAGTAAGTTAAAAAAAGGTACCTTTGGCGAGACTCTTGTCTCATGCAGAGGATGCACTTCCTCAGCTGCGGGGTTAAAACAATGATCAGAACCACTATGCCTCCAATACCAGCTGCCACAACTCCAATGATTGTTCCAATGGATTCTTCTATACCAAACAAGCCTGGGGGAGAAGGGAAGGTAGAGAGAGTAACATAAGGTGTTGTACAGACAAGTATATGAAATGCAGCCAGCATGTTTTCTGCCGTGGCTGAAGAGGAAGCTACTTACTCTGATACCAATTATGCTGATATCTTGTCTGACATGAAATCATGGGCTTCTACACAGGAGAGAGTGTATTGCACTACAGAGGTATTGATTTTTTTCACTCCAGTGTAGCAAGGTGCTACACTTTCTGGGGCTTTGGAGACAGGACAGCCCCACTGCCCTAGGAATCTCTCTTAACAGCTAGGTGCTATGGGATGGAAAAAGATGCTGCTCCCTGAATTAATGGGATTCATGCTGTATGCTTTATTTTCAACTGGAAAAAAGTTACTCTGACAATTTCAACAAAATCATCAGTCTCCTTGTCTGCCTCCAAAGGAGACAGCATGGGTGAGCAGACAGAGCTCTTCTGAAATCCTTTCTTCAATTGGTTGCTCTTTGGGACTGTTACATGACAGAGATGGCATAGTGTTGAAATTATATGTTTCATAGTCGCAGGAACACACAAAAACAATTATACTGGCTAGGGTGTAGACCATTGCAAGGGTAACCTGTGCTACTATGCAGATCAAGCCAAGAGAAGAGCCCATTAGATACACAACCAAACCCTTGCAGAGGGGCATAGTTTTCTTGCTTTGTTAGTGTTACAGTTTAAACCGAACAGTTTTATACAAATTAGTAAATAAGGTTCAAAAGGGCAAAGACTTAGTGAATCTTGGTGAGCTAGAAGCTTTGAGAATTAATAAGGGGGAAATGGCATTTGCATCATTTACTCTTGACATAGAAGGTGCTATTTTTTGTTAATTAGATAATAAGATAATAACCCTTCTGATGTGTTGACTTTTTGGGACTGCAATGTCTTTAGCCTATGGAAAATGGTTTGACATTTTCAGATGATAAAGGCAAAGTGAGTTATCTCTTTACTTAATATGCCTAGTGTCTATCTGAGAGGCTAAGAAAACATGGCATGGCACTTTTAATGCTACTTTGATTTTAATGTGAATGAAGTTAATCAGAAATTATACAATATGATCCTCTTGTTTATTATGGGCTTACTTATGTCATCCAGAGTTAAGGAATGACTATGCAAGTTAGTGGGTTGGAGAAAAATAATGTCAAAAAAAAGAGCTGGAGCTGTTCCCCGAGATGGTATCTTGGCACCTGTGACTCATGGGGGTTCTGTCACAGCTGTGATTACAAGGGAACTTAACCATTTATTCTTGTCACTGACTTAATTTTTATGGATAAAATTATTCCTTTTTTTTTTTTTTTGGTTGTATATGCTCCTCCTTATATAATACCTGTGTGACTGTTTATAGAGACAAGCCAATCCAAATTAGCTGGCCTTACAAACATAATGAGAAATGCTATAGAGCAATTACACTCCATGACACTGGGCCCTTACAGCTAGAGGAAAAACAGGCCAAATTCCCTTTCTGCAAGCATGTAAACCAGCTTTGGAGAAAAAACAGGGAGAAAAGAAGTCAATAACATCAAATGTTACCCAGAGCCCTCCTGATCCTGAGCTTTGTGCCATCTCCTGTCACCACCTTCCCGTCCGGAAGTGTAACCTCACAGAAATAAATACCGTGGTCACTGGTTGTCACATTGAGGATAACCAGGGAGGCATCCCCTTGGGACAAGTCTCCACTCATGAAGACCCTGGAGTTATTTGGCAAGACGGTCACATTGTTTTCTAGCAGGTCCATTTGCCCCTTTTCATCTTCTTTGTACCACTTCACCATCAGGTCACTCAGGAGGGGACGTCGTGGGCTGTTAAAATGACAATTTAAGACCACAGTTTCACCCTCTTTGGCTTTCTCCTTGGTGGGTGTTTGAGTCACCAAAAGGTTCCATGGCTCAAATGTTGTCAACAACAAAGGTTGTGCATGAGTTACAGCTGCTGCATTCTCCTTGCTTGCGCTTGCACCAGTAACACAAACATCTATACCAGGAGAGAAAGAAGAGGACAGTTGAGAGTAATAGAATGATAAACCTTCCAGCTTCTCCTGACCTTTAACTAGCACAAAAAATGGCTCCCAGAATTAGCATGTGAGGGCAGCCACTATTATAATGACAGGGGTTTTCTTCCTAATTCTTGCTTAGATTATGCTCTGGTGTATAGATGAGTCTTTTCCTGAACCTCAGTTCCTTCCTACTGCCATACTAGACCAGTCAGCCACATTTCCACCTGGAACACTAAACTCTTTCTTCCCACCCCAAAAAGCGTCAGGGCCTGATGTTCCTGCCTCAGCTGCTTTTGAGGCAAAGCAAAAAACACATGTACACTCACACACTGGTCTGTTCTGTTTAGTACAGTGAATAAGTGTGTATCCTAGTGCAGCTGCCCTGCATCCCAAAACATAATGTGAGCTTCTTAGAAGTTTTGACATGAACTTCCAACTGTGGAAATTGAAATTGTGGGAAGAATCTCCGTTGCCAGAGACCAAACCCCCAGCAGATCTGATCAGCAGTATGGGAGACAGAATTTCAGCTTTGTGCAAGTACTGATACTGAGGGTGACAGCTGTTTTCTCTGAAGAGACCATTGTCCCGTTAACTTTTGCTAGAAAAATATAAACACGGCTGTAGTAGATATTTAAACCTGCCTTCTCGCACTCGGGTGCTGATCCTAGTATCAAACAACATCTAGCTACGAGTAGTGAGAGTGAATCTCATTTCTGGAATCAGAAACCTGGGCACAGAAGATGAGAGGAATAGCTGCTGTCTCAAAACGAGGGGAAAGCAAACCTAAAAATAAGCCAACAGTTTTTGCCAAGAAAGTGTTCAGACCAAGTTTTGGAAAAGGTTCTTCTGTTTTATTTTCTTCAAGTGAAATAGTCTCCCTTCAAACTAGTTGGTGTCCTCTCAAGGACTGCAGATAATTGCAAAGTGAAGGTCTTGATTTTCCATTGTCTTGAGTCTTTCATTGTCATCCATAGAGTGTGAAACACTATTGTCTAGGTCTGGTAAAGCTTCACAATGACAATAGATGCTCTCTGCTCAGGGACAAATGTCTCAAGGCAATGGAAAACCAACCCCCTTGATAGTCGGTTTGGGACTTACTTGAATGGCTCCTCCAGGCATGCTTGTACACAAAATTACAGTTGTATTCTTAGTTATTGTTATTTATGACTCTTATGGGAGTAGAGGATTTCTTTCAGACAGCAGGACTCTGTTGTTCTGAGTGCCTTATAAAAGGATGGGGTATATAGCTTACAGTTTAAACATCAGACAAGAGATAACTCGTGGATGCAAAAATATAGGAAATATAAACAGGCTATGAAACCAGGCAACAACAAAGCGTGTGAAAAACCTTACAAGCTGTTTTGTCTCTTACCTCAAAGTGAAAATTTTTGCCTTTCAACTGAAACACCAATCCATGAAAATCGAATGCCTGAGAATTAGGCACCTAAATATAGGTTTGAATCTGGTCCCCTAAAATTAGTGGTCCTTATTAAAGATACTGGATGAGATACTATCCTCCTGTTCATATGTAATCTTACCAATGAGCTTGCTGGAGTTTCTTGGGGAAATCTGCGGTCCGGATTTTTCCTTTCCAGTTAGATACATGTATCGATGCAAGAGTCACAAAGTTGAAGTATCTTGACAAGATACTTTGACAAAATACAGAGTATAACTGAAATACTTGACAAAGTTGATAGTAGCTTGACAGACTACATACATATTTGTGCATCAAATATTCTGATGTGATATATCTGATTATTTATTAGAGTGAATTCGAGCAGTTTCATAATGACTGCTCTTTTAAAATCTCAGTTTATTAACCATCATCTTCACCTGTTGCTTTAACTAAAGCAGTGTGTGCTGCTGCTACCTTGTTTTCAAGGAATGGCCACAAAATTTCTTGTCCACTACAAGTATTCTAGCCTTGCCATATGCACCCCTGTAACACAACTGTAATTTTTATTCCTTTCAGTGATGCAAAAAGTATCATTTTTACAAAGTCACTTAGTGGACAGAGAACATAACTGAGCAGGAACAATGTGCTCCAATGTTGCCTCTGTTTGTCGTAAGTTTTATTTGCATCTCCTGTCATGAAACAACTGGCCTTATCATCTGTATTATCCCAGATCTTTGATTCAATACAAATCATGTAACTTGAAGATAACCAGGAAAATCAAAACACAAGAGAAGTAAGCCGTATTGTTTCATCCCAGCTCTGTTTGAGGGTTTCACTGAGAAGGTCACAGCACTGTGTCTATTTTTTATTTATTTATTTATTTTTCTTCTTTAAGGCTGCAAAACTGGAACATATTAGTTCACTGGTATTCAAATACACAATGCCCTTATCATATTGGCATCTGGGAGCATATCATGCCAAATGCTTCAACTCTGCTTCAAAGCTCTTTTTAAGTCAATTGCTTCACTAGCAGAGTGATGTGTAGGTCCCTTGTCATCCAGGTTGTAGGGCTGGAGAGGAATGCAAGGCTTTTTGGTGAAAGCACTTGAGCTAGACAGAGTACAGAGAAATACAGCAGAGAAATACAGCATGGATAATCTTGTCTTGACCTGTAAAAACGATTAGATGATCTAATAGGTCATTGTCATATAAAGTCTTTAGTTCATGTTCAGTTTTCAGCCATGAAGGGAGAAAGCTCTCTCGGACTCCCTGTAATGTGGCAATGTGCTCCACATTTGGCAATACTAATAGGGCACCTACTAAGCCCTCCGCCTCCCCTTTACATAATCTGCAGGATGATACTTTCCCATGTAAAGCCACATCAGGCCTATGAATGAGAAATACACAAAGCAGGCTAGAGGAGGTGGGATGACAAATGGAAAGAATAAAATATAACTGCACTCTCTTCCTGTCCTGGAGCCTCTAACTGACTCTTTGGTGCCTGGAGTAAACCCGAGCAGCCCTGCAAGCTTCTTCTGCCAGCTACCAACAACATAGGGGAACCAAAATGGTGGGCGGAGGTCATTGCAGAGCGTTGCCTTTCCCTTGTTCACACTCAGGAGCTGGAGGAGAGGTTGAGGGCAAACAGGATTTGATTTCCAACCCACATAAAAATCCTCTCCTGCTGAAATGACTGTCTTCCAGGTGGTTTTGTTGGCTTTAGAGCTCAGCTTCACACTCATGCCATGCTGGTGCCATGAAGGTGCTTTACAAGCTGTATCCAGCTCCCAGACATCTATGATTAAGTGATCAGTGACTGTATATTGCTGCTCCTAATTTATATGACTTTTGCCCTGGACTAAAGTTGGCATTTACAAATGGATATGAACAACTACCTTGTGACAAAAACTTATTGCTAATACATCAGAGAACCAAAATAGAAAAGAAACTTCTAGCAATGATGATACACATCTTGAAAAAGATAGCCAAATACACTCTTTCTGAAACAATGCACAACACTAAATAACAAAAACACTAAATGTTTCCCTGCAACAAAAAAAATCCTTCAGTGGAAAATTGCTTTTTGAAAAATAGAAGAGAACCTCTTAAGCCAAACTCTAGGAATAAGCTCTGTTTCTTCTAATTAAGGTTTAGTACTCACCCACCACCAAGAGGAAGAGGAATGAAGACACTGCAGACCTATAGAGCTTCCCAATGGGCTGGATCATAGTTGCTGAAGTATACAGCCTTACTGTCTCTCCCTCTGGTCGTACGGGCAAAAAATATGTGTGTATTATAGCAACAGGACCTCACATTCTGCCCAGTGAATGTCACACTTACTAAAGTTACCACAGCTTTGAGCTCACAGTGCTTTGCCTGCTGCCTGGACGACAGCCACGTTTGAAGTGACAACAATTACTTCCCCGGGGGGCTGTTCTGAGCTCCCTCTGAGAAGATACCGAAAATGCTCTGAGAGCAGAGGAAAGATAATACATTGTTTTTCATTTTAGCCTTGTACAAACCACAACTTTGGTTTGAATACAGATTATCCGGATACTCAAAAGGAGACCTTTTTTCTGCTGAACCCCTCCAAAGTAAGTGGAGGCGAGAAGAGGATGAACATTGGATTTATTTTCTGAGCAGCTGGACTCCTATCACCCTAATGCACCACAAAAGGAAGTTTCAGGAATTCAATATTTTTGTGACTATGTGTACATGGTGTTTACACATAAAATGTGTTCTCCAAAGTGTTCTTTTCAGTGCAGAACAAATCATTTTTCATCAAAAGTTGATTATTTAAACTCTGTTCAAGTAGAGCTCATCCATGCCACCTGGGTGGAAGAGAAAACTGCTGAAATAGGTGGTCTATCTGCAAAATCAGCAGGTCTCCTCTGAAACAGTCTGGGTTTACATGAGGCACACATGGAGCACAACTTTGTGGGAAGAGCTGCAGCAGCCTCAAACCCTACCTGTACCATCCAGCCCCTCCAGCAGCGTACCCCTGTACCGAGCATGTGCCACCCTCTGTACCTGGCTGACACCTCTTCCCTCAGCTACAGGATTAGTGATTACTGCACACTTTGTCTAATGATCTTGTGCGTCTTTAAAACTCTCCAGGTAATGGAATTGTGATTGAGTATCCAGTAAAACCTCAATTCTCTATCTCTTAAAACACATACAAACCACAATTCAGCTGAGAGAGGCATGAGCATTTCTGCTTTTCTCTGCATTTGCAAGCAAAAAGGACCCACACCTGACATGAAAAACTTGGCTGACCAAACAATGTCAAGAGGAACAATTCATTCCTGTAGTCACCAATTGTTACTCTAGCTTTGGTGTGCTGACACCAAAGTAGTAGTATCAGCATAAGCAGGATAGGCTAGAGGGAGTATGGTTAAAGGAACCTAGAGGGCAAATACTTCTCAAAAATAGCTTGGAAGAGTGGGAAAACCTAGGATTACCAAGCAGGAAACACTCCAAAGTGAAGTATATATTAAGAAGGGATCTGGGATCAAGTGCAGAGCAACAGAGCACTTCAGAGGAAAGCTGGAAAGAGGTTTGTGGGGGTTTTCTGAAGGAAAAAACAAATTATCCATGAAAGGAAAAAATTAGAGGAGTCGGAAATGATCAACAGTTTGAGGAGGGAATACCCAATAGAGTCAAACACATCTGGCAGATGAAGAGGAACTGGGACCAAGTTACTCAGCTTAGAGCATTGGTCATGACTGCATGTCAGAGGAGTCAGTGTGGGAAGATGGAGATGGACCAAAGGCAATCCAAACAGTGTCTGATTTAAACCGAAGTATTTGGTGTGCTTCAAAAAAACCCTTCAAGTGTGTTGTGATGGACATACTACCACTGTTCCTGCAAATGCTGTTTATGTTCAATTCATTCTGTAAAAGCAATTATCTTGTGAATCCTCCATTGAATAGGTCAATGCATGAGCAAAACTGCCAGATCAGCCAGCTTTTAACCAAGGGAATACAAAGGAGGTTTAGTGTTGCTGGCAGCCAGTAGTTGAAAATGAAGCTTCTCCCACTTGGATAACCCAATCCTATCCTAAGAGAATCTCAATTTTTGGACAACATGAAAAGTAAACTCAGTACACAGATTGTTGTTGAGAAAGACATGGAAAAAAAATTGAGTTTTAGAAGTCCAAATCAAGAAACGAAGGAACAAAAATGAAACAAACCACACGTTCTTTTTCACACTTTCTTGTAAATTTTGGAGATTCACAGTCTCTTGCATTAAAGCTGTCCTGTCGGGGCCAACAGCTGGGAGGAGACATCAAGCCACTGGGACTTCACTGGCACATTTGCTAATGTATCAGAGGGCAGATATTGCAGGGTCCTGAGATGTCCTTGCAGGGAGAACCTTCACATGCTTTCAGGGAAATCGGTGGAGAGAAAGGGGCCAGCAGGAAGAAACAGTGCTGTCACAACAGTCTGCTCTACCTCTCCTTCCCTTGGCCATCCATCCATCCATCCCTTTTCATCATTCACCAGGCAGCCACCCTGCAAAGTGGAGATTTCTTTGCACCTCACAGGGTTCTTCTTTTTCTGTAAAGCGACCTGAGAGCACAAATCTGCGAGCCATGATCGCCCTGGTTCGGTTCTCTGACTTGAGAGGCATTGTTTGGTGCAGTCTAAGACGGACTCTAGCTTTCCAAACCTCCGTGTGCTCACAGCTTGGGGTAGAAACCACTTGGCGCTGCTCAGCAGCTTCAAAAACGAGACCCCGGGTTTCCAGAGATGCACCACTCCCGCATTGACTTTCTTTACGTCACCTCACCCTCCGCTGAGCCCGCAGCCAGCCTTCCCCCTTTCCCCCTAGGTGTCCCCCTGGAGCGGCCTCCCGGCGGTGTTTCCCGTCGAATCCCAAGAATTTAGGATTTGGGAACCCTGTTGCTGCCCGGGCGCTGTGGAACCCGCTGCCGGGGCTGCGCGCACGGGGCAATCCCTGGGCAAGGAGGCAGCGATCCCCGCCTCCCGCCCCTCCCCCCGCCAGACTCCCCGCTGCCCGGAGTTCTTCCTGCCACAGCCCTCAAACTTTCCACCGGCTCCCGGTTAAGTCTTGTGGAAGGCGCAGGGGGGTCGCCGGAGCCGGCCGGGGGCGGGGGGGTGCTGGGAGGTGCCACCGCCCTCTCCGCCCCCCATGACGGCTCCCGCTCCCCGGAGCGGCGTTGCCGCTCGCCCTTGGCAACC
>VYXB01005689.1:639863-653924 GCA_013397135.1 Pachyramphus minor
CCCCCCCGAAGTTTGGGTTTTTTTGGAGGGTGGGGGGAGTGGTGGCCCTCGGTGCCCTCGCTGAGGGGGGGCGGTGAGCGCCCCGTGGGGTCTCCGCAGGGAGGGTCTGGGCTCCCGGGAGCCGCCGTGGGGACACCCAGCGGGAAGGCAGCCGCGGAGCTCCGGCGTTATAGTGGGGCGGGAGCGGGCGGGCAGCAACTGGTGGAGGTGGTAGCCATCCCGGGTGTTTGCATGGAAACCCCTCCCGGGGAGCAGCCCTGCTTTCAGCCACGTATCCTGGGGCGTCCGTGCCTTTGCCTCACCCCGCTGTCCGCCCCGGAGCGTGTCCCCTGCCTGGGCCGCGGGCTCGGCTGCAGCCCCGGGGAGCGCTGGGCGGGTGTGTGCAGCCCGGGCTGGCCGTGGGGGCGTGTGTGTCCCATCACCGGCTCGGGGTTGAGTCGGTTTGGACTCGAAACTCAGCGTTGTCTTATCCCGGCAGATCCGGTAGTGCAGGCGGTGTTACTGGTTAGGGCCCTGGGCTGGTTTGGTACCGTTTGCTGGGTGAGTTGGGACAATGACTTTTTGTGACTCAGTTTGCCTTCATAAAATAAAACTGACCTTCAAAGCGAAGAATACTGATACCAAGAGACAGTGCTTCAGAATTAGAATACAGTGCTACTTACTATCTTTCTAAGTGATACGAGTCCAACTATGTGCTTCGGAAGTGTTGTGCTTGTATTCATATACAACAAAATGTACAATTTATATTGTAAGGAAATGTAAATATTTGATGTATCATTATTATAATAATATATATCAGTCCTCTGGTGAAAGTGCTACATCTGTATGACCATTCTCAAGTTTTGAGAGTTTTCACAGTTTCCCAAGACGTGCTGCATGTTACACACTGATGTCTCATGATGTTATTTCAGTTCTAAGTATCTGTGCAATTTCAATGTGCAAGTTGAGGGGCTGCTGTGGAAATGAAATAATTTGATAAATAATGTAAGTAATAATTAAGTATAGTATATTCTAGGAAAAAAAAAGTCAATTAAAAGGTTATCAGTGGGAAGTGTTTCAATGCCACTCACCTTGGTGAGACTAGCATGCCAAGTTTTGTTTGCTGTCTTCTTATTTCACCTTTCTCCACCACTGCTGGATTACATACCTTGCTTCTTTGTTCACAGGAAGTTCATGAAGTGGATCATGGTCTTATTAACCAGCTACTTGCTGATTCAGAGGAGACTCTTAATTCGTGCACAGAGAAAATGCAGGGTCCTGCTCAGTATAGCTGGAGTGCAGACTGGAGCTTTTGGGTAATGTGTTTTATTTCTCTTCTAATTTGTTTTTGCCATCAGCTAACCTGTAGCAAGCGTGGGTAGAGCCCTTCGAAATCTTCGTTCACAAAGCCAAGCCATAAGTTTGGTTTTAATTTATAAATGTAATACATGTATATTTTAATTTATATATATGTGTATATGTACAAGCTTTATATCTACTGTTCTCAAGTTGCTTTATAGTCATGAATTAGTAAAGAGCTCTCCATCCATGTAGTGAGGTAGGTAATTTTATCATTACCAGCTTACCAAAGTGTAAGCTGAGACTGAGAGGGGGTGAAGTTGTTTACCTGATGTCACATATCAAGTTAGTAACAGAACTTCTGGCTTCTGTGCCCAGTCCTGTCTCCCAGTTCTTGGCATGGTTCATTAATGTACCATGTCTCCTTATGCCTTTAGAAAAACACTATTGATGGTTTTTCACCGTAAGGGCTGAATTTCGATTCTTATTGTTGGGTGGTTCTTCTGATGTGCTTTCTTACTGTCTGGTTTTTATTGAGTAAACACGTTTGTTTTCTGCAAGAGTAAGTAAGCTTCCTGTGTTCTGTGTAAAAATGGGATTTGTGAATAAGAAGGGCAGAAATGAGGGGTTTGACTTTGTTCCTCTCCAGGGAAATGCTTTGCTGATAGTAGAGGGTGTAATAATAAATGCTGATTTTAATACTTTTCTCATGCTTTTGGTGGTGTTTTTTTAATGCTGTTTGATAAGGAAGAGGACCACTTGTGCATGAAGCCACAGGCAGGGTAACAGCTGATCATATGAGAGACTTACGTTCCCTTCCTCACAGCTCTGGCAGTCTGACTCAGGTGCTGCATCAGGTGTCCTCAGTAAATTGGTTTGTTTCAGCTTGTGCATATGATTATCCTCTGGACTACTTTGTCCTTCTACTGATGAGGTCATCAGAGTGTTCATTGTGCTCAGCAGGTGAAAGATTAAGTAATTGGCGATGGCCATAAGGAATCTGAGAGCTGTGAGCAGAACTGGGGGGATCAGGTTTCCCAACTCCTTATTTATAAATCTAGCTTGTATGTGTTTTCATCCCTTCTGTTCAAACTCAGTGGATATCCTAATGGTCAGAACATCGGTTTGTATATCTCAGGCCTTAGGATGAACTCCATGCAAATGTATCATGGAGCAATTGTAAACTGAGCAATTGTAGTCTGGAGCCAATGGAAATGGGACAGACCTAATGAATCCCAGCAGGTTGTAGACTCGTGTTGCTAGAGAGCAAGTACTTGGATTGTTCAGTATTTTCTCCACTATTCCTACAGAGACAAAGGTGATACAGGGCTGTCCTGCCTGTGCCTAGCTGTATCTCTGTACTTGAATCAATAGTAAATCATACTGTGCAGGCATTGTAGCTGCCAGTTATGCTCTCATCAGATGCCAGATTAGATCGTGTAAACTAACTCTTGATGGTTTGTATACAACCATTAATGCAGGTGGTAGTTTGTGTGAGGAATAAGCCTGTTCAGGTCTTGAGATCAGTTTGTTGGACTTGTAGTTAGTAACTCAGTGTTTCCTTGGTAAGCTTGGCGATTGAAAATAAAGTCACTAAAGTATACTATATGAAGAATATAGCTGCATATATTGTGCATATAATTGGCTTTGCATTCGTAGGTTTTAGTTGCGTGATGAGTGTCTGAAGTTCGTTTGAACAGAGCTTTAAGCCTGTACAGTGTGTCCTCACAGTGCCACTTTCTGCTTCCTGTAGTAATGTACCTGTAACTTCAGGGAAGTGGGATTCTTCGGTGCAGTGCCAGCTGCTGTGTAAGGTGTTTTCCAGTATGATTAAATGATTGCTTTTTGTCTATGATTTATACTTCAAGACCTCAGTATTTGTTTGATGTTAGTGTTTATCTGGTTCTGCAAATATGACCTTGCAGTTAAAGTAATTGTGTAAATACTTGCCTCCTGTAAGATAATGATGTGGCCTGTAGTGTTCTAGCCATACTGTCTCTTACTGATTAGCTTCAAAAAAATCTCTACCAGTCTGGTTATAGGAAGCTATGGTACTTCTTTTGTCAGCCTCAAGGGGACTGAACTTAAAGTAACAGGAGCCAGAAAACCACAAATTCAAGGCAAAATTAAGATTTTCTCATTAAAATGTTATGTCCTTGGCATCTTTCCTCCTCTTCTTGACAGAAAATGTATTTCAATAACTTGCATGGTTGATGATCAGCTGCTGACTGTAAAAACAAATCGTTAAAACTCCCTAAATTCTGAGTCATAGTAAATGTGTAGGTGATAGCATGGAAGGCAGCTTGTTGCAGTGTGTAAAGCATGTGTTGCTAACACTTGACAAAGGATGATCTTAGTGTCCTGTGGCAAGTGTGGATTTGTTATGATTGTTCCTACTCTTGGTTCAGTCAGCAGAAGAAAGAAATTGCTACAACAGCAGGATTAGCCTGTGGTAGCATTCAGGGATCAGCTTTGTTGCCTGGGTTATTTGCTTTGAGAGGCTGCATGTTTCTGACAATTTTGGTTTACTCCAGGGTTCATTTCTTCTGAGTATGATGTACTCTTCTTTCTCTGATGATGGAAACCAAATGTGGATGTTGGAGCCTGACTGGTTTGACTTCAATTTTTCAAGGATTGAGTGGGAGTAGGCACTTGTGCCATGCCCCTGGAAGTTAGGCCAGGTATCCTGAATGATCAGTAGATGCTGTAAGCACATGTAATTAGCAGCAGGGTAGGGCTGGCAGCCTCTGGGATACAATCTCTTTCCTAGCTATGGTGAGTGGGGAGAAGAAAGGGTAGCAGAAAAATTAGAAGGGAGGGAAGAAAAGAAGAGAATCCTACTATGCAGAATAATATTGAAAAATTTCGAGAAATAATTAATTTTCTGTTATTGTAACCTTAAACTGGGAGTGTTACTAACTGCTGTTTTTAAGGTTGGTGGTGTGTTGTGGATGTTTTTTGTGTAGGTTTTTTGTTGGATTTTTTCCCAGCTGGAGGTATACAAAGCTGGACTTCTGTAACCTCACTGGAGGAAGAAAAAAGACTGCTTACAAAATTAATGTCAGGGCTTTCCCCCTTTACTGGAGCCATAAAGCTTGTATCTCCATTTGATTAAATTATTCTAGTTTTGGCAACTGCAAATAGAAGTGATGAAAGTCAAAGATGATTTGGAAATTAAGTTACATCTGGAAGCCCTGTCTCAAGGTTCTGAATTCATCTTTTTATCCCTTTTACTCCCTTCATACTGAAATATAATTCAATTTAATATCCTTGGAAGAAGAAATCTGTGGAAGTCTTAAGTGTTCTCCTACTGTAATGAAGAAAATAAAGGTGAATGAGGAAGCTAATGAAAAGGATCTTTGCATCAAAAGTGGGCATTGTGTCTGGGGATTCTAGTTTATATTAATGAACAGTCAAAGAAAGTTCATATATGTCTACATTAAGAAAAATGCCCATGGAAAGAAAGAACAAAAAAGTAAGTCCTTCTGTTGCAATGAAAAGGTAGGTGGAAAGAGTTAAATTGCTTGTATCTGGGAGGCTTGTTAAAGAATTTGGATATGTGAGATATCAAAGAGGTGTTGGATTGAAAATAATAGAGGCTTTGAAAAAGCCAATTGATTGCAATGTAATGCCAGTTTAAAGAGTTGGTCAGTACAAAGCAGTCTGACAATAGAAGCAAATGAGAGAGTGAAAAGTGAAAATAAGCTTTTACTTTTCATAACAGAAGAGCAAGTGAGGTTACACAAGGTTGGGAAAATATTTTGAATTGTTACATAAAATTGGCTTCTATGAGAAGGAGCTAATCTGTGGGAGCATGTGACAGTATATATGTCAAGAATACAATAAGCATATATGACTCAAACCTGCACAGGAGGGATGCAGATATGCATCACAATTTGGAAGATAACTTATGGAAGCACAGAATCAAGTTGAGGTACTTTGTGACCCAAGACTGATAAGGGTTGAATGAGATATTTCTTATATCTATGGTTGTTTGAATGCTCATTCTGCTTTTCTCTGAAGACTCACATCACTCTTGGAATGGTTTATTGGGCTGGTTGAATTGGTAACTATGTTTTGTCAGGCTGGTATTTAAGGCCCTCTGACAGTAGCTACATCTCCTCTGTTGTGTATGTGGTATGTTGCTGCTTCTTATCTGTGCCTTCAAATGTTTGGGATGTGAAGGAGAGACATCAATTCTTATTGATGCTGTTGGAGGAGGATTTTTAACCTCCTTTTTATTTGCTGGTATGAAACAGTCTGCTAAGGAGGATGATAATTGGTCAACTGCTGTAGGTCTCTGAAGAGAATAAAAACCTTAATCACATTAGTGCTAGGTTTTGCTCTGGCTTTTTGTTTTGCTTTTTAGGTTTGGTGTTTTTTTTTTAATGTCATAACTTTAGTATAAATAGCTTTTGTTTTTGTAGCACTGGTGTGTTGTTTGTTTACCTGTCTGGAATCCCCATAAATAAATGCCTTTTTTCAGCCCTGTGATAGCACTGATTATACAGCAGCAGTGTTTTAACATGGTAAGAAAGGACAAACAGCAGTTCTGACCAGCCCTTGAACATGGCTGATTAGGCCTAAAGGGTTTTTCTCACTTCTTGTCATGCTGGGAATCTCTTTATTGCTGTTGATGCAGCACTGGGGTAGATCTAGCTGTCATCAAGTTTCAGCCTGTCCTGAACAAACACTGACAGTGGTGCCCTAAGTAAGCTTTTGCCAGCTGCAGTAGTAGTGGGAAGCTGTATATAATATGGATTATTATAGCACACATGTAAAGAATTAGTTTAGAACCTGAAGAATAATATTCATAGATCAGAAGGAATATACTTCAGATTTGTGTGGTTTACTTTTTTTTTCCTAAGTCACTGTGAGCAAAAACATTAGAAATGCAGCATAGTTCCAAAAATCCATGTGGAGTTGATTCAATAGTGATATCCTTTTAATAAAAGGGCAGTTCCTAAGCTGCAAGAATGAAAGGTTTAAAAGACAACTCTAGGAGATGGCAGTAAGCCCCCTTTTCGGTCCTTGAGGTTTGTTTACAGCTTGTTATTTCTGCAAAGGGGCCGTGGCAGAGCACTGTCTCTTTCAGGTCTGCTACAGGTGAGCCACTTGTATCTAAGGAGAGGAAAAGAAGATAGGTAAACAAAACAGGATGTGATTGTTTAGTGGTACATTTAATTAAGCCCTTGGCAGTAACTAACAGAAGAAAATTCTCTGGGAGATGCTTAAGAGACAAAATAATCAAAATTTGAAATATTTTGTTGACACTTAGATTATTTGGGGCATGTAGTTACATATCTGAAAACATAAGAATATTCTAGACAAGTATATGGTTTTTCTGCTGATGATAACTTTGGAAGTTTATATTTTGTTATCCTATGTAGGAGATGGTGATGCATTAATCAAGTTATGTCTAGATTCCTCGGTCATACTTGGCAGCATTTTAGAAATTATGTGGAGTAAGAGGGTTTTTTAAGTAGAGTGTTTAATTGGAGCTGCTTGGTGAGTCAGTGAAGTCTATACTTGTGATAATTGTGTATTTTTTACTGCAATCCCCTAAAGCCTCTAGGGAATGACAGATAAAGTCATTCAGGACTTTGGCCTGTTCATACAACCTCTCAGCATCTCCTCTTGTTTTTTGCTGTGCCTACTACCCACCAGGACTCAAGACACCCCTTGTTCAGGTGTGGTGGCATGTGGTTGTGAACCATTGTGTCTCCGTAGCTCTGATCATCCTGTACTGACATGGAGGTCTCCCAACAGATGCCCTGTTGCATTTCACTCTGTATAGTTGAAGAAAAATTGTGTGTGGTTTGTCTTTGAGAATGGTTCAATCAAATGTGGTAGCTGCTTTTGATATAGAAATGACTAAGAGCAAAATTGGTATTTTTCTAAGGCATAAAAGGAAGAGATCAAATAAGATATTTTGTAGGAAAAACTTTTGGGGCAATTGCTTGGTAAGTGCTGTTTTCCATGTAATTTCAAGTGCAGTAGGGCTATTGGCAGGCTTAATGAGATGACCAGAGTAATTTATACAACAGTAGTTTATGTAATTGGTTACAGTCACTACTGCCTTAACTATGTAACTACTCTAATGGCTTACTATGCTCCTTCAGGTTTTCACCCTAGTCCTGATCCAAAGTATTTATGTATCCTTTCATGAGGTGCTGAAAACTAAATGGCACCAAAGGGAATTCTTACAAGATGATTGCTTCTTTCCTTCATGATTCTTTTTGATCAATATTTGGGTACTGTTACTAAACTTAAATACAGACAGAGATGCAGATATAGTGATACACATCTTGCTCACAAAATAACGAGGGAAATTCTCATTCTTTTGTTTTTGTATTAAGTAATCTTTGTGGTATTTTGCAGGTAGGAAGACAAGAATTCAAAATTCATATCTTACAGTTTCTTTGTATGTGGGGATTTTTCTCCCCTGAAAAACATCTGTATTTTTTCCCCTTGTTTATTAAATGGATCAAATATGTCTAAAGACAAGCAGTTTGAGGGTTTTTTTTATTACTTAAGCAGCCTGCAGTGAACGATCAGGTGAAAGAACAGATGTTCTTAACCACTAACATTGGGTAATTGTTTCATACACATGCTGTAGAAACAAACATGAGTCAGATGGAACTGCTGTTCAGAAAGGAATGTATTTTGTTATCCAAAAGGAAATCATCTTGACTGAGCTTTTAATTGCTCTTGCATCATATTAGTTAGTACACTTATGGCTGTTGAAACCTGGACAACATAGTTTCAGGACTCAAAATTAAACTGGGGAGCGGATAAATTGTCTTGAGCTAAAGGATATCTTTGTGCTGGGAGGGTGACAAACTCACTTCAATTACACAATGTTAACTGCAGAGTTCATCCAAACATACCTGGTTTATTTGTATTAAGCTTGTTTTAGAAGTTGATGTATCACAGGATTTTGTTGTTGTATTTTGGTTTATTTTTTTCTTCTTTTTTTTTTGTTAAATCCTCATGCAATAGATGAAATTACTAAAACAACAAAAAGAAAATACTTGAATGATGCATTTTTGAAGTCAACGAAGTAGGTACAGATCCACAATTTTTCCCTAAAATGAGAAGGAGTTAGGTATTTAAGAGCCTTGTGAACTTGATTTGTACTTGTGTCCTGGGGGAGTAGGGTAGCATGAAACATGGTCTCTGGCATGGCCATTACATGCATAGTTTTACTACCAGGTTCAGAGGAGTTATTACCAGCTATGGATGGTGTTGGTAAGGATGCTGAGTAAATCTGAGATTGGAGCATCTTGCCTCTTGGAAGCTAAAACCACCTCAATTTCTAATTCACTGTTGAGGAAGATGAGGAAGTGGCCAAACTTCTTGAACTTTCTGCTTAACTTTCTTATTTAAAACTTAAATGTTTGTTTCATCCAAACTCAGAGGTACTTGGTAGCAGTTACATAAATAATTATATTTGAAACTGAAATAATGAGCCTTTGCTAATTGCAAACATCCAGACTCAGGTGTTTAATCAGCTGCAGATGGTGTTATCTCATAAACAGGAAATGCGCTTAAATCACTTCATGCTCATGCTACTTCTGAGACCTGAGTCACGCTGATACCCAGGCTCTGGCAGGACTTTTCTGAGATCACTTGGAATCTTCTGATGGAAAGAAATCGCCAGTGAGTATTTTTCAGTACAGATATGCTTCCCAATATCTTGCTGCTCTTTCAGCACACAGATTCCCCGGGAAGGCAGAAGAATTGTCTCGTTTTTCTGGTGAAACCAGTTCCTGCTATTTGCATATGTAGCTGATCTTGATTACAGAACTGCGGGCCATCCAAAGCACCACCACCCAGCTAGGTGCACAGAGACAGTTACTTATCCTAGCGAGCAGCCTGGGCTGCTAAAATGACTGTAAATATAGCGTTATTGTGTTCCATTATCTTCTCCTTTCAGGCTTTTAGATTTAAATCCCGGTGATTAAAACTCCTTGAAAAGCATTTTTCTGTTCTTCTGTCAGCTTTCTCAGTAGGGCTGTGCTAGGAGAGTGATCTCTCTTTGCTGCTCTTGACTCATTAGCTTTATGTTCAGCCCTGTGACCAAGAAGATTGGGCTTATAGAAGGCCGGGCCTTCAGTGGGTGATGTGGATGCAGCACAGAGACACACCTGCCTCTTCTCCTGTAGCTCTGAAACCGTGTCTATGTTGCAATAGCTTCTAGGGATGCAGTCTTGCACCTGGAGATGTGGATGGTGCCTTGCAGCCAAGAGGGGCTCCACAGCCCCTCACTGCTCTAATGCCTCACAATCTGTGCAGGATGAAGCTCCTGTGCAGCCTCCTGTTCCCTCTGTGATCTTCCTTGCTTCCAGAACAGCCTGTGACACAAATGGCATCCAGATCCTGACTTCACATTGTTAGTTGCAGAAATGTAGCAGACAGGTCCTAGGTAAGGCAGATGGAAAGGGACAGACAGCCTAAAGAAAGCAGAACAGATGTATGTCTGCTGTTCCCCTTTCAGAGCAGGCAGAGGTCTGTCAGGCACGCAGAGCCCTGTATCCCTTGCCTTAGTGTCTGCTCGGTGCCTGTGAAGAACTGTGAAACTCTGAGCAGCTGGTGAAGAGGTGGGTGGTAGTGTATGCGTTTGGGGAATGTGGCTATGCATGAAGCATGCCCTGCTCTTCTCCCTCCCCTGCTCTGGAGCTCAGACTGAGAAGGTCTCTTAGCAAGGGCTTGACTTAAAAAGCAGACAGTAGCTGAGTCTTGTATGAGAGTAGACTTGGGACAATGCCAAGTTACCAGGTGTAGATGTACTCTGGGACTGGTTCATGGACTGTAACCTTCAGCAATTCAGAGAGGAAGAGCACTGGACATAAAGTGCTCCTTTCCAAGCTGGTGTTTCCCTGGTGATAGTACTTGTCTCTGCAGTTCTCTTTGGGACTTTGCAAACTTGAAATGATCAATCATAGAATCAGCCAGGTTGGAAAGGACCTCTGAGATCATCAAGTCCAACCCTTGATCCGCTACGACCATGGTTACTAGGCTATGGCACTAAGTGCCACATCCAGTCTCATCTTAAAAACCTCCAGAGATGGAGAATCCACCATTTTCCCGGGCAGCCCATTCCAATGCCTGATTACCTTCTCTGTAAAGAATTTCTTTCTAATAGCTAACCTAAACCTCTCCTGGCAGAGCTTAACACCAATGCTATTGCAGTCTGTCCCCCAAAATCTCGTTTTGATAATGGTAGTTTTAAGTGGGAGATGGGCAGCTCTAAAGTGTGTCTCCCTCCTCTTAAGTTTTCTTTCACCACTAGATGCAGCATTTGTGTGGCTGTTCTGCAAGGCTGGTGTGTTTCAGCCTGCTTTCCAAGCTGGCATGCAAGCAGAGGCTGGCAGAACACTAGCTAGCTCTGCTGGATGGTGTCCAGCACCAGCTCTGAGCAAGTGGTGGAGAGGGTTTGGCCAGGGATTTGCATGGTTTGGAACAGGCTGCAGGCAGCTAGAGGAGGAGGAGGTATGTGTAGGGGGTGTGTGTGTCTTCTGACTTTACATTAGCTTCATGCCTCAGTCAGTTTTATTCTGAAATGTAGCATATGCTTTGCTCCGCACTGTACGTGTCAAACTTGGATTTTATCGTCAAATCAGAGTAGTTAGGAAAGTACTTTGGCTCCACTGTTAAAAATGCTTTAAAACACTTATTTGCAAAAAGAAAATACTGACTACTACAAAACAAGTGCTCCAGAATATGCAGGGAATATTCTCAGTCCAAACTTCTGTTTTTCTGGGAAAAGTCTATATATACTGCTAATGACAGGAGGCTTTCTTGTCATTGATAAGAAGCTTATCAGCTTGTTTCTGAAGCACCTCGTTTGGAGTATCTTCAGCTGAACCCTATTTGAATGAAATGTAATGACTAATTGAAATTGAGCTAATTCTTGTGGGATCTTGAAAGAGAAACTTGGGAGAGTTCCTCACATATTCTAAACTAACTAAGCTCTGTTACAAAATTCTTCCAGGTGTGTTCTAATTTTGTTTTTGTTTTTGTTGTTTTTTTTTTTTAAAGAATGTTAAAAATGTAATTTCAACTGGTTATGCAATAAAAAGTTCTCAGAAGAAATACCTTTGTATCATTCAACTCTTTAAGTCTTTTGAGTTTTCTTTCTGCTTGGGGAGGATGCCAAATTTTAAAATTCTTCACAAAAATGATACTTTTGTTATAATTATATAACCTGATGTTAGCAGCATAGTATTTCATATGATACTAAATTTTCTTGTCTGTCAAAATTGTAATTGTGACAGTTTTGGTTGTGAATTTTCTAGGCTGTTTTCGTAGCTATGCTCCAACATGATTTGATATTTGTGCTTAGAGGTGAAGCTCAAATATGAGACCTTCCTTCCTGCTCTTGGAAGGGCCGTGTGACTGACGAGGTGCAGGAAATGACTAGGCCTTCTGTGAGCAGGATTCCAGTTCAGCCAAGTTCACGTCACATTATGGAGAAACAGTTGTGATCTGGTCTCCCTGCTCAGTAGTTGACCAGAACTGCTTTTCAGAAAAACAGACATTCACCATGTGTCAGGTTGATGGTGGATTGATCAGTCTGATGTCCACAGTGGAGCTGGTGGGAGCTGGACTATTGTTGTTGGACACAGTGCTTCTGACATACTATACCTAGTCTTGAAAATTAAATAAAGAGTCTCCTTTTCAGAAGTCCCTAATTCAGTCAGTTTCATGACACTGGGTGTCAGAAGTTCAGAAGTCCAATATTTCAGAAGATCTCCATAATGAAATAATTCTGAGGAGTTTCTTTCTACATGGATTTTTAGAAGCTACTGGTGTTAGTGGTAAATAATAGCCTGTTAAACATTTTCATTATGCTTGCCTGTGCATTTGTGAGAATTAGTTAATAGTAACACATTTGCGGGGAGTAGGGACTCTGTCTTTAGCCTTGTTTATGGAATCTCATAGGCTTAAAAAAATATAACCCACCCCTCATTTCCCCCCCCAAACAAACAAAAAATCCCTAGAAGATATGGTAGCTGGAGTATTTGCCAATGACCTGTATTTTAATATCCCTTCATTGAAATTTTATGTACTATATTTCCAACAGAAGAAGGACATAGTTTCACCAAAATGCTACTGGATGCTACTCTGCCTGTACAGAGATGCCACTGAAGAACTGCCATTGGTTTGTTTTCTGCTTAGTCACTAAGAAATCTTTCTCCTTCAGCTTCTGCAAATAAGAGGGGGGCTGGGCCACTGAAGTGGGGACATAATGACCGTAGTGCACAGCCCTGTGCCTGCCAGTGGCCCTGTGCTTATGAGACTCCCCTCCCCAGCGTTACAGGTGAAGGAAAAAAGCATATAGTGAATGTCATTAAAACAGTCCTAGCTCCCTAAACTCTTCCCCCTCCCACTGTGACTATGACCCTGTTCGCATTTCCTTGAGAGCATGGGAACTTCTGGAAAGCAGGCTCCTAAGGAGTACAGTGGCTGAGCAAACCCTGGCAACAGTTGCTTGGTTTCTTTTTTTTTTTTCTGTTGGTTGACATGCCTCTCATGACCTATGAATTAAATATAACTGTGTGGATAAGCAGGTGTGATCAAATACCTCCTTTATTAAAAAAAAACCTAAACAAAAAAACCCCTCAAAACCACCAAAAGGGAACCAAAGTGTACACTGTATTGTACACAGCACAGTAAGTCATACTAATTAATGTGGTGCTGCTCTTCACATCCTGTAAGTTTAATGTTTTTTGTCCTTTAAGAGAAACAAAAGAAGACTAAGTCACTGCTAGTAATGCTTTTGAGTATTCAATGATTGAAAGTTTTTCCTAACCCAGTTTTTTTCCCTGTGATTCTGTCAGGAAATGGTTAGTGAAAACAAATCACTTTAACAGAGTGGATCTGGACTTGTTTACATGTGATAAGGTATACACAAGTCTGACACTTCCAACATACAGCCTAGTGCTTGTTTTCATAAGAAATGCACAACTCTCCCCTGTAACTACAAAAAGATAAGGGGGACTGGTAGTCATGTGAATCTAGGCTTTCACTGTGATTTTGTGCCTAAAAGCAAATGTGAGTCAGATTTGTGTGTTTGTGTGACAATGCTATATTTAGCTTTCAAGAAGGACATTGAAAATAAGGGGGGACTCAGAAAAGCCACAAGAACAAGTCTGAAAAAATAAAATCTCCTTGGTATTATACTTGAGAAGCTTAATCCTTACCTCAAAGATATGGAGTAACTTGTTTACAATCCAAAAATAATTCACAAAGTGAAGATAAGATTTACTAACAGACTAGTAGAAGAACTATCCATAGCTAGGATGGATTCTTCCATCAGGAGTGACTTTTAATGTCACAAGGTAAAATACATATATTATTCTTTGCCAAAGGCAAATTTGCTCATCACAGCTCTAGTTTTAAAGTAGGAGAGCTGTGGTTTTTATGATATAGATTAGATGGGTGGTCACAGTGAACTTTTCTGGACTGAAGAAATGGCTGCCGTGGTGTCCACATTTCTCTGATGGAAAGGCTTGTCAGACTTGGCACCTTTTACAGGTACCCTCAGCAGGGAGACCACCATCTCAGTGTGCCAGGGGAGTTGTTCTTGTGTTTATAGCTAAGCATGCCTGAATTTATTTTAGGGTATGTCAAATCTTAGGTTTGCCTGCCTTACACTGGTAAATGAGGCTTTTGTTCAGGGTGATTAACTTGGCTCTCATCTAACCTACTGAGGCTTTAGTCTCACTGAAAGTGGATGTTGGTATGTTTTGGTTTTGCTTTTGGGTTGATTTCCCC
>VYXB01005689.1:653979-668587 GCA_013397135.1 Pachyramphus minor
TCTGATAAGTTTACTTTCTACTGGAAATATTCTTTAATCTTGTTGTATAAAATCAAACATCTTCTCTGGAGGCTGCTTTCTTTTTCGTTCTTCTGATGCTAAGAAGGGTTTTATATGAATTTGAAGAGGGAGGAACGCAATGCGTTCTTCAGTAGAAATGCAGGAGCTTTTGCCAGAATATTTAATATTTGTTTTAATGTGCTAGTGTAATATTATAATGTACTTTCATCCTAACCTTACTGATATCTCCAAATTTAGTTTTGATTGTGTCTAGAAACTTAATAGGAAACTACTGGTCAAGCTCTTCTGTCTTTGGGGAATAACATGTTGGGTGGTCTTTCAGTGGGATTTAGAGAGAGTGGCATGGATTTATATGCTTTACATGGATTTACAGAGAGGCAAAGCCATGTGTTCCATGGGCCATATTTTGATGCTTAAGTGAAGCTCCTGAGCATAAAAGAGGAGTAGTTGGGGCAGCTTCCTTGTTAGGCTTGTTTGGTTCTGGGACCCCAAGCACTTGGTGGTAACTGATACCAAGACTGAAGTTCAGTGGGAGACACGTGTGGACCTCTTAAGGTGAGGTGACATCAGAGTTGTGTTGCTGTACTGGTGAGGTCAACTTACCTGTGATCTTAGCTGTTTGTATTCATAGCTGCACGTCAAAACCATGGAATGCAAATTGTCAGGTGACTTGGGTTTTGTGGTTTCTCAAAACAAAGGGAAAATGCTAACAAAGTAAATGCATACTGTCATTAGTTGATTGTTAAAAAATGTGCAAACCATTCTGCTGAGGTTGATTGACTATTTGCATGCTTAGTGATCTGTGCAATCAAATAATTTCATAACGATTAGGACTTTTGTTGTACTCCTGGGAGAAGGCGTAGCTTAATTTTCCTCTGCAGTTTGCTAAGAGGCTCAAATTGTTTGCAGTGGCCACACTTGAAGATGTAAATGTGAAGGGAAGCTGGTTTTTTCTGTCCTATAAATAACTCAGTCC
Source organism: Pachyramphus minor (assembly GCA_013397135.1). NCBI lineage: Eukaryota > Metazoa > Chordata > Aves > Passeriformes > Tyrannidae > Pachyramphus > Pachyramphus minor. The sequence goes on from VYXB01005689.1 coordinate 654,977, forward strand.
TATTTAAGTTTATGTATTTTTTTCTGGTACATGACTTTATGTAGTTGGACTGTTCCTTTTCTAAACAACATTTGAGAATCGCTTGGTTATGTGTCTCCAAGGAATACCTGGTTCTTACACAAATGTCTTCTGTGAAACTTTTTGGTTGTCACTGAAGATGGTTTTTCATTTATGCTAATTTACAGTGTTCTGGTATTTTTTTTGCTTCACATGGAAAATGTTAATATATTGTTGACTGGACTTAATTTCCTTGGTTATTAAATATAGCATAACCATAAATGCCTAAGATTATCCTCAGGCAAAGTGTTTACCTGATGACTTATAATTAAACCTAGAAATGTATATGTGTTAAAAGTGAGTTGCTGTTTTCATCTCTTAAATGTCTGATTTATGTCTTTCTTCTTTTAATATTTGATGTTAGATTTTGTAACCCAGAGGTGGCAACCTGCTTCAAATGCTGCCCCATGTTGGACATTATAGTAGCCGTTATAGGGGATGGTCTGTTCATAGAAATGTCTTATTTTCTTCCATTCAGGGAAATAGAAATTGCCCGTAGTGTTAAAATTGTCCCTGTTGTTTCCCAAGACCATTGAGGGATCTCTTAATCATCAAGCCATATATTGAATAGGTAACAATTACAGATCTAAGTGAGCCTGTTTTTATGCAAAGTAGGGAAAAGATAAGGGTAGAAAGTTTCAGTGTGCTCACTCTCTCTTTTCCTGCTGATTAGATAAGAATTCAGAGCAGGCTCCACATAAATGGGCTTAAGAGCTCAGTAGAAAGCTACAATTAATAAGAGGCTTTCTTGTTTATCACTCATGCCAACACTTCTAAATGTCAGCAAGGATTTCTCACTAGCTATAGCAGCTTTTATGCTCTAGAAAAAAAAATCCTTTCTAAGCAACTCGGTGTCTTGAGTTTGGATTCTTGGAGCTGGCTGATTCAGGCACTAATATAAATGTCTGTGATACTATGATGTTCCTATTTTCCTTCTGATTCCTTTTGTCTTATGATGACAAAAATGCTTAACTTCACTGTAGCTCTTTTCTCTTGTATACAGTATGTTTGAGAAACTACTTTTCTCCTTAAAAGCATTGCTTCCTAAATCATGGTTTCATAAATCAGACTTGAGGATTGAGTTTTGTTTTACTCTCATGGCAGACCAGTTCTTTTACCACTTGTATGCTGGCGTTTTCAACCCAAGCTCAGACTTCAGTCAACTGAGATATGATTGAGTGTAAACCATAGGGTCTCTGGAACTACAGGTGGAAACCTTACATATGTGAGTTAATTTCTCACTTTTCCTTGTCTCTCTTTCCAGAGTAATTGCAAAGAACTCAGTTTCTTCAAAGCAGTGTAGTTGTTGGATACCTATTTTGGATGACCAGTTAAAAGTGTGTTGCAGGGCTCAATGTGGCAAGGCCAAGAAACCACAGCCTATCTACTTCAATAGATTACATGCTCTCCAAGAATGTTATTTTTATAATCTCAGAAACAACTGAAATACAATTGGAAGCATACATCATAGAGAGGACATGTTAATCATGTTGCCCTTTACCTGCACCCAAAGCTTTCATGTTTACTTTTCTCAGAAGGGGAGGGGTGGGTGTCTTTTCTGTCTCCATCTCTCACTGCCGTTTTGAATTACAATGCTCAGAATATGAGTGGACAGCAAATACCTCCTCAAACAGTGATCAAATGTAAACACTTACCTTTAATTACCATGAATAAAATAAACATTAACATATCTTTTTTTAAGCTGAACCAAGTCCGGGCAACTTTGCTCTCTCCTGCGTTAGGTGCACTTAAACATTTGACCTTGAAGTAGCACTGAAGTGTTGTTGTGGCCTAAGAGCTCAATTCTCAAGTATAAGTGGATGACAGACCATCATAGTCTGTCAGTCTAGGGTGATGTTCAGGGAACTTTTGAATTGCAAGAAGCAGGAATGCCCTCTGTGGAAAAGAGTGAAAATATGAGAATCTTGAGGAGGTGGGAGCAGTATTGGCTCTAGTTTATTAAAAGACCTTGATAAATCTGTCTTTGTTATGGGATTGTTTTGACAACAAGCACAAACAAATGTAATGGAAGGGTAGACCAACTAACATACAACAGGAGTGTGTAAAAAGTAGTAAACATCCTGCAAGGTTATATAGTCAAAAATGGTTCTTTGCCTCCTTTCTTCCCCCATGCTACAGGTAAATAGCAACGAATCTTATGGCAGAGATGGATTTAATGGTGAATGTCAAGTTTTGGAGTAATAAGTTGCTCAAGGAGAGAATAACAGCCATGTGCTTAAGATCTTCAGAAAGGTTAAAATAAAAGTGTAAAGGAAGTCTTTTCATTATATTTATACCTGGTTTTAGTAACACTTGAAAGTGATTTCTTCAGCTGAGTTGTGGCCTTATACAGCATTTGGTTAGGTAGTTAGGACAGCCTCTAAAATAAGTGTCCAACATCTGTCAAGAAAAAAATGGCCCTGTTACAACTACAATAGGAAAAATAGGGCTTTCACAGCAGAATATTTTCTGGAGAACATGCTGAAACTCTTTATTTGAATGGTAGCAGGAACACTTGTTTATAAGGAGTTAAAAGTCCATCAAGATAGTCATCTTTTGCTGTGAGTTTGCTGCCCAGTTTGAATCTCAAATGAATCATATAAACAGTGGTCTCCTTGAATATGAGGTGAAATGTAGAACAGATCAGAAAATCAAGAAGTGATGATGGTGCTGTTATTTGTGCTTATTGGAGGAAACTATTACCTTAATTCCTACAAGTCTAGTTACACCAACTGGAAAAAAAATCCAGTGCATTGTAGTGTTCCTGAAATGGTGCTCCAAGTAAGATGTCGGTGTTCTAGGTTGTGTCCTTGTGTCTAGCTAGTGGCCTACATGAGGGCTTGATCTACTCTGTCATCTCTGTGTTGTGGCCTTGCTGCCTCTTTATTTAGCCTGTGCTGGAATATTTAGTCCCAGAAGGGCTCTCATCTCCCTATGAGTGCAGTAGGTTGCCATCATACAACTGTAATGCCTTTTGATTGGCATCTGGCCTGATACAGGGAATAGCTTGGCCCATGCTATCCTAAATACTCTTACATAAGCAAGCATAAAGTTACAGTGATGATCACATTTAGATACCACCTATTCTTTATTGCTCTTTTGATGTTCACTTGTTCTTCAAGATAAAATTACACTTCCAGTATGAAGACAGTTGAAGGCTGAAAATAAACCTGTTTGCATAACCTTTTACTGTTCTTTGTTGCAGCTCTCAAGTTCCACTTACAAATACAGGAGTGAAGAATTCAAGAGGCAGTTTTCTCATCTGCCAGACTCAGAGAGACTCATAGTAGGTAAGACATAATCACAGCAAAAATCCTTGTCTCCTGGCTGATAACTCCAGATTGCAGTAGTGTCAAAGCATTTTGATTTTTTCTGTGGCAAATTCTAACTACAGCTGATAACTTTCTATTCTCCTGTCTCTGAAATAGCACCAGATACTTTCAGGGAAAGTCAGGTCGATACTGCTTTCCTGTACTGACTGCTTTGGGAAAATGACAGATTTGTTTTGGGGTTTGAGAAGTGAAGGAGAGGGTGCAGAATCCTCCAATTCATCTAGACACAGCATGGAAACTTTTTAATGACTTTTCCTGATGCTACTTTTAGTGGATTTTTAGACAAAACCCATAGCGGAGATATGATTGTCTGACAACAGACAAGTTGGAAAGAAAGATCATTATGCAAGGTCAGGGTGAGCACTGAGCACATAAACTTTGCATACATGCATTGACAGGCTTGTGAGATGGTAGTGTAAGAATAGCAGAGGTAGAATTTCATCCTAAGAGCACTGAATTTATTTTATGCTCTTTCCAGCATGGGCAACCAACTTGGTGTACCTTTTGCAGTGTTACAACCATTTATTTTCTATCCTGTGAGTGTCTGAGTTCTCCCTCTTACTTTAAAGAGGCAAACAGTTATGACAGTCAATTGCTCTAGATGTTGGTGGAGGACGGAATGATTCTGCAGCTGTAATGGTTTGGAGCTTGGATACAAAGTTAAGGGATGTTTCAGAGACCCTGTTAAGCAGATAGATCTTCCTTAGGAAAAGCTTTCTCCTTTCTCCCTGGAACTGGCACCCTTGCCTAGGCACCTTGATTAATGTGACTTGTGGAACTGAGTGACACAGTGGGTGTCTGTAATTTAAAAGACTTTTTCAGATGAATAGGAGAGGAAAGAACCTGATGTCAGAGAATATCAAACTATGGTGCATAACTTCTCAACACAGATGTTCCTTTTGAGATCCAATTCCCTGATTCACTCCGCTGTAGAATCCATAGAAGGCAAACATGTAACCCTACCTCCTTCGAATACAGTGATGCACCTTATGCCCTCCTTTATCACCTGCCTTCACTGTATTTGTTTAACAAATAACCTGTCCAAGAATTGGGTGCTATTTTTATACAAAAGTGGCATTGTGACTGTTTAAAATTAATCTCTCATTTTATGTAACCTCTAAAGAAATTAATATTGAGAGGCTATCAGTGTATGCTCGCAGTGTGCAAGTCACAGCTCTGAAACAGTTAAATCCCTGTGTCTTTTTCCATCCTCAGAAGGAGGCAATTATCCTCTGAAATGCCTTCTGAATTTTTAAAATACTTTAGTACCCAAAGTAAAACAGAAGAAATGGGTATTGCTCCAAAGCATTGTTTTGATGTTTCGCCTTAAGCTTGATTGATACAGAAAGCCATGGAGCAAATTCTGAAGCACAGTTTCGAAGAACAGACTGCCTAGGACTTAGAGAAAGATTTAGTAATGGGTTAATTTCAACAATATGGCACCTGCTCCATCAGAAGAAAAGTCACTGCTTTTATATAACTTTTTTTTTTACCCTGTAAAAAGCAGTGCTTCTTTGGAATGACTTTTTGTGTCCTCCAAGCAAAGAGCTCTTCCTTTATTTGGTGCAGAGAAACTTATTACAGGCTTTACAGTGCTCAGAGAAGCCCTTACTTGCTGCTGTTCATTAGAAGAATTGTAACTGCTCTTGTTCTTAACTTAGCTGTCAAAAAGAAGCAACTATAATGAGCACAGTATACAAAGATTGCAGGAAATATTTTCTTAAAATGAAAGGAATTACTTAGACTTTCTAAATCAGAACTTAGAGGAGTGCTGCTATATGTGTGCCTGAAAATGTTGTTTACAATCAGCATATTTAGTTACTGATTCTGAAACCTTAGAAGGAGGAATGCTAATCTCTCCTTTTTGTTTTGATATTTTTCTTCTGTGTAAGTAGGTCAGATGGGGTTGCTCATCACTTGCCCGGTGATGACCTTTATAGGTCTGAATCCTTCCCATGCAAACTTCTTAGCAATGCTTTCCTCAAATCCTTAACCTCAGACTCCTGCTGCCTTCCTCTCTTAGCATTTTGGTGTCTGACTTTATGTTAAACATGCACTTATGGTTTAGATTTAAGTTTATGTAATTCTGTTTACAGTTATGTCTCCAAGGGCTTGTATACATGTCTCATTCTTGTTGCAAGAAACTTTATTTCCACTTCATCATTTGAGGGGAAAAACCTAAGGGAACTTTAAAAAATCATAATAAAAGCTTCTGTAGATGCAGACTTAGCTTGAAGTTAGGATGTTGCTGACTCCTGATATTTGAACAAGAATTGTATTCATCTTGCAGTATACAAAATCAAAATTCTGGCTTGGACAATATCAGATACAATTCTTTTCAAAATAACAAAGATATTTGATACCTCTAAAGTTAAAATCATTAATATCCTGCATGAATACCTACATTCTGGTGTTTTCTATATATAAGATAGCCTTCTTTAGGTTGGAGCATCCAGAAGAGGTCTGTCTTAATTATCTAGCAGTAGTACTTCTGAAAATTCTTTTTGTTGAATCTTCAGGCTCTGAAATAGTGAAAGCTCTCTGAGATTTTTAAAAGGTGCAACCAAATCCTCTGCTCTTGTTCTTAATCTGGCAGGGGGTAATTGCGTTCTAGCTGAAACTGGTTTCTCAATAGGGATGTTTCAGTCAGAGGCAGTATCATAAAAATGACAGCTTCTGGAAATATCCCCCTCCTGAAAAACTGGATAACCTCAAGATACCCTTTAGTGTCTCACTCTGCAGGTAGTTTTAGCTTGTGATAGGATCTGTTTAGTGGAAAATTATCTCACTACAACATAGAGTTACTGTTATGTAGGAGTTGACAGTATAATCTGTTATATTATAAAATGTTTGTGTATTCTGTTGTTTAGGCACTTTGAAGTTTCACTAATGAATACTTCTCACGTGTTCCTGGTCTTGCCTGATACCTCTTCTTTGAAAGCATAGGATAATGCACAGAGGGTTGATACATGGAGTGCTGTCCTCAGAGATATTCCATTAACTCTGGGTGTTCCCAGAACAATAGTCTGGATGCAACCCAGTACTAGTCTGCCTTTGTAGACTTCTTAAGAGTGAAAGAAATGTCTTTTTATTATGTTGTAATACTCCTATCTCATTCTGGTTAACAAGTTTGGGTCAACTGTGCTGCAGTGAGTGAGTAACTTTCTCTTGCTCTCTCTACATAGATTATGCCTGTGCACTCCAGAAGGATATCCTGCTGCAAGGACGCTTATATCTCTCTGAAAACTGGCTCTGTTTCCACAGCAACATTTTCCGATGGGAGACCACAGTAAGATCACTTAGCACACTTGAATCCCACCTTTTCTTTGTCCTGTGCTATCAGGATATTGGGTTGGAGTCCCTCAAGCAAAGTTTGTCCCATTAATCTCATACTAGTGAGTTTTTGCTGTAAAGAAAGAGCCTGCTTCCCTGAGTCAATATGCAGATGCATTGCCCTGGAAAATGAGAATAACATTGGAGACATCCTAACGCTGAAGTAAGCCTGCTCAGTCAGTCATTCAGCATAGGAAGTTTAGGAATATTACAAAAGCTTTTACATTCCTGAGTGACAGTTTGCCTCACCTTACCAAGGAGAGTTACCCTATAAAGGGATGTAACCCATAATCTTCTCCTGTAAGACCAGAAGCATGAGACTCTCCAGCATTGAACCTCACTTGATTTAGTCTTACATGTAAATATCAACATCTGAGCAAAAGGGAATTGATAAATTGATAAATCTCTGCAAGTTCTCATATTGTGGTCTGTAGCTTTTGAACAGTATGGACAAAATTTGGTATTTTTGATATGTTGGCCCTATATTTCTGTAAAAATTAGGTTAATGAGTTAAAATTTTTCATTCAAGCAGCTATTGCATCTGCTGTACAACTTTCATAAGCTAGTGAAGGAGAAAAGGAAGATAACTTGGCTAGTAGGTGATGGTTGTATCAAAATGTTCTGTGAGCTGCAAGACTGCTCATACCTTACGTTAATCTCTTAAATTTAAGTACTCTGATATGCCTTTCATATCTGTGGTTTTTATTTGGTTGGGATTGTGGAGTATGGCTAGAGGAGTGGAGGGAAGGAGAAAGAACCACTTGCTTCCTTAGTCATAGTATGAAAGGAGATTATTCTTAAGTCACCTTAGCTTTGGAATACTTGCTGTTAAGCTTAGCAAGTGAAGATGGTAATTGCCTTTGTGATCTCAACTAAATTGCATCCCTGGGTTCAGGGTTAGTTAATTTTCCTCTTGCATGTTCTCTAACTTTTAAATTTTTAGTCCTAACAGTTATTTTTTGATATGTCTCATTAAATCTGTTTCTGCTTAGATTTCTATTGCCTTGAAGGATATCACTTTCATGACAAAGGAGAAGACTGCTCGGCTCATTCCAAATGCCATACAAATAGCAACAAAAGGAGAGAAGGTGAAAAGTTGTTTTAAAATATATTCTTGTTGAATGGTAATGTCTAGGACAGAGCACTTGTTCTAGTTTATGTTTGCATAAGTAACTTCTCTGTCAAATTTTAAGTGTGATTGGGACTGACTTGTTGGGATTGGGACTGACTTGGGGGTTTGGTCCCTGTACATATTGGCTTAGTAATTCAACTTTAGTTTGACTGCAGAATCCCTTCATAGTGTTGATGCAGTAACCAGGAAGGAAGAGGCTTTGTCTCACTAACTGAAAGGAAAGCCATTTGAAAAAACTCTAAGTTCAGGGCATGAATTCAGAATGTGCATTCTTGATATTGGAAAAATATCAAATTCACTGGGAGAAAACTGCTGAAAATGAAAGGGCTGGGGTGTCATGGGTTTTGAGTTATGAAGAAATTTACCCTAGACCATGTAGTTATATGTACTGGGAAATGAAGTTTGTGTATTTGAAAAACTGAAAAGCATGATGTAGAATTTTCTTACGTGCAACACAATTCTTCTGTAAATGCCTTGAAAATAATAATTCTTGGGTGGATACAGAGAATAGCTTTCCACAGTTAATGTGGAGCTCTTCTTTGTGAAGGAACTGTGATTCCTCATATTTGGCTATTCCCTCACAGTTTATCCAGTATTAACTTTCATTAACAATGATGATAGACGTCTTTACAAAAAATAACTTTCAAATTGGAAAGATTTTAATACTGCAAATGATGCATCTAATTTGATCTCATATTTTAATTATTTTAATTTCACATAATATCATGTGAAAATGTTAGTAATATGTGGCAAAAGGATGGAAAGAGCTGTGGCCTGTAAGAAACAGGCATAGACATCTCTGATTTGCTTCACTTCCTAAGTGGAAGTGGGAGACAGATTTAAGTGTGTAGTTAGTTGAGGAAGAGCTCTTCCTTCATGCCAAGGTAGTCAGATGCCCAGAAGAGCAAGTGTCTTTATATACTGTGTGGACATTGGGGATCTGACTCTTACTTATTGAAAGTGATAAAAAGTGTGGAATGTGAGGAATGTACCCCAGATTTCCTGAATGTGAAAAGAAGCATGCTGTTGCTGAAAATCTTATGATATTTAAGACACAAGGAAGCATTCTTGGGTTCTTGAAAGTACCTACAAATGAGCTTTTCTTTTTTTTAACTTGTTTTTCCTGCAGTTTTTCTTCACATCATTTAGTGCAAGAGACAGAAGCTACCTCAGTATCTTCCGTTTATGGCAGAATGTGTTGCTGGATAAGGTGAGTTTGTACCTGTCAGTACCTTTTTCTAATGTGGGCAGATGTGTCTTTGGAGGATAAGAGACTTGAAGTTAGCTTTTCCTTTCTGACTTAGAATTCTAATCTGATGTTCTCCTTTGGTTCCTTGTACTTTATATCCCAGATAAAATTCTCATCTTTTCTTCTCATACTGCCACTTAAACTCTGCTGTTGATGGAGTGTATAGGTTGCACGTTTCTCTTCACTACCAGCTCAAGCATATATTGCTAAATTAGTATTGCACTTGCGTTACGTCTTCTATGATTAATTTGTGATCCAAAAGGCAAGAGGCTTTCTCAGTGAAAACTTTTAAGGAGAAGGGCCTAAAATCTCCTTCTCAGTTAAGTTAGCTGAACCTTTGCCAGCCAGCTCATTACAACTCCCTTGACCTTGAATAAATGCAACAAAGGCAGGCAGTATGATATGAAAGTGTATTTTGGCAACCTATGTGAGTTAGTTTGATTTATATTGCAATTTGTGGATACTTAAGCTAATCTTCTTTCTAAAAATGGACTGACACTTTTGCAGAACATCTCTGTAAGAAAGAATTTTTGTAAACCAATTTCTTCCTGTTTATGGCTCTCATTGCTTAAATATTTTAACACAGTTGCAGTTGCACACTGAAATATCCACATATAACTGTGCTACAATGGCTCCCAAAGGCTTAAAGCTGTTGGACTACTTATAGGTTGTAGCTACCCTTTTTTTTATTTTTTTTTAGGTTAATTTTAGGACAGACTAAAGGCACTTTTTGTCAAACAAAAGCTGAAAATAATAAGGAAGTGTGATTTAAGGCAAAACTAATGTTTCCTGCTAATCTTTTGTCCCTCAAATCAAATACTATTTAACTGTAACTTCGTAACCATCTTGTCTTGAAACCAGCAACAATGTACTGTGTCATCTTTTAACTGGAATGTGCAACTGCTTTCTTCTGTTACAATTTGTCAGGAATAGCAATTACCTTATTCAGTTAATTAGTTTGTGGTGCTGGAAGGTGAATATATGGTCATTCAGGTACACAAATCTACCCAAGGGGCTGGAACAGAGATAACAAGCTTTGTGCTGTTGAGTATTAGTTTTCCTTGTGTGTTTCTACTCTGTGACAGTGAAATGAGTGTCACATAAGGAATGACTTTTCACTTCAGAGCACCAACTGAAGGATAGATAAGAAAGCAGGAGACATGGACTGCATGTAAGATGAGATATATTAAGCCAGCAGTTTTTAGGGATCGCTGCATTTGAGTAGCTTGGGAACTATCCTTATTCTTTCTATCAAATCTTGCTGTTAGCTTGCTTGTATCCTCACTAAAGTATGATAGAAGGTCAGTCTGTTGTGAGGTTTTCTGCCTGGAGTTCTCAGTTGTAATATGGAATGTTGCCATGACGTATATGTAGGGCTTTATAATGTAGTATGTTTGGAACTAGTTACTCAAATAGGATTTCTGTTAGGTTGAGCTCCTACTTCTGCAATATAGTAATGACTTCTGATTCTCTGCTGGAATGTGTTTGAGTCACCTGTCAGCCTATTTTATGATTCTATACTAGATCAAGCTATAGGGGGGCACTGTAGAGTTGAAAGTAGAAACTGAACCTGCTAGAGCTGGATCCACTGACTCCACTACAATGACAGCTGTCTACTGCACTGCTGCTAAAAGAGAGCTCTTGGTACATCCAAGCAGTTTTACTGCTTTCTCCTCACTACCCCATGGCAGGGACAACATACATTTGAAGAATATCTCATAGATCTGAGGCCCTGGCATGGTATGCAATGTTAAATTGTGAAATAAAGTAATTCTGTTGTAATCAGAAGTATAACTCTGACTGCAGCTGTCACAGTGCTGGTTTGCACCATCTGATGGTGAATAATCCCCAATTTCCAGGATTTGGATCTAGGGGACTGGAATTGTATTTACTTCAAATCATGTCTATGCCGAGGTAATTTTTGGTCACTGGCCTCTTCAACACTTCCTGGGTATAGATTCCCTGTTACAAGTCTTGTCTCTGAAGAGTGACCTGTCTGCTTTATCTGATACACCTGAAGCTTTCTCCACCTGCAGAACTTCTTGGTGGGGTCAGCATGCCCTTTCCCAGATCTCCATCTTGTGGCCATTCTGCCTTGTAACTCTTAAGTATTGCACATCCTAGGTGGTTGAACAAGTAGTCCTTTGTTAAGTCTGCCTTTCTATTAAAGTGGCTTGCACTGTGCAGAAAAAACATCAAATGGTTACATGCTCTTCTGTGCCTAAACATCCAGATGCTCTCCCCCCACTTTCAATCACTGCTCAGACAGGACTCCTGGTCTCCTTTAGCTGAGTTGTGATTCTCTAGCTCATAACTTCTCCTGTGCCTTTCTGGGAATCAGTGGGTACCTTCCTCTTAAGATGGTCCTTTCTCAGGCTTTTTATTCTTTAAATGTCCACGTAAAGATTTCTTTTCTTTCAAGCAAATTCTACCTTCTTTTTCCCCTCCATCCATATTGCAAAATGTGTTCAGAGTGAGTCTCTTAGGCTTTTACCTTGCCATTGTTTTTTAAATGATCCAGCATCATGGAAAATAAGGAATCATTAATGCAGGTCTGGAAGAGACATGACACCAGTGTTGATAAAACAGATAGCTGCTTCCATATCCACTGCAGCTTTCAATAATACATTGGTTTATAAAATCAGCTGAAAATCCTGTTTTGCAATAGGCTTTCCAGATTGGTAAAACCAGTTTACTATGGCTGCTATTAACAGTAAGAGCAATGCCATTTATACCTTTGCTTTATTTTCCTAAAGCTTGTGGGTGTCGAATATCCCTCCAGTTTAAGGGAGAAGGAACAAATTAAAATGTAATTAGACAGGTCATTCAAATCCCAAACAAACACAGCACTCCTTATTTCTAATGGAACAAGATCTTAACTTAATCAGTCTCAATTCCCATGAGTCCTCTTCCTTAGAGCTGGATTTACTTTCCTATTGTTCTTTGTATGCTTTGCTGGGTAGAGATTTGCACCTGTCTCCAGAGACATTGTAGCAGGTAAGTCTAGAGGTGTGAGAAGGGACCAGAATTTCTGATCAATTGGGCTTCTTGTGGTAGACATCTTCCAGGACAACACTTCTGCCTTCTCCAGCAGCTTCTCAGGGAAGGTTGTGAAAAGAGAGGTTTATTTACACCTTTATGTGCAACGAGGGTTATTTTAGAGACCAAAGAGGCCTTGGTTTGATTCTGACCTTCATGTTTAGCAGTAAGCAAGTTTGCTGTTTTCCTCCCCTGTTCGCAAACAAGCAGTTAGAGTTCTGTAGCAGAGTTGCCTGGCAGGAGTGTGGTGTGTGGCTGTCTCTTGAGTCAGTCTGTATGGCATGTCTTGTTCTTATTTCTGCATTTGTTGATGGGGGTAAAAATCAGCAGCTTTGCTTCTGTCAGTGGCATTCTGTAGTATTGCTTGTGCCATGACACTGCTTTGTCAAGTGTGAAGCAAAGTAGCTCTAGCTGAAAAGACAAAACTGTATTGCAGCTGCTTCTTGTAGCATTTGTGTTTGTACACAAAGAGAACTGAGGAAAAGCCCAGCATAGACCATCACCTTGAATGGGCAAAGTAATTCATGTTTAGATTCAGCCTTTCAAGCTTCAGAGCTTCTCTAAACCATTGTCTCAGAAGCAGAAGTCTGACCCAGAAAATTTATGCCCTTTGCTTTCAGAACTGATCCTTTCTAATAAAATAAAGCAAGTCTGGTTTGATCTTGGGTTGTGACCATTAAGAACTTATTATATCTAGCTGAGCTAGGAATAATTTGGCAGAGCACAAGAATCTTGTTTTAGAAGCAGAAGTCAGTAGCATTGACTTTACATATCGATTCCTAAAATGCATGGCTGAAAAGCTTCTCTGCTTTCCTCAAACTGTTGAGCTCACTATACAAGGGCAGTCTGATTTGCCCATAGACTGCTGCAGAACGTGCCAGTGAATTTAATTGGTGACATTAACTATTTCCCAGTTATATTCTTATGACTGGAAATAAAAGCATTAGCAGTATTGGGCAATGGGAGTGGAAGTAGCTTTTCCCCCTGTCCTTTGATTTCTGGTTGAAATGTGTGTTATCTAGAGAAACCTTAGTCATATTTTGAAATATTTTTGTATTGCTTGCTCCTGTTTTTGGCCACTTAATTAAAGCAGCTGTAGGTAGTTGTTTATGGTTATGAATTTATTGCTCCAAAAGACAGCACACCCGCAGAAATAAGGCAGCTGTATGTTGATGCACGTGTTTCTAGCAGTGCACTGCTCTGTAGAGCAAAACCCCGTGGCAGAAGGAGGCTGGCACTAGCTGCTATGACCCTTGCTTTATGGCTGTGTGTTTTGTGTTCTAATGTTTACTCTGCCCTCGGTAGGATTAAATACCTTGAAACTGATCTCTGCCAATAGCGTGCTTGTGCCAGCTGCTTTCTGAAAAGCCTGAAGCCTTGTTGTGCTGGAAAACACCCGAGGGGGAAAAAACCCCTCCTGATCTCCCGAACTGGGCCAGGCTTGCCCCGGTCCTCGCACGCTTCGCTGA
>VYXB01005689.1:668730-693153 GCA_013397135.1 Pachyramphus minor
TGGCCACTTAATTAAAGCAGCTGTAGGTAGTTGTTTATGGTTATGAATTTATTGCTCCAAAAGACAGCACACCCGCAGAAATAAGGCAGCTGTATGTTGATGCACGTGTTTCTAGCAGTGCACTGCTCTGTAGAGCAAAACCCCGTGGCAGAAGGAGGCTGGCACTAGCTGCTATGACCCTTGCTTTATGGCTGTGTGTTTTGTGTTCTAATGTTTACTCTGCCCTCGGTAGGATTAAATACCTTGAAACTGATCTCTGCCAATAGCGTGCTTGTGCCAGCTGCTTTCTGAAAAGCCTGAAGCCTTGTTGTGCTGGAAAACACCCGAGGGGGGAAAAAACCCCTCCTGATCTCCCGAACTGGGCCAGGCTTGCCCCGGTCCTCGCACGCTTCGCTGAGGTTCGGCGGGAGATGCGGTGCAGCGCGGGGGTCCCGCAGCGGGGGCGCGGGAGCAGCGGGACTCCAGTGGAGCTGCCGGTCCCGNCGGGAAGCGCCAGGTTGGTGTCGGTGCGGGACACGGCGCGGGCAGCGGGCGGGGGGAAGAGCCGTGGGGCGCGCATTTACATTCCTGCCCGGGGGTCAGCTCCTTCGTGTCTGTCTAAAATTGCGGGTAGTGTAACACTCTACAGGTGAAGCAAGGAGGTAGAGAGGATCATTTAAAAGCCCTCTAAATAATGCATGGGTATTTAATGTCATCATTTCATGCAAATAGTGAGCAGTAGTTGTGTTACTGCCTCATTAGCACAGTCCTGTTCCCTTGATCAATATGGATTGAGGCACATTTTCCAGTGTGGTGTCTGTTTTTTAGGAGTGCTAGTATTGCCCTCTAAGCAATGCTAAATACCAAAACCTTATTTCCTTTATTTCTTTCTCTTTTCCCTATTGGGCTTTACAGCTGAGGTGGACTTTGAAACTTGTTGCTTACTTTGCAGAAATGCATGTGTCATACTGCTTTCATTCCAAACTTTGGATCCAAGAGAACTTAAAATATGTTCCAGTAGCTATGGGAATTCATGGAGCAGGGCAGAGATATTGTAGAGAAAGAAAAGATAGCTAATAATGAGTCAAGATAATCCTGAACAAAATCAGATACTTTTCATAAAGAGGCTGCTGGTGGTCCGAAGTGAGGACCTCCTGTCCCACCTTGGCAAAGTGGGCAGTCGGCTGATACAGACACGACTGCAGTTACTGAAATGCAAACCTCTCGCAATTTGTAAAGTACTCTGAGCATCCTCAGGAAACAGGCAGGTGGGTATCTATCAAGCAGTTTGTCTGGGATCAAAGAGGGAGTCCTTGGCTGTCTAGTAGTTACTAGTCTTGTGCTGTATTGAGTGAAATTCAAGAGAGAGATACCTTCAAGGTATCTGTGAAATTGTTGGTGACACATGAAAAAGCAAGTAGTTGCTACAAGTGGATGTTTTCTTGAAATGACAATCTTACCTCTGGTTGAACAGTGATCGGTTGGGAATATGGAGTAGACAGGAGTACAGTTGCCCAAAATGCTGAAATCCAATCTTGGAATGTGATACCTAAATGCTTTCAGTCCTTTTCAGAATTGAGGTTAAAGGCTGTGGCGTAATTCAGACTTGTTGCTGTTTTACCTCCAGTGTCTTACTGTCCCATACTGTGGTTCTTGACTAGCTTGCTCTCTTTCAGAAGCTAACCAAGCAGGAATTCTGGCAGCTGGTGCACCAGAGCTATGGCTCTGAGCTGGGTCTGAACAGTGAGGAGATGGAGAGCTTCCACTCATCATCTGAGGACAACGGGCAGTCTCGGTAAGGAGAGGCTATAAAGCCTATTGAAACACTAGGGGAGAAGCACTGTCCTCTTTCTTAGAAGTTCTTTTGCCAAAGTACTGCTGTAGCCTTACCAGGAAGGTTAAGCCTGTAGTAAGAAGATGCAAAAATCTGACCTGCACAGACTGAGCATGCATAAAATCTTAAATGTGTTCGTTTTCTAAAATATTGGGAGTGCAGTGGAGGCCCCATAAGGAGGGAGATAGGAAGGTCTTGTTCTCTCTGGATGTGCTTGGGCAGATAGCAGCGTAGGACATCTTAAAAACCAACTTTTTTCATGATGGTGTATAGTCAGGACCTCTTGACCCTTCTGCGATATAGAAGAGTTGAATGGAATGGAGCTATATATAATTTTCAGGCACTGTTTTCCCTCCTCTATGGAGACTGAAATACTTGTTTTGCTTTGTTCTCCTCATGTCTGTGGTCTTAGATGAATATTGTATTGTCCTCAGGTTGAATTAGGAAACTAGAATAATAATAAATATAATAAGATGGAATAATTCTAATAACAATGTGGGTTTTTTTAAGACTTGCCTTGATTTTTTTTTTAGATAAATGTGAATTGTTATGAATTGCCAGTGTCAAGTAATAACAGCACTTTATGCAAATAAGTGTGATTCTACAAAATTGATCAATGTAACTTGCCTCTTTTCAATTCTGTGTTATCTGAGTATGTTTGTTTAGAAAGATTTAAATTCATTGCAAGCTTTAAAAGATGTCCTATTAAATATTTTCTGGTTGTTTTTTTTTGTTGGTTTGTTTGTTGCCTGTAAGAAAGGCACAACTTTTCAACTCTGGAATAATTTTTTTCCTGAATCCCTTATCACACTTTGTTAAAACATTTTCTTTCCAAATTTGTTCTAAGCTATCTCTGTCTCATCTTTCCCCACAGCACTCACTTTCTCTGTGATTCACCAGTGCTTGGTTTTATTAACTTTATGATCAGAAGCTGAATCTTGTGAGAGGTGGCTAGGATGAGGAAAATGACTTGAAAGGTTAATGAGCTGTATGTGGGGAAAAAGGAGTTGGTAGTTTTTAATGTTAGCTTAACAGCCATAGTTTGAATGCAAAAATCACACTTAAGCTTTCTCAGATTTTTCAGCACTTATATCTCCAAAGATACTTTCCTTTTTGCTTTGGACAGATCCAGCATTTGTGATGATTCTGGAGAAAGGGATGAAAAACTACCTAAGATGATTGGTTTAGTTCGTGAACCCACACTTCAAGCAGAAGAAGAGTCACTCAACAGACACACGTTGCCAGGAGTAAGTGCTGACACAGCCTTTCCTGCTATTTGTAACTGATAGGCATATATGCTTTACTTGTGTATCTGTAAGCATAGGAGGCTTGGGCATTGTAACTTTAGAAGCCTTCGAGAATTCAAGAATGTTTTTTGAATTTGAAAAAGAACAAAATTCTGTATAAGAGAACACTGTTGGTGTGAGTTTCAGCAATGTCCTGTCACTAATTCATTACATAACCTGGCTGGAACACTGAGGCTTATGCCCTGGTCTGTTTTTTCTGTTTCCTTAAAAAACAAAATTACCTGTTTGTTTTGTTTTGTGGGTTTTTTTTTTGTTTTGTTTTTTTTTAATCCACCTCCCATGGGACCATATGTGTTTTTATCCAAGTGCTTTGAGAAAGTAACACCTTTTTCACTTCCAGTGCTTCCTTGCTTGTGGTATTTGTCATTTAAAAAGACCTCTCTCCTGTACATAAGGTTTGTTAGAGGGTAGTTATGCTTTGTTTTCCTTGCCTTCAAAGGTCACTTAGTTTGCTGTTGTGAACTTAGTTTTGCACAGCTTAGTTTTGCTGTGTGACACCTTTTTTTATTAAATTTGTGGAAATGTTTCCGAAGAAAGGGGAAAACCGTCACACTTGCTCTTATAATGATGAGTTTTACTGTAATTCCTTGGGTTAGTAGAACTGAAGAACCATGAATGTTTCACTCGTTCGTTCATGTTGTATGAATTTGTGAATGTATTTGGCTGTTTGGAATGGCAGGTGCATTAGTAGCAATATCTGAGATGGGCACAGTGCCTAGCACAGTTACAGGGACTCCTGTGTGTAGTTGTTGTCCTAAAAGGTTACAGACATTTTCTCTTGGTTATTAGATATCCCAAAGATCTTTAAACAGCAAATGAATCACTAAAGCTGTTTTATATATATATATATAAACGTCACTAAGGTTGGGTTCTGAATTGCTGGTTTTGCTTTGAAAAATTTGGGGAAGGAAGAAGTGAGATGATTTTAACACTTTTTACTACTGTATAAATATGGCTTTTGTCACTTGCTAAACCTGATCTAGAGTTTAAGTAGGCTTTAAATAGTTTTGCCGAAATCCAAGTTAATGGCTAGAGACTCATATCCAGCAAACAATACTGGTGTTTGTCAGATGTTAAAAGCTTAATTAATTGCATGATGGGTATCCTTCATGGAAATCCTGGCAATATAGGACATTTTTGGAGGTAAGGGAAGCCCAAGAGGACTGTGGATGCTGCTGGAATTTTGGCTCTTTAGCATAACTAAAAATCTACACAGGTACCTTTGGTTTAGACTTGTAAGTCTTATTTGCACAAGAACAAGCCATTTAAAAATAATTGCTATGTTTGGAAAAGAAGCCACACCCAGAAATGTCTCCTGTGAGTGCTAAATCTAATTGGGCTTGTTGATAAGGATGAATGCCTGGGGATTTGGTCTGTAAGCAAGGAAAAATGCCAGGATTTTCCCTTGAATTAAACTGCCTTTAAAAAGTCTTTTAATTATAGTGTAAGAGTGCAATCTTGATAAATGTGTAACTAAACTGCTTAGTTTACTGTTTCAGAGTAACTAAAATGCATAATGATTGTGTTCAGCTATATGTGTCACTTGGCATTTCTCAAGAATGTCAACACTCTCTCCACAGCACTGGGATTACAGCATATTTTGTAGAACCACAAGAGCAATAGGAGGAGGCAGTAGTGCTTAGAATGTATTTATCAAAAACCATTGCAGTGATGACGCAAAGCACAGTTAATCACCTTCCAAAGACTGGAGGGAAGCAGGCTTAACCTCCCCTTTACTTTTCTGATAGACAAAGCAAGTCTCAAAGCCCTCTTCAGTGGAAAATCTGAGTTGGCTGTACTACTTGGCCCATCTTAGAGAAAATGTTGTTGTCTATAGTTGATTGAAAAAAGTCTGTGTAGAACACCAGTCATGGCTCATCTGCTTCTCTCAGTACATCTTAATGTGGGCACCACCTTACTGCCTGTATTTACAATCATCAACTTCCCTCTGCCCATTGTAGGGAGGCCTTGTAGTCCCAGAGCTCGCTGTCCACAGGCTAAAAACCACAAAAGCCTTGGCACAGATTTTAGCAGTATTGGACTAGCTCAGGAGATAAATGTACATAGGGAAGAAATCACATACCTTTAATTCCAGAGACAGATCTAAAAATCATTACTCTTTAGTGTAAAGAGAACCCCACCAAACCAACCCAATGCCCCAACACCCAAACCCCCAAGAAAACAGTGTTTAAGTTGATCAGTTATTCCAAAAGCCTCAGCATGAATGTCCTCTACTTTGACATTGTGAAAGGCTTTTATTTTGGAGCTGTTGCTTGTCTTCTGACTTGAGCCTGACTTCCCTGCTCTGCTCATAGCATAGTAGGCTGCTCTTATGCTGCTAGTGGGAGCTCCACTTGTTCACCAGACCCCTAATTGACATCAAAATGCTATGAGAGTTCCTTGGATTTGTGCCGGATCTGTGTCAAGTTTTAGACTGTTCTATCACCACTAGCTCCTTTTTGACTTGCATCTGTATTGGTAAAGTATTTTGACATCCAAATATTCGTTCTGTCCGAGATCCTGTTGTTTGACGGAGTGTAACTTCAGGCATGGGAGCTCCTTTCAATATCAGTATTTGTTAATTGATCTACTTTTCTGATTCAGCCTTCCTTTTTTTTTTTTGTTTTTGACCTTGAAAGGAGTCTTTTTGTCTGCTTATACTGCAGTCAGATTCATGCCTGTTTTCCAACCACCCACCTTTTATTAATGGCCTTTAGTTGCACAAAAAAAAGTAAATGGTTTTTATTTTGAAAAGAGCTAAGAAATACGGGAAGTACATGATGACAGTTCAAGCAGTGGATGCTTTTCCTTTCTTGAGTCAGTGCTGAATAATCTTTAGGGGATGATGGTATTGCAGATGAATCAGAACTACTCGGTTGAGGAGGCCTGATGATGTTTACTGTGGTCCATGTACTGCTGCATATGGGGGCTGTACTATTGTTGATCCCAGGTGTTCTGCTGGAGGCAACAGGGGCTTTGAGGGGAACTTTAGAATTAAAACTATCATTCAAAGCTGGTAGATTAGATTTTTGGGTGGCATTTTGAGATACACAAACCTTGT
This sequence comes from Pachyramphus minor, assembly GCA_013397135.1. Lineage (NCBI taxonomy): Eukaryota > Metazoa > Chordata > Aves > Passeriformes > Tyrannidae > Pachyramphus > Pachyramphus minor. The sequence continues at coordinate 674,912 of VYXB01005689.1, forward strand.
CCATACAGTTTCATTGGAGATTTACTTCTTGTAAGTGCGCAATGGCATGCACGTGTTGCCAACAGTTATTACAGCTTAAGGTAAAGAGATATATCATGGATTCAGTGAGTGATGTTCTGGGGGATTTGGAGGTGGCAAATGACACTCCATTGTTGTGTTTCTGAGCAGTGACATTTTATAGGTAGGATGGCTCTAGACAGTATTTTAAAAGGTTTTGGCTTTGATGTAGTGTTCTTTTTTTTTTGGTCAAAGGGTAAAGGAGTCCTGCAAAATGAAAACCTTTCAAAGATGTAATTGGGACAATCTAATCTTACTGAAAGAGGAAGGCCCTGCATATGTTTCATTGTGCTTCCCCTCCAGAGTGTTGGACCCTTACTAAACTGGCAGGGGGGAAAAAAAAAAAGATTACAAAGTAAATCTGTGTTAGGTTAACGAATTTATATTATATACAATATATAATTTATGCCTGTGTTGATGTAGGGAAGGGGACCAAACTGTGCAGGTGGGTGCCAGGAGACTGGATGGGGTGTAAACTGTTCCATTTAAGGCAGCTCTTGGTACCAATAGTACATATAAGTAAGTCTGTTCCTTGTTACCAGGATTTGGTGAAAGATTTAAATAAAGAGGAAAGGGGATTGTCTGGGGTAGAGGAGCAAGGGAGAAATTGGTGTGTAACTGTGCAGTGATCAAGTAGATAGAATTTGTGTCTTCCTTTGTATGGCTGTCTTCTTTGAAAGTAACTTTCCCTTTGGCTTTTTTTTTTTTTTTTAAAATGTTTTTTTTTTTTGTTATTTTTTTTTTTCTTTTTTTTTTTTTTTTAAAATGTTTTTTTTTTTTGTTATTTTTTTTTTTCTTTTTTTTTTTTTTTTAAAGTTTTTTGTTTTTTTTTTTTTTTTTCTGTACTCTGGGTTGTTTCAGGTGGAGGAGTCCCCAGGTGAGAAGCAAATAAAGAGCCCTCTTCCATCTTCAGAAAGAAAACCTGTTAAGCTAGTCCGGAGCAGGTCTTTAGAAAAGTCCTTGGACCTTAATGAGAATGAAAATCTTCCAGAGAAGAGCAGTGCCTCAGATAGTGAAGAAGGTAAATCTTGTAACAATTGGGATCTATAAGACAACCTGACTTTGATGTTCCATCTCACTTGTGGAGCAAGTTAGAGAACTTCCTGATCTTATGAAACTTGCTTGCTTATATGTTTCACAGAATTGCACATATTTGTATCTTAGTTTTTGGGGAGGAAAAAAACGTTGCTGAGTGTTTAGAATGAAAACAAACAAATTGTGGTTTTGATTTTTTTCTCACTTAGTGGGTAGAGAGTTGCTAACAGATTGAACTCAAAGTTTATTGACAATGAGGTGGTGTTAGTTCACTTTTTATGTTCTTATGGGTATTGAAAAGATTTTTGTTTTGTTTTGTTTGCACTTCTTGGAAACTGAGGGAAAACATTTCAGGCATAACAGTGCTTAAGTTTCTGAAAGATCTCCCCCATCCCCCTTCTTTACACTTCTACTTTCTTAAGGCTTATGGGCTCCAGTGTTACTGATGGAGTAAACTGAGGAACTCACTGGAAGTCTGAGCAAGACAACTTCCCAGCTTTCAGGGGAAATATTATATATATATGCACATATTCTGTGACAGCGAGAAAACCTTAGTGTAATCTGCTCCCAGATACTAATTTTCTGTGCCAACAGTTAGTATCTTAATGGATCCAAATACGCCATCCTCATAACTCATATTTCATTACCTAGTACAAGGTGAGAAGAGACTTGGATAGCACAGCAGTACAGAGATTGTAACTTGACTGTTACATGTTTCTTTCTCACCATAGGAGTGAAAGTGTAGCAGTATCTCGCAAAATGGTTTTGGTAAGAGAATTTTTGCTGTCCATGGGAGAGAGTTAGGCTGGATGACAGCGAGACTTGTGCTGAGGTCCCACAGTAGACCTTTGCAAGTTCTCACTTTCTAAGGAGAGCTTCTCACTTACCAGGGGGAACTTTTCTGTGCTGCAGGGCTCCGGTTGTCCAAGCAGCTCACTGAAGTTGTGGTGGATGCTCTGTTAAATATCCGAATCTTGGACTTTATAAATGCCTTTAAAGTGAAGTGTGCAAAACCTGTACTGGTTCCAAGGTTATACGGTGGTGTGCAAATGAGAGACAGGAAAGCTCAGCAGTAGTGGTGTGCTTAGTAGCAGCTGAATATTTCTTTTGTATGTGAGGAGAACTTACTTTCATCAGTTGTTGGCAGAAATAGAACAGTTCAGTTAATTGAGGGTGATTCTGAGAGATCTAGTATCTTATCCTTTCAGAGTTGACAGCTGAAGTTGTTTGCAGGGGTCCTTGTGTTGAGATCATTGAGGAGTCCAGGAAAGCTTTCAAAGTTATGGATTGAATTGGCTGCCTGCAAATTGTGATTTTTTTGCCTGGGGATATACTTTATATTCAGTTAATTTTCCTTTTGCTCACCCATACTCCTTCTGCATTTGTTCAAGTTCAGATTCAACTTGATGCATGTCAGGTTTTATCATTTTTGTGAATATGCCTAATTGAAGAGGATGCTGTTTATGCCATACTTCTACACACTTAACAAGCTTCACAAATTAATTTACTCCTTCATAGGTGTATCTTTGAGAGCAGCAGAAAGTTTTGGCCTTTGGGTGTTTTAGATATCTTGCAGTTTTCCTATCTTCTTAGTACCACATCTCTCTTCTGTCTCTGGATTTTATTTTTTATGGGAGAGATCTCCAGTGGAACTGACTGAAAAATAGTCCTGTTGTCTTTCATGCTGCTAGCTGCCTGAATGATAGCAGTAAATACTCCCTGTCATCCCTGCATTAGTGATGTTGAATAAATAGAACATATTAGACTGGAGATGTCTCTTTAATAAAACGACAACTGACTTCATGCTGCTTTTCTTATTTCTCTGCCCTCCCCCAAGACCAGTGTTTTATTCAGAGCAGGATTTTCTAGACTCACAACATTAATCTTTTCTCTCAGATTCTTCATGCTTAGAATTTTTTTTCTTCTGTTTCTGTCTGTTTTCTATTGCAGTTGCCCCATACCCTTACAAGGTGAATTCCTTCACGCAAACGAAACTAGCTTTCCTACATGGCAAAGGTTTACCCATGCGATTAATTTCTCTTGTGTCCTCTGGCTCATACTCAGGCTGCCCATGGAGGTGTCCTGGCAAATAAGGTGAGGGGTGAGCTCAAGACTCTTGTTCTTCCCAACGCTAGTTCCCTTGTCCTTGTTCTCACACTGGTTACTTGGGGGAAGTGGGCTGTGCATCCCACTAGGCACCACTGGCTTATGGACCTACATCTTGGTGCTTTTATCTGGTTTCATAAATCGGAGTATAAATTCTTGAGCCATGACCAACTTTTGGCTAAGCTAAAGATTAATATCTGTGGTCTTAATTGTACATTTCAGAAAACAAGTTTTAGTTTGAGCATGGAATACACATTTCAAAACAGGGCAGAGATATTTTTTTTTAATTTCCTCTAATGACTTTTGTATGTAGGGTGGGTTTTTTTCTTATTTTTCCTTTCTTTCATTGGCAATGTTCAGCTGCATGAAATACTTCAAAGAAAAAAGGGGAAAGCAGGAAATTGGAAAACAATGTTTTATGTTAGAAAACTTTATATGGGGGCATAATAAATTTCTGATCTCCTTGCATAACTTGACAGATTTACTGCATTGTTTCTATTTGTACTAATAACCACCTTAAATATGTGGTCTGCAAGAGAGTGTAACTGCCTGCACTGTGGTGCTGTGAGATGGGTACAGCAGTGGCTTGGACCTTCCTTGCAGACAGGGATTTATGGGGCATACAGTGTTTGAAATACAGGATGATTGAAATTGGTTCAGCCTTGTGCTGGTTTCCCCCCACCCCCAGATATGAAATTTTGGATACACAGTGTATGTAAGGAAGAGTAGCCCTGTTATCTTGTTGGCATTTTAATCAAAATACTGAAAGGACATATTTTTTTGAATATATGTCTATATCTATCCATCTGTTTACACAGCTGGTTTGGGGGATATATATTTGAGTTGTCTGAAGGCAAAAAGCATAAGGTTGGGGGTTTCTTACCTTGTGAACTGGAAAAAGCTAGCACTGAGACAGTACTTACTCAGTACCTCTCCAAGTTAATTTTGTACTTAGTCTTTTAAAGTATAGGAGAGTTCTCTGAAAATGGTTAATTCTGCTGATACAGTCTTTAAATAGATGACATCTGGAACATATTCATTTCTAGGAATTGGTTTCATTAACTTGATTTCAGGTGTATCTGGTTAAAGGCTCCTACCTGTATATGTTCTTCATGAAGTGTGCACTTTTTTCCCCCATCCCCAGTGGTACAGAAATGCTGAACAGTGCCAAGATTACATACTTTTTTTCATTTAAATCCTGATCCTCCCCTAACTCTGTGGAGTGGAAAAATCAGCCTTTTTATTAATTTGTTTGACAGCCTCTGCTCTTATCAGTTCAGCTTTCTTAACTTGCTTGTGATGTGTGTTTAGCTTTGAGCTGTTAGTTGTTGATGACAATTTTAAGAACAATTTTTTTTCTTACTACCCCCTTCTCCTGCCCCACCATTTTCTGTCTCTTTTCTTGCACTGCAGATGTTTTTAAACCCCTGCAATCACTGCTGCATAATGGTATTATACTCAAACATTATTTCACAGCTTGCCTTGCAGTGATGAAAATGACCTTATAAAGTGCAAGGCAATAGAGGGGGAGGGAACAGACTTGCTGTCTTCAGGCTGAACCAGGACACTGTGGGTAATATATTTACTTCTGGATTTTTGGGTCCCTAGGGATTCTTACCTAAAGTCAGAATAATCTCATGTTCTTTTATCAGGCAGTTCCAATTCAGCTAGAAATGTATTCAGCTAAGAGAGTTAGTGTTGATAATTGCACACTGCTGAGGGGTTAGAACAGCATTAAAAGAGAAGGAGTTAGACTGATATCTCTATACCTGTACAAAGCATTCTTTTCATAAAGAATATTTCTAAACCAGTCCTAGGTCAAATGCATGATGTTGCTCTAGTGTAGAGATAAATAAAGGTAGATACAAATTTACCCCTGTGAGTAAAAACAAACAAAGCAGAGAAACATGCATCTTTATTTGTAGCAGAGGTAAGTGCTTAAAGCTGTCTATTCGAAATGCAAGCATATCAATTGTATACTTATTCTTTGCTATGCTACTGGTTGTGCTTTCTGCTTTGTCTGGGATTTCTACAGATAAATTTTGAGAAACACAGGTGAAAGTGGAACTCAGAGTAGCATTTATTCATATTTCAAGACTCATTGTATAAAAGGTTTCCAGGCTTTCTGGAGAACAGCTGTTTGAGTCCTAGCATCAAAAGTGGCTGATGGGCCTGATATATAAACCCAGTTTCAGGTTGGAGTTTCTGAAAATACTGCTTTATGTGCTAACAACATTTTTAAAATTTTTTCTTTCTTTGTTCTAAGAACTGAGAGGGATTAAAGTAAAAATGTATTTCTTGATAGACACTGTCATGCACTTGGTATATCATTAACTATTCCTTGTTAAAGACATGACTAGACAGAAATAGAGTGTAGGTAAATCAACTAACAGGAAGTTTTGTGTAGACCTGCTAGTGCTCTTGCTTAAGACTTACTAGAAGGAGGACAGGTTTCATGCATGAAGAGTAAAATAGCTCAATAGCAATGTCTGCACCCTAAGGTATCAATGCATGGGCTTTGTGCATATCATGAGTTTCTGTGGCTTACCAAATTACCTTGTATCAGCAGAAAAATAGTAGCTGTCCTCAGGCATTTCAGGTGATCCATGAAGTTGTGCTGTTTAGCTAAGGCTCACTGGGGCAGAGGTAAATTATATTATCTTGTATTTGCTAACACATATACAAATAGCTGACAAAGCTTATCTGATGCACAGCGACTTGATCATATGTCTGGGTCTTGTATTTTTGTGTTTTAAGTGGTAGCAGATTCCTTGGGCATGTCAAGGTCCAGCTGAGTAATGCTCAACTGGAGTAACTAGTAACTGCTATCTGACTTCATGCATGTTAGCTGATGCACAGCAGGCAAAGGGAATGTCAACATCAATATCTGAAGCTTCCTGTCTCAGTGAAAGTGGTGGGTGCATTCTGAAAGGAGAGGTCTGTAATGGTGATCTTGTTAACTAAGGTCAGATTTACAGTTTACTTGGCCTGTGTTTTGTTAGAGTTAGATTTGGCTGGGAGAGGAAATATAGTGAGCATAAGCTGAAAACTCAGGCAGAATTTCTGGCTTCCCACAGAATGTTTCAGCACAGCAGAATTTGTATTCTACACATAATAACTGCATATTGACTGGTTAAATAGGCCTCTTGAAATGTGTGTTTGCTTTCTGTCCCATCTTGTAATTGTGTAGAATTACAATTGCATAAGCAGAACATGGCACAGGAAGGAAGTCAATCTCTTGTGCAAGCACAAAAATATGGCACTCATGCTTCAGTTTTGGGGTCCTACATTGAAGCCTGATTAGATCAAAAAGAATTTTGAGGCAGATGTGTAATAGGGATTTTTAGCAGGCTAGAAGCAGCACTAGAGAGGAAGTCTGCTCAGTCAGAATTGGGTTTCATTGGGGACTGCTGTGGTGTTTAGTTGCTGCATTTGCATTTATCAATCCTGACTTCTACCAAGCAGTAATGTTTTAATGCTGTAACTTTAGCTTGTAGGCAGTGCGTGAACTATAGCTTGATATTCAGGCTACCTTCATGTTGGTGGCTGGCACTGACCTTTCCTAGCTCTGAGCACTCATTTGTATCAGTGGAAAGGTTAGGTATCCTGATCGTCTGTCTGCTGCAAGATTTGCTTTTGGGCTTTTTGTTTCATTTTAGTAATGTGTTCCTGTCTGGGGGGGGTTGTTTGGTTTTGGTAATTCTGTATAAGCAGATTGAGTTGGGGTTGGCACAGGAGACTACTTGCCTTCCGGGATTATAATTCTGTCCCTTATCTCGTGCAAGAGTGGCTGAGACAACCACGAAGCTGAGTCATGCCAGCAACCACCAAGAAGCAGAAATAGCAAAGATCAGTGCTGCAGCCATACAACACCACTGGGGTGCTTGGTGGCTTTGAAATGGGTGATGCAGTTGAGCTCCTTAGTGCATTTTTGGGACTGCAAAATGGAGTAGGGTACCTCCTTTGTTCCTGTTAAATAATTGTGGAGGGAGGAAGGGTTTGAGGAACTGTTTGTGAGTCTACCTGGCCTTGTAGACTGTGGGCACTACCAGCATTACATATGTTAATGGCAGAATTCTGAAACTAGCCACAACTAAGAAGAAAATGATTTATGGTTTCACTGTCCTCTTGCTTGTCCTTTGTACAATAGGCACACATATTAATAAAGATTATGTTAACTTTTGTCTTTCCCCAATGTTTCTTGTAGGATTAGTAGAATACTGAAGGCAAAACTAAGGACATGGGACCTTTTGATGTTGATTTATGAATTTGCACAGGGAAATGGTGGTGGTTGTGGTAGTGGTGTGAGTTTGAAAATCAGCTCTGGACTTTGTTCCTGAAGGCAACCAACCTACCAAATCACGTGCCACTATCATTACTGGGTTTCTGAGAATGAGAAACAAATGTTGATGCAAACTTGGGAAGGATTTGAGCTGTAATAAAGCTTAGAATAATATAAAGGTGCTTCATAATACTGTTCTTAACCTGATCTCTCTGCCTTTCTTAGCAGTGAAGGAGACAGTCTCTGAGAATGATCTCTATGGGAGACTTTTTATAAACAGAGTTTTCCACATCACTGCAGACAAGATGTTTGAAATCCTTTTCACCAATTCTCACTTCATGCAGAGGTTTCTCAATTCCAGGAGTATAGTAGGTAATAAACTCTTCTGCCTTCTATGTTATAAACTACTGTGAAAAATTTGACTGCTAAGAACTGCTCAATAGGGCAAGTTGAATTTTAGGTTTCTCCTTGCTTTAAAAGAATTTTGAAACTTCAAAGTTTCACTATGAGAGAGGACATTTAAAGCTAGACTGTTGCTTCCATAGATATGTAGATCAGTCATATTTTGAGTAAAAACATTATTTCAGTGTACATTAATGCAAAACTTCACCTTAATGGCTGAATTTTGCGTAGGCTATTAAGTTGATGCATTCTGTAGGGTATTTTTTGTTACATTGTGTCCCAGAAATAGGGAAATTTTTATGGCTGGCACAATCATTGCATCCTCTTAAATGATACAGTCTTTAATTTTCTGGATGAGTAAATTTTATTCACTAAGATCATAAGAACAGAAAATTAAGTCAAAAAGGGTAATATTTATTCAGTGTTAACTTGGAAGGCAAAGTGGCAAAAGCTTTTGACAATGCTAAGTGAATCTATTCAACTTTAAGCAAATGGGAAATGACATATTTTCATTTTATTGCGTATTCCTTTCTGTACCCTCAAGTCTCTTTGTGTAGACTCAGGTTCAGCTACTTAGTGCTTCCCCTTTGTTCATCAGTAAGCTACAATTTTTCCTTTCCTCAAGAAAACCACAACTATTTGGAATCAGTTTTCTGTCTTTCTCCCCACTGCTGTTCTTGAACTGTTAAGATATGACTGGGCAGAGATAATGCCTTTTAGGTAATTTGTATGTGAGATTTTGTGTAACTTCTCATCTAGATGCTGTATCAACCCCTTGGAATAGAGATTCCAATGGCAATCAGTTGAGGACTTTGACGTACACTGTAACAATTAACAATCCACTTTGTGGAAAGTTCACAACTGCAACTGAAAAGCAGGTATTGTGTGCATGTGTGTGTCTGTCTGGTGCCCTGTAAAGCAAAGGAGAGGTCAGCTCTGTGGTCTGTCAGAGTTATGACCATAGATTAAATTTCAGTGAGCTGAATGTGGATCTGTGGTTTAAACATGGCATCTCTAAGGGTGGCTTGTAGCCCCTCTCAACGTTAGTGAGCAAATGGTCGTGAAATCAAAGAGACTTTCTACCTACACACCTAGTACAAGAGGTGAAGAGTCCAACAGAAGGTCACTAAGATGATGAAGGGACTGGACCATCTCATAGGAGAAACAACTGAGAGCTGGGAATATTCAGGCTGGAGAAGAGAAGGCTTGGGGGTTCTTACAATGTATAGAAGTATCTGAAGGGAGGTGCAATGAAGCCTGAGCCAGGCTTTCGCTGCCAGAGGCCACAGATTTCAGTGGTGCCCAGTGACAGGACCAAGGTGATGGATACAAACTGAAACATAGGTGATTCCTTCTGAACATCAGGAAACAATTTTTTACTGTGAGGGTGAATGAGTAGTGGAACAGGTTGTCCACAAAGGTTGTGGCATCTCCTTCCTTGGAGATACTGGAAAACCACCTGGACCTGGTCCTCGCCAGCTCATTCTAGATAGCCCTCCCTGGGAACAGTTTTTGGACAAGATGGCCACCAGAGATCCATTCCAATCTCAACCATTCTGAAATTCTGCTTTGGGAAAGGTGCAGGTCTCAAAGAAGAGCTGTGGCAATGAGTCAGTGGCCAGCTTTGCATCTGGTACTTGAAATGGCAGTGGGGAAGTCCTACTGCTGCCTATGCTGGCTCTAGCAGGAGGCATCTGTATTTGACACTCCTAACTTATTTTTATGGTGGTTCTTCAGGCTTCCTCTCTACTCTGTCACTCATAGTTGGTTGATCTAGCCTAAGGAACTCAGGCTGAAAGAGGGGAAAAATGTTGTGTACTATGAATATATCTTATTTTTACTTTCTTTTATGATAGATCCTGCATAAGCAGAGCCAGAAAGGTCAGTCTTATCAGGTGGATGCTGAGGTACTGACCCATGATGTCCCCTACCACGATTATTTCTACACTGTGAACAGATACTGTATCAGCCGCACATCCAGTCACAAGTGTCGATTGCGGTGAGCCTGGGTGGGGCACAGTGGGAGGGGAGAAGCCAAGGTGCAGATCTTACAGGTTGGTGATTTGTGCTTGTTAAAAAATCTGCCTGCCAGCAGCACAGAGATTGTCAGGTTCTCTTGACGTTGGAGACGTCTTCTGAAACATAAGCTTGGTTTATTCCTTGTCACATGTATGCTGTATTTGGATCTCATTAATGCAGTGAGAAATGAACTCCTATTGACTCTGAGGTGCAGAACTCGTCTCCAACTGGGTTCTGACCAGCCGTGGGTTTTGGAGTACAGCTGTGTGAGTGAGATACATTGGAACAAATTGAGATGTTTATTACAGAGTTTCCTAGATATCCTTGCTAAGGGCTTGCAGAGGAGGGTGGTTTCACTGAAAGGTGCAGGAAAGATGGAACGTACTCAGTTTTACAGGGAGGGTACTCAACTAAACTATACCTAGATAGTTCCTAGATAGTTCATATACCTAGAGAGTTCCTCTCCCATTTGTTGAAAACATTTGAAGTGATCAGGTTCCATGATCAGTGCATTTGCATGGCTCTCTGACTATGTAATCCTTGGTAGTTCTTGTGCTGTCATTAGTAACACCTTGTATCTCAAACTTCAGCAGGAAAGGTAAGCAAGCCTGGATTCCATTCTGGCTTATTTCAGGCTATAAAAGTACTGAAGATTCTCCCTCTATGGGGAGGAGGAGGATGGAAGAAAAGTCCTTGAACAACTGTTCTGGATGATTCTTTTTGAGTGAATCACTTCCTCTTTGAGAGCTAGATTTGTTTTGTCTGAGACACATGACAATCCTAGGGTGAGAGTAAAAACCCAGGTTTCAACACTGTGCACAGAGCAGGCATGTATAGAATGGAAGGCACATGGTGATGTTACAGCTGGCCTTATTATACTGTGTTTAAAATGACTCAAAAACTCTCTTTGAAAGATTTTATTTTGTTAGACTAGAAAGGCAGTGGGCTTACATTGATTTGGAAGATGACTTGAAAAGCTGAAAAAAGTGTATTCTAGATGGTCAGTGTTCTTGACTGAAACTGAAGTCATAGGCTATCTCTTTGTCCTTTATGGAAAGCTTTGGCATTCACTCAGTTGCTAGAAGCATCCTTCTGAAGGATTCTGCTCCAGTTCATTTTTATTCTGGAAGTGTTATTGATTAGCTTGACCTGGGGAATACAAGCCAGGAATGCTATTTCCCCTCTGTCATTCTCACAGAAAGACAGATTTTAATTTCTGTCTACTCAGGTTGGGGTCTGAGCACTTGATGTGTGAGTGGTGATAATGAATTTTACTTGCTGCTTTTGAAGTGCCCACATGTACATATACAAAGTAAAAATAAGGACTTTATGATCTGAAAGTCTGAATCTTATTTTAAATGTATGTTAAAACGAGAATGCTTCAGTAGGTAAAAATGGTCTGCTAGTCTGAGTCTGAAGGAAAACAGTTCAAAATGTTTCCCATAATTTGGACATTCAGATTTTGAGACTTTAGCTAGAGATGTTGTCTTTTCTACCATCTATTTCTTGCCTTTCTTCAGTGAAAGTGCTGCCCAGGTGGAAAGCCATGGCAATTCCAGTTGGTGTTTCAGATAATAGACATAAGCTAGAGGCCTGCTTCTGATAAGAGATTTCTGTTATCACTGTGATGCCTAGAAGAGCACTCTCTCATTATTACATTCTGTTTACTAGGGTTTCTGCAGAAGTGAAGTACAAAAAACAGCCTTGGGGCCTTGTCAAGTCCGTAATTGAGAAGAATACATGGGGAGGAATACAGGAAAACTTCAAACAACTTGGTGAGGCATTTTCGTCTGTGCTGGAGTAAGGAGGCTACCTTTGCTCTGTATGTTTTCACACCTGTCAAACTTGGTTCCTTAAAGCATGGTTTAAAAAAAAGGCAACACCTAAGCAGTCTTGAAGACAGAATTTCCTGTCATCAATATGTCTGCCAGTTCCAGGGTATGAAAGAAGCCTTGTGGATAACAAGGAGCTCTTGTATACCTTGTCGGAATTGCTTTCTGAAGGAAACATGAAGAGCAGTAGGAAAGCTGTTACTCTCAATTGCATGTGCTTATCTCTTAAGTATTTCCTTGATTGTGCACATGAAAAGAGAAGCAGTAGCACTTGGCAGGCTCCATGGGTATGTCTGTTAACAGCCTGAACAGCCATGGCTTCAGGCTTGCAGTCTAACACAATGTCTAGTCTCAGTCTAACAGTGTTTTGCAGTGCTCTTCTGGCTGCTGTCTTGCATATCCTTAAACAATCCCGCCTAGGCTGAACATGCACCCATCTCTGAAAAGTGTTCTAAGTGTCCTCTAGCAAAGAGGACAGGTGGTACAGGTCAAGGTGTAGTTTGTTAGACCTGCTTTAAGTTTATTTACTAGAAGGTGCACTTTTTCCTCTCACTGCTGCCCTCCATAACTCACATTTTAAGTCTTCAGTGTTAGCACTGAAGCAAAGCTTTTCAGCTTTGCTTTTGACAGTTCAGTAATTTTATTTTTTCCACTGCAGAATCAGATCTCCTAATGGAGGAATATGCAATTAATCAGTCCATAGAAGACTCTGGAAAATTAGTTGCTCTGAGACGCAGACGACGCACTTTACACCGGGGTCTGGCAGAATCACTTCCCAAACGCTCTTCCCAACATTCCTCTGGTGACATGGGAGTAGAATCCCAGGGGAGCACAATAGGTAGGAATTTTTATATTAAATGTTTTCCAAAAGGTGTGTTCAAGGAAGCACAACTCTTAGAATAGTGTAAGAGCAGCACTTGTGTGTATATTACTCATGTCTTTATCTAAACAGTGTGATAGCAAATACTTTAACATGTTCAAATTTGCATAAAATAGCTTTGGAGCATGCATAGTCACTTTTAGCATGATTATCTCATGAAATTAAGCTTCATATCACCTTCAGTTTTAAAACCTAAAATGCTGCTCTGAATGTGCATAAGATTAAAAATGAGATTAAATCAGGAAAAAAAAAATTAACCTCTTGTACAGTTTCAGGAAAATTGCTTTGTTTCTTCAAATAACAGCATACCCAAGTCATGAGTTCATTAAACTTTGTCAATTGCATCTTGGCCCTCTCACCTAATTTTTGTTTGGTTTTTTTTTTTTAATGTTAAGACGTCTGTTTCCCATCTGCTTCTGTAATTTCTGGCTCACTGAAGCACTTCTTGCAGTTACATTGCCCCAAGGCACGACAGACTTGGCCACTAGCACAAACAGTTTTAGCTATACCTAGAGAGATCAGAAATATCTGTGCACTAATGTGTACCAGAGAATGGTGGATTCCATGACAGAAGTTGGATTGTAAACACTGAAGCAGAAGCAAGTGCACTTCTCTGAAGGGAGAGGCAATACTGAGAAAAAATTTGAATCAGCAGCATGTAAAGGACTGTTTACCTATCTGAAATTGCTTCCTGATTACTCTAATTTTGCTACTGCTGCTCCACCTTTTCAGATGTGTCTGTGTCTGTATACACAAATGTCCTTTGTCCAAGGCAGGAAGTGTGAATGTATGAAACTGTAATTACATTTAAAGATCAGCCTGCCCACAGTGGTAGGTGATTGCTGCTCAGTTTGGAGAGGACATGCACACTTCCTCTCCCTCACAAGTGTCTGGTCCCTGTTGCCTGATGAATAGCAGATGGTCTTTTGAAAGGCTGTCTTCAGGACTATAGATAAACCCAGCCAGTAATGATGGGACAAGTCACCAGAGAACTTGATTGGCACTGGTTGTCAGAAAGATTAATGTGAGCATGAGAACAAGCACCAAAGAGCCACTTTGCAGCCTGTCCTTCTCATGTGTGACCAGCAATACATATGGTGAAGGCACGTTAGTAATGGATGGACTGTAGCCTTCTCACGCTGTCTGTGCGTAGTGGGACCATGCCCCAGTGCTGTGTTCTCCCCAGCATACTGGGATAGGGGGAATTCTGATGAGTGAGTCTGACTGTTCAGCTTGACTTGCTGGAGATGACTGCAAAAATGCCTTGGTGAATGTTGGAGATGATCCTGTGCACCCACATGATCTGTTAGTTTTTTCCATCAGAAACTGTTGAGCTATTCTCTGTAAAGTGCTGGGCACTGACATATGTCTGCAGGCATCCTTTAGGAATGATCTTCAGTACTTTTTAACCTCCTTCTCTTCCATACCCTATAGGAAGGAAAAGAGATGCAGTAAGTAGGACCACCACCATCATTGTAGTAATGAGTGTCTTGTAAGTACTCACTTGCATTAAAATGTGGCTTGACTCTAGCTCATCTTAGTCTTTATCTGTTTTTGTCCGTTCCTCTTTTGCATGTTAACATTCCATGTAGCATAATAGATCTTACCCAGGTGTTGCACTCAAATTCGGTTATAGGAGGGATTGACTTAGAAATGACTTTTGGAATGAAAATGCTGATTTGCCAAACTACTCTGCCTTACAGATTTTCTTAGGTCTGATTCTATTTAAAAAAAAGTCTAGAATTTACTAATTCCTAGTTTTAAAAGTTCCAAGAGGAAATACTGTTGCTTTTTCTATTTGTTCCTATTACGCAGCTTAATGTTAACTGCTAAGAATTGTTTGGATAGATCTGTTTTCTGTATAGTTCTGCCCTACACCTTTTTTCCTTCAAGACAGCAGGGATTTCCTTAGCTGTTTTTAGCCTAGATCTTGTTTTTGTAGCATTACAACCAAAATTCTTACAGGACTTGATTTTTGTTCTCTCTACAGTTTGCTGCTCTTGGTCTTGCTGAATATAACACTGTTTCTTAAACTGTCAAAGATAGAGCATGCAGCTCAGTCCCTCTATCATGTCCAGCTTCAGGAAGAAAGCTCTTTGAAGTAAGTCGAATTCACAATCTGTTTGCTTTCTTCCTCAGCTGATGTGAGAATCTGATCTAAAGAAATTAATTTTAAACAATGAAACTCAGTGGCAAGTTTTCATAAGTTGTTGGGGCTTGCTGCACATCTGTGGTCTGTGTTGAGATCCAGTGATGTGTCTGACTGCATCTTGCAGTACCAAGTTCCTCCTTTGACAAGCTGGTTTTTGGGGAACATTAACCTTAGTTTGCATTTATCACCCTGCTGTGACTCATCTTCTGTGAATATCACAGAACCGAAGTGTTCATCCTGTGTGAACCAGCATGATCTCAAATGTAACGTTAAAGATTCATTTGACTTTTTAGCTTCTTTCTGTGAGTCTCCTGGTAAATCTCTCCCTCTCAAACTTCCATGTTGCATGCCTTTTGTATTCTGACCCAGGAAGATGTATGTTCCTTCCTCTCTTAAATACAGTATCAACAAATAAGTTAAAAATCATAACCTGATCTTGAGTCTGGAAATGGTGTGTTGATCTTCCATAGTGAAGAACTGATTAGAACAACTTCATTTATAAGACAGATATTGCTCACTGAAGTGTGAGAACTTGTAGATGTAATGTGAGCACATCTTTTTCTTGGTGGCTGTTGTCTTCAAAGGTCTGAAGCAGTATCATCAAGACAGCAGGGATTGGATTTCAACTGCAGGCAGCTTTTTGTGTGGCTTTTCTAAAAGGGTAGTTTTAGTGATGGCAGAGCAAGGGTGGCAAAGAGCAGTTGCTTTTAAAAAGGGTCAGGGTGCTTTTTTCATGTTTATGATGTAATCTCAATCTTTTTCAGCATATCCCCAGAAATGGTATCAAAAGAAGAAATCCCTCAATATGATAAGGAACAGGTTAAACATGTAAAGGGGGTCTTAAGAGACTCAATTGAAATGCTTGAGCAGGTAGGTCTGACAGTCTTTCTCTGGTGATGTTCTTGTTTCTCAACAACTCAAGTTTTCTCCTATATGTTATCATACCTTTTGTTTGATGTCCTCTGGTGCTAACTAAAGTTTTCGTGATTCCTTGATCTGTTTTGCCCTAAGCTTGAATTTTGTAAGTAGGCAGTGGTTATGTTTCTGATGTCTTGGGTTGGTTTGGGTTTTGGTTTATTTTTTGTTTGTTTGTTTTGACTAAGACATAAGTATTTGTGTCAATTTTCTTAAAAAGTGTCAAGTACCTGTATTGATGAGAGGTGTTGATGCAGTTCTGAATCCTGACAAAGCAAAGACTGGAGTGTTTCAAAACGCTTTTTGAGACTCATGTTAAGACACCTGAAGTATTTTCCCACCTCATTATGGGGTGTCTTTGTTCAGGTTTATCCTGGCTTTTGCTCCCCACTGCTCTTACAGATATTGGCTAGAGCTTCACTTAGCCTTGGTATCAATGGGCCACCTAATCTCCAGTGGAAAATAAATAACTGCAGACCATACATTTCTGAGAGGCTCCATAGCTATAGAATTAATCCTTCTTTACAGTAACTTGCTGAATGCTGTTGTCTCTCTCATTCTGAAGTCTATGACTGGTAGATCCCTGGCTGAAATTTCAACTTGGTGAGGGACAGTAATTCATGCTTTAATTTTAACTTGCAACCCATGAATGTTCTGATGTTAAGTTCTTTTATTAAACCTTAAAATGTGATGGAATAAATTATTAGATTAGGAAAGCTGTGAGGGGAGTTCACATGTACCTCTATCCATCACCAGTTTGCTCTGTGTTCTTCCATGCATTGAGTGGGTAGAAAAAGAAACCACTTTTATATTGCTTGTTTAGAGGTGTCTCTGCACACAGTATTGCCATTAATCTATTAATTAACTACTCTGATCACAGCATGGTTTCCATGCCCTTTTCATTTTCTCTGCTTACTATCCAAACAATTCCTAATTCTGAAGTGTTAAGTGCCTTCTGAACACACAGTGTAAAAAAAAAAAAAAAGGTGAGAATTTCGCCAGCTTTTTCATCCCAAATAACACATTTTGCCTGGAAGTTCTGACACAGTGCCTGTTACCTTGTGTTTTCTGAGGGTTGTCAATAATCTAAACACATTTCGTGCACCAGAATGCACTAGAAGGGCCAGGTATTAAAGGAAAACTCATGTTTTGCTGCCATGTTCCTTAATACTTGCTGTGAACATTATCTGTGACTAAAACTGAGTGGGGTGGCTTATCTTATGCACTGTTGTCTGGTGAGGTGTTAAGACTTTATCATCCTGGACTGTTAGTATTTATAAACTGTACAGGATATAGCTGTTAGGAGAGCACAGTAAGCCAACTGTTTATGGAAACAGGGAGGAGGAAATCACATGAAGTCTTGGAAAAAAAAAAAAGGGAGTAGGGAGACATTATTTTCCTGATACCACTCACCCATACAGGAGATTAACTGAAGTAACTGGGGGGGGCGGGGGGTGTTGTGTTTGTGGTGGTTGTGTCTTTACAGCTGAAGACTTCCCTTTCCATGCTCCAAAGAAGCTTTGACCACTTGAACAGGACACAGAGCAGCAGGACTGAGAGTTAATACCACATCAGCTTTTTGTTCAAGAAGCGGGAAGAAGAGATATGTGTGAGAGGACTTGTGGGGGTCGGAATATAACTGTCACCTTTGGACTCTTCACTGTTTGGCTCAAAAGCTGTACAGAATAAAGGCTTGTGGAAGAAGTAAGTGGGGTTCTGCATTCCCGTAGCTTGGCAGCCTTGTCTGTCCTGCCAGCCTTGTTAGCCATGGGGATTCTCCACCCTGAGGAGTCTCGCTTGAATTGTGAGTGAACGAGCGCAGTTGTACTGCTGGTTCATGGATCTGCAAATTCCAGAGGGGGGAGAACACCCTCAGCAGAGAGCAGGGCTTGTCTCGAGACAATCACGTCTTTTTATGTCAACTTAGAAAATGACCATCAGTGAAGAGTCTTTTGGAGAAAAAGAATGGTGGTGGTTTCTCAGCCACAGGATCTTCATATGCTTTTTTTTTTTTTAGCCATGGGGACCTTGTAAAACAACTCACCATCCTAAGGATGAATATGCCTAAGATTAATTAACAGGAAAAGGCTTTATCTCTTGCACACTGCAAGCTTTGGCAGTCTGCCTTTTGCCATATGTTTCCAGCTCTCCCAGAGAAATTTCAGCCCTCGGTATTTTCCCTCCGTGGAGAGCTGCGCTTTGGCTGTGTAGCATGATGTGCCCACTGATGATGAAATACCTAGGAGCAGATGAAACCTGCTTTTTCTAGGCAGGTTAAGGGGAAGAAGATGAATATAAAAAACCCAAAGCCAGTGGAATGTCAGCCTGCCTGCGGGTTGGCCCATAGCTGTGCGATAGCACTGGCTGCGTGGTGCTCAGCCTGTGTGGCGCTGGCGTGAGCCCGAGGTGTGTAGGTGTAGGGTGCGGGTTGCATGTGTGGGTCCCACAAACAGTCTTGGGGCCACAGCACTCCACGGGGTGGGAGGTGGGAAACTTTCCCAGCCGCGCGAGCGGAGCCCCCGGTCAGCGGCGCCGAGCCTCGCGCTGCCCCCGCGCCCCCCC
>VYXB01005689.1:693172-806049 GCA_013397135.1 Pachyramphus minor
CGGGCGGGAGCCGCGTCCCGGCCCGCGGGAGCGCCCGGCCGGGCGGCGATGGACGAGCCGCTCTGCTGCTGCGAGTACGTGGACCGGCGAGGCCAACGCAGCCACCTGGCGGCGTGCTGCTGCGACTGCCAGGAGCTGGACGAGGGCTGCGACAGGTACCGGCGCCGCGACCCCCCCGGGGGCCGCCCGGCTGCGGGATCCGTTCCCGCGGCGGTGTCCCCGCCCCGAGGGCAGCAGGACTGCGCCCCGCTTCGCAGGGAACGTGTCGGGAGGGAGGGCAGGAGGAGGCGTCGGGAGCGGGGCAGGGTAGGGGAAGGGCACGGGGAGCGCGGTGCCCCCGTGCCAGCCGGCGCTGTGCTTCCCCGCTCCGTAGGTGGCTGGCATGCAAATCCCTGCCCCCGGGAGCGCTGGAGAGCATCGCCGACACTATCGCGGACCGGTTGCGGGTCCCGTGGTTCTCGGGGGCCGTGAAGATCAACGTGAGCCTCGTGCCGCCGCTCGTCCTGCTGCCCGTGCTGCTCCACGTTGCCGCCCTGCACTTCCTGCTGGGGCTCCTCATCCTGACGTCCTTGCCCGTGGTGGTGCTCTGGTACTACTATCTCACACACCGGAGGAAGGAGCGGACCCTCTTCTTCCTGAGCCTGGGGCTCTTCTCCCTAGGCTACATGTACTATGTGTTCCTCCAGGAGGTGGTTCCTCGGGGCCACGTGCAGCATTCCCAAGTGGTCGCTCTCACCTGCGGGTTAATCCTTATGCTCGCAGCCCTGTCTCGAGCCAAGAAAGACCCTGGCTACCTTCCCATCCCAGCAGGCAATGAGAAAACATCGCACCAGGGCTTGCCCAACAGGAGTGTTAGAGGGAGCTCCAGCGGGCTCCATGGTGCTGCCAGCAGTCGTGCTGTGAATGGGGAGGCCAAAGGCTATTCCAGGATGGCAGCTGATGAGCCAGAAGGTGTGAAAAAGGACTGGTGCACTAAATGCCAGCTGGTCAGGCCAGCCCGAGCAGGGCACTGCAGGCTTTGTGGCAGGTGTATAAGAAGGCTGGACCATCACTGTGTCTGGTAGGTTTTGCACTGCTGAGGATACATGTGTTCTCTCTATTTCTGAGTTCCTCCTTTTTTTAAATTAGCTTCTTTTGTTACAGTCCGTTAAACAGGGTTGGTTTTGCTATGTGCAAGACCTGGGAACATTCTTTAAATATAAAAAGCTTTTTGTATTTCCCCTTTTAAAGAACAGTTAGAAGCACTGTTTATTCTAAGTGGGTTGACCTGATAGCTAATAATTTGCACAGCATACTTCAGAATTGCCTTTAGTTCTCTACTGGCTCTCATCACTCATCACTCTGTTGTTTTTGGTTTGGGTTTTTTTTTTTTTTTTTTTGTTATTACAACTCTCCTGGGGGAAGGGAACCCAAAACTGCCTGTGTGCATGCAGTGCTGGAAAGAGCACTGGAGCAAGGGTACGATGGTGTGATCATACCCCTACAAGGAGCAGTAGGGTATGATGTGTCTCAAAGGATGAACTTGCTAAAAATTTGAAGCAAACAGTCTGCTGCCAGTCTATTGACTTCTGCTTATAACTTTTCTATAAAAAGCTCTAAAGCTTCTTTGAACATATTTCAAAGTTCTTAGCCTGTGTTATATGGAAGCACCTTGGAAATTAGGTTCTCTGACAGCTGGGGGAGGGAGGAGGAAAGAGAAGCCAGTTTCTTTTCTTTTTTAAGCAAAGTAATCTCTTCTTTCCTTTTGGAGGATTAACAGCTGCGTAGGGGAGCAGAACCATCAAGCGTTCATCCTTGCACTCTCCTTCTTCATGCTCACCTCTGTGTATGGGATTACACTGACCCTGCACACCGTCTGTAGGGGCCGAACTCCATTTGTGGCATTGTTCTACTGCCCTGGGGCCTATTCTGACTACAGGTGAGATATCTGGGAGAGAGCTGGGGTTGGAACAGGCTTGGTCAGGCAGCTTAGCTCCTGTTAGCTGTCAAACCTGACCGAAAAGGGCTCCCTAAAAAGCTCTGGAAAACAAAGGTGCATGACTGCTTTTGCCAAGGTAGGCAGCCTGACACTTGGAGAGAGCTCACCATTTATTTGGAAAAAGTTGTTGGAGGAGCTGTGATTTGAAGTTTTTATTTACTGTGTCTTCTGTAGAAGACACACCTTTAAATGTGTGCCCCCAGATGCAGGAAACAACAGTGAGGAATCCACGTGCTGTGGATTCTCCCTCTCATTCCTCCTTGTTTATCAAGTGACTCTCCTTCCAAGTTATCTGTTTAGAACAGACAGCATCAACATGCCTTGTCTGGCAGGGAAGGTGCTGAGAATTGTTGGACATGAGCATAAGTTCAGATACCAGCACTACCACTGATGAGCAGAGTATAGGGCTGGTGAGTAAGTGACTCTACCTTCCTGTGTACTCCATCTCGTGACCTGTTGAGTGTGAGCAGCCTTGTATTCTTTACAATAGGAAGTGTAAAGAGGTAGGTTGTGAGATAGCAATGTGCAAGAGTAGCTCTGGTAGCACTAAAAGCCCTCATTGAGTCCTGAAGCTTTAATTTTGAGAAAGCCTGTAAGGATTATTGGATGAAAGCAGCAAAGTGAGATCACTGTGGCAGATGTAGACAGGGATTTGAAAGCAGAGTGATTACCAGGGAAAGTCACTCTAAAACAGCTGCTCCAAAACTAAATGGCTTCTTTCCCATCTTTTTCCCTGCTGCCAGCTCTGCTCTGTCATTCACCTGTGTGTGGTACTGTGCCATTGTAACAGCTGGCATGGGATACATCCTCCTCATCCAGCTGTTGAACATCAGCTACAACGTGACCGAGAGGGAAGCTCGGCTGGCTCTGCGGGACAACACTGGGCGCAGACTCCTGGGTGGGTTAGTGATAGACACTGGGCAGTATAACAGGGGCTTCCTATGCAACTGGGGCCATTTCCTGAGCCTGGGGTCTTCTCCTCCACAGCGCTCTGCCGAAGACATTGTGTGACACCCCTCTTTCTGCAGACGATGTTGACTGACTCTTTTTAGCAGGGGAGTGGCCCCTTCCACTAGGACTCCTTCCTCACACACCCTTCCTCCATGGTTGGTGTATGGGCTGCCTGTCCCCCCACTGACAACACCAGAGGTTTTTCCAGGCAGAATGGTTCTTGGTGTGCTGTCAGCCAGCAATAGAATGCACAAAGCAGTAAGCCATACGCACAAACGCGGAGAGAAGGAGCCTGCTGCCTCTTTCCACCGTGGGAAACAGGAAGAAGAGCACAAGATTTTGAGAACTTAAGCATGAACCGTGGCATCAAGGGGAACCTCCTGCTGGGCTTCAGAGCATGCACTGGTTCCTGCAAAGGTTCAGGAATCCCTGGTTTGTACTTACATGCAGCATTTTGGAGATGTCAAGAGGATGAACTTTGGATACAGATAATAGATGGACCTCTGCAGAAGCCAGGCTGTTTGGCCAAAAGAGACTGTCTAGGCAGTCACTGGGCAGTGCTCTCCTCTCTGGTGCATTTATTTATTTTTGTTATCTCTTATTCCATCCAGCTGTGTCCATGCTTCTATTAAGTGCCTTTGTGAGCTACATTCCTGTAGGGCTGGGTCATTGCTAGTTTGGAAGGCTTGGCTCATCTCCCTGCAAGTGTTTCTGCTCTGATTATGGGTTGTGACTTGAGACAGCAGGTAAATATAACAAGGGGATGTTTTGAAGCAATATGTAACAGTGAACCCTGAGGGCAAAACAAGAGTGCTGTCTGGTGTTACTGTAGCTTTATGGAAATTACCTTCCACTTCCATCATGGGAGAAGGCAGTCTCTGGGAGAGTTGGCATTTCTACTAACTGTTTGGCAGGTAGCATATTGGTCAGTTGTGTTGCTAATAACATAGTGATCCCATCTGCTCTCAACCCAGTTACTGTGAAACTGCCTGACTGTAGATCTGTTTTCTCAAGCCAAGAAGCCAAGGAATAGATCAGCCTCTGTGTATGTAGGGAGAGGAGGAGGAGGATGTGTTGGAAGTCTCTGTTTTGGGGATAGATGACCTGTACTGGCAGGTGAATGTTAACATGTTGAATGTGCTCTGCGAGAATGCCATTTGTTCCTCATTAGCCTAGAACTGTATTATTGCCTGGAGTTGAGCTTCAGCTGAAATAACAAGGTTTTGATGGAAATGGTTTCTGTTTTTTTGTGGCTGGAGTTTTTTATTACTTTTTGTTTTAAATCCTTTATGTGTTCTGTAGGCCCTGCAGGGAAAGGTCTGGCTGGAAGAGCTGAGGACTAGAGCAGAAGAGTTACATGTTGGAACTAAGCTGCAGAAGCAGAGATAAGAGCCTTGTCCTGGCTACTGATGTTTTAAGATGTGTGTGCAGCAGGCACACATCATGCCTGCCCCTGACTCTATTTGCATGGCAGGCAGCTGGGGGATGTTGTAAAGTCTCTGTGTGTTGCTGTGCATTAGCTTTGAAGAATGGATGGACAGTATGTGGTGCCAAAAGAAAGCAGGGTTGGGGGTGTCCCTTTAGATCCCTGCTGTATTTGGTGTGTATGCTCTTGATTATGTGTCCCAGTTTAATGTAAAGACTGTGTCCCTTTTTGCACTGTTTGGTTTCCATAAGTGGCACTTTCCATAACCAGCAGATAATGGATGAGCAGCTGCACTTGGAATGTGGCTGTGCAGAGTTACTGACTTATGGAGTTTCCCATATTTCCTCTTGCCCCCTGTTCATCCAGTGAGCAATCCTTTTTAAGTAGGTAGAGGGACACCTCTCTTGCTTCCTGCCTCTAACTAAACATACTAAGAGGTTTCTGACTCTTCTTTGGGCTTCTTTGGCCCTAATGTGAATAAAAAGACACCCAGCTAGACTGTGTTCCTCTACAACCTTCTGTTTGGATGTGGAGCCTGTCCCTAGGAGTACAAATTGACACGAAGTCCTTATTTCCACATGAGTTTTCTGTAAATGTTTCCATGGCGTGTATGCATTTTGTGATGCCTGCTGAGATGAACTGGAGCTTGGCAACCCTGGAGACAAGGATGCTGTGGGTGAGCAGATTTGTGATCTTAGATCTCATCCTGCTGATGCTGGGGAATATAAGACAGAATGGCCTGGGCTAAACGAACCCCTGAAGTGGAGACAGCCAACTTCTCTATCCCTGTATGCACAGAAATCAGTCATATGGCCGTGAACTGAACAGGCTCTAAGAGCATTTGCAGGTTTGAGATAAGTGGTTTCTCGGAGTCCTGCTACCCCTGGCTGGGAGAAGGCAGAGCAGATCGCAGATCATTTCCCTGGCAGCACTGACAATGTGGTGCTCACTTTCTCCTACAGGCAGAGGTTCTTTGCTACTTTGCAGCCTTTGTGTCAGTGTAGCCTTGTCCCTTCTCTCTTAGTGAACTCTTACTAAGAGTGGGAGGTTTCACTTGAACTTCTTGCAGGAGACTCTCTGTGCTGTTCTCCCAGGCTACATGGATTTTGGAGTGCAGATTAGGAACGAAGGACCTGGGACTAATGTAACCATTCCATACTCTGGTCGAGCCCGCTCAAGTATATTGAGGGCTAAGTGCTAAACTTTATTTTTTCACTCTCTGTAGAGGGAACTGAAACCATTCAGGACACTTAAAAGGTTGGAAGGCTGGGGTTTTTCTAGGAGGAGAATGCAGTGCTGATTCCCCAGTGAACAGGGAGTTCAGATGGCTGTAATCTGCATAGCAATGGTGACTTAAACAACATGACTTTTGTTTACCTCTTCCTGAGAGGATTTACCTTGTGAATGCCTTGGGAGATGGGAAGCATAAAGTAACAGGATATATCTAAAAGGCATCTTAAAAGGATGGATACTTGGGAGCTCTCCTTTTAGCAGCCCTGAGAATTAGCAGGAAACCCTTGAGGGGTAACTCTCCCTTTTGCAGTTATAGCAAGGGCAAACTGTTGTGATCTGATGCACTAAAGGACAATTTTTTTTTCTGAGTAACGTTTCGCTGAGCTTGTTATTGACCACGCTGGTAGAAAAATGTTAAAATCTAGGCATAGTCAGTCCTCAGGCTCACTGTGTTAGTAGCTGCCTAGATCCCTGCTGCCTGGGGGTTGGAGCAGTGGGAACAACCTGTGTTTGACAGGTGACTTGTGGGTCATGTGTGGGGCATTCTTGAGGGGAAGGACCAGTGTCTCACTTGTAAAACTGCATGCCTGACAGTGCAGAAAACCGTACCCTACTGACCCTTGAAAAGTTTTCCCTGTGTAAAGAGAGGACCCAGAGCTGATCAGCAGCAGGGAAGGGTTTTGCTAACAGCTAGACCATACTTGGAAATTAGTTTATCCTGCTTTAACCATGACCTTTTAAGAGGCATTTGTTGTTTCACAAATGGCATGGACTTTGCAGACCAGGCAGCTTTTAAAGGGCCAGGGTTTTGATGTTGCTGCTGTTGTAGTGTTAAACCCTCTGTGTCCAAATGCCAGCACCCTACTGTTTGGTGACTATAGTAAGAACTGTGCACCATTAGATACACCCTGTAAACAGTGGCTTGGCACTCTTTTACTGTGTCTTCCTGCATTGTGGTTTTTTGTAGGCAAGTCACAGGTCCCCACATCGACTGTTTCTCCATTTAACTTGTCCTTAAATGACAGAAGTCACTGGTGAGTCCGAGCTGGTGCTGCTTGTGACTCCTAATCACATTTCAGCCTTCATGCTATGATGGTGCTTTTTTTTCCCTTCAAAGTAGGTTGCTTTCAAGTGTCTTAATGAAACCATTTGCTGTAAAATTTCTTCTGAAGTTAAAATGGATACTGCCTCACTGCCTAATGTCTTAATAATGTGCTTGGTTTTTTCCTTCTATATGAATGTATATTGCCTCATTAGGGCAGGAAGTGTGTGTGATTATGGATGTGTTTTCATGTATTCCTTTCAGTGAAAAATTTTACAGTTACTTAGGATTTTTTTTCCCCACTACCAGGATGTTTGGACAGCAAAAATCATTCTGCAGACAGGTGAGGTTCATTCTGAAATGTGGGAATTCAGCCTCCCAAGATCTTGTCCTTATGGAACTCCTCTAATGTTAATGTGAACAGCAATGGGCTCTGGAGAGCGGGATGTTTTGGGCCTTTTTTTTAACCTAAGCTTGAGGAAGAAACTGTGAAACACTTGTGAGCTTTTTTTGAAAGGACTGGTGTGTGTGTGTGTATGTGTTTGTCCGTTTTGCATCATATTCAGTGTTTCCAAGTGGATACAATTATGAATCAAAATAAATTATTGGAAATGATCTGTGGAGTGGCCTGTTGATTTATACCCACATACTCAGCCAAGCCAAATGACCAAAAGCTACTATCATCTCATGGCTATTTAGCTGTGAGCTGGACTTGGGAATAAGGGACCAGCAGGCTAAGAAAAGTTAGGAAACAAGTGTTCTTCCAGTTCTGCAAAAGTTGACCTTTGGATTTGTTGGTGTCGGAATGAAACAGACCTGCTGGCAGTCCTCACCATCCTGGAAACCAGGCATATTCCCCTGCAGTAGGAATTTGAACGAGGATCTTTCTTCCTATGAGCAATCCATTATCATTATCTTATCCAGAACCCCCAAAAGGAACAAGCTCTTACTTTAAACCCTTTTCTAAGCCGTATTTGGAAATTACATGGATAGTCTCCATGTAGATAGTGGGAAGAGATGTAGGCTTTGATTCTATTGGTATCTTGGGACAGCTGCTGAAAGGCAAGGTGACTTTTAATGAGTAGAATCACAGGTGCCTTTGATTGTTCCAGAGCTCTGCTTTGATTTGCTTGGGTAGCACTTCACTCTGCTGTTCAGCTGTTCCTCTTTGAAGATTACTTGGTGCTCGCTGACAACAAGGACCTTGCACTAGCAGTGAACCAGGATTTTAGTTAGGTGAGAGTGGTGTGTGCAGCAGTGTCAGACTTCTGACACCCAAGCAGTGCCCAGCTTCTTTAACTCCAGTGCTGTTGATGGGAACATGTGAAACTTCTGTTTTTCCCAGCTCTTCTCATGAGTTTTTCCCCTCATGGCTTGTCATGTTGTCCCTGCAGAGCAGGGCCATGTCTGGAGTGGCAGCTCCTGTGCTGCTGTGGCTGATGTCCATAATGCATAACAGGTCTGCAAAGATGTGTAAGCTGTGGATCACACTGCAGTGGTTCATGGACCCTTCCCAGGCTAATTATTGTCCCTCCCCCTGCCTGGGGGAAGCAGAGGGAGTTAATACTTCAGGCACTGTTTCAAATCCAGTTTGAGCTGGGCCTGGGGGACTTGGAAGATACTGGTACACAGATTTAATAAGAACTTGTGGTCAAGGTTTTTGGGAAACTGTGTAAGAACTCTGGAGGGCAGGTGTCAGCAGAGGATGGGGAGTTTGCAATTACTTCAGGGTTCTGCAGTTGCTCTTGTATTAAACTGAAAATCCTCCCCCTCCCTCCCTGTGCAGAAGGAAAGTCTGGCTTTGCAGCCACCTCCCTCTCTTGCTAAGAAAAGCAAGGAGCTGACAGGCAGGAGTGTGCCTGAGCTGTGAGAGTGTGGGCTGATGACCAGCATTAAGGCATTGACATCTGCATCTATCTAAGTGCTGGAGCAGGAGGAATGCTCTAGTGCAGCTGCAGGCTGAAGCTGTTTTCTTGGTCTGATAAGCTCTCTCACGTGTCAACCTCCTGCTGGAGCTACAATTTGCAAAACACTATCCTTGTGCCAGGGATTTTAGGGATATCCAGTGCAGTATCTCAACAGCATCATCTGGCACAGCCTTCCAAGGAGGTATGAGTTGTTTCAGCCAAGTGTGGATTTAATGGAGAAATCAAGTGGCTTCTTACCTCCCCTTTGATTCAGACCATGAATGTGCCTAATCCCTGAACATCTTCTCTCTTCCACAGCTGGATCCAGCTGAGGCTTGACCTCCATGCTCACACTGGCAGTAGGCAAGGGCAAAGGGTTGTCAAATCACAGCTCTTCCTGGATCTTCCTCTGGCTTCTTGCTTCTGGAAGTGTCCAACCAAGGAACATCTTGCCAGGAGAATCTTTCAAAGCTACTAGGAATATAAGAAAACCCTGGAAGGTGAGAGTATTGGAGACTAAGGACAGTTTCAAAAGTGTTGACTGTACTTCAAGTTCTTAGGGGGGTACTATGCTCGACATAATCAACACTGCTTCCATGGATGGTGAGTGGGCACTGAGATGAGTGGGAGCTGTGGGACTTGAGGACAAAATGTGCATTGCTGGGGAAAGAATCTGCAGTTTAGAAGACTGGATGCACCCCTGAGTAGCCAATGGTTTGGGGCAACCTTTTAGCTGTGAGAGATGTAGATTCAACCCCTGCTCAGCCTGTTGCTGGAGTCTAGACCAGGCAGCATGTGGGTCCATATACTCTACTGCTCCCTACTCCCCTACAGCTGCAGCATGTCCTGTTTCCAGCTGGCTGTAATGCTGCCTTCCCTCCAGCTGAGGAAGGATGTGACCTTGCCTTTTGTCCTCTGGGTCACTATCCTGCTTACACCATGAATGCGGATGGAAGGTGGGCTGGAGACTTTCCTTGCTGTGTTTGTTGTTAAGCCTCACTAAGGAGGAAGTGAGCTTGGGAAAAGGCCACTAGTAAAATGGGAGCATAAGGGCTGGTTCAGAGGTATTCCAGGAGCTTGTTAGGCCCTACATGGCAGAGGCTTCCAAATGGAAGGATTGTACTAAGAGAAAGTTGATTGCTGTTGCTGTGGTGCTCCAGCATGCTGCTGTTAGCACCAGGTATAGCTGCTGGCTGCACTGGGGCATTATTTGGGTAGCTCAGCCCCAGCTCTGCTTCTCCCTGCCTGTTTGGCTCAGTCCTCTGCAAAAACAGTACCCTTCTGCAGTGCCTGTTCTTCCCTGCAAGACAAGTTATTCAGCCCTCTCTCAGCTTGTCGCTTCCTCTCACAATCTGCCTTTTAATGTAGCCAGATGGTCTGTACTCGCCCACATTCCACACAGGCACCTTCAGCTCCCTGCACTTGGATAATGTGCTCATCTGACCTGCTGGTGGTCAGGTTTGTAAAGAGCCTTTAGGAGATGGTAAATGTTCACGTGTTGTAGAGGATGGATGTGGGAGGGAACCTGGGAGTGACAGTTGTTTTCAGACCTGCACTAAGAGCCTGCTTGACAGCCTGGCTTGTGTGGGCAGGGATGGTGTCTGGCCACATCCCTGTGAGCTCTCCACATGGACAAATTCCCAAAGCTAAAGCTCTGGAGCCTGTTGCTGTGCTTGGGCACCTGACCTGTCCTATGCAGGTCATCTTCATCTGCAGTGCTTAGTGCTGGTGTAGGTTCCTGACCCTAGACTTCTCTCTAGAGCCATTCCGCTGACTTCTAACACAGAATCTGCACTACCAGCTCAGTTGTGTTCATTTCAGATTTGGGTTTATTGGAAACTTTCAGTGCTTATATGGTTTTTACAAATGATCTGATAGAACATAACAGCAAACTGTAGTCTTCCTGGTGTTACTCTAATGCTTCCTGTACTGCCAATGCTTTTGGAGAGAGCTTTGCCTATCTTGTGAGGGGGAAGTGATTCCATCTTCCTGCCCTTATGCTGTTGCTGAGACATTCTGTACCTTAATGGCATTATAGTAATAATGTCTGCATTATGCTGCAGAGCAAGTAAGAAACCTCCATTTTAATCATATCAGCTTTAGCTTATATAAAAAATACAATCTGCCTTTTTCTTGGATTTTTGCCTTTTTCTTCTTTGAAGTACTGGATCAAGTGAAACATCCCAGACAGAGTTGCACCATACACCCTGAAATACTACAGTTAAACAGTTTGGGAAGTGTTTAAATGACAAGACAGTAAGGCTCATAAACTTCGAATCACCACATCAAAGCACTGTGCTTGTGAACTGGCCAGTGCTGCCAGCAAGGTAGTTCCTCAGAAAAGAATCCAGGTTTTAGATTATCCATATGCCATGCAATGATCTGGATCATTAGCAAATATGGTTTGCATAAACAGCTCTTCCCTCTCCTCCTCCCATCCAAACTTCCATGGCACAGTTAGCCAGAAACTGTGCTCTGGGTCGCCAAGTTTGCAGCAGTGGTTGGGGGTCAGCTGACAGTCAGGTCTGTCTGCTCTCTGAGCGAGCTGTCACTCTCTATATAAAGTACTGGCAAAAGAAAGCAACAGGTTACTGCTTAAGGAAAAAGTGGTGCAGTTCAGTCCTGTGCTTCCTTTGGTGGAAGACTCGTGTCAGTGCTCCAGCTCTGTGTGTGGAAATGGCCTTGGCCTCAAACACACCCCGTGTTAGGCTTCACAGCCACCAGCACACCCCTACAGAGGCTTCACATGAGGGCCTCGTGGGGAATGACTCCATGAAGTGCAAAGTGAAGCTGTCAGATGAGCTTCCATATATGTGTAGTTTTCAACAACAGTGACAACAGGGAGCTTCCTGTGGCTGTCACTTGGCAGGCCTTCCCTTTGGGCTTGTGTCAGTCAGCAGGGAGACAGCATTGAATAGAACTGGTCATTCGTCTCCCATCTCCTTTGACTCTTTTGTCACATTTGGAAGTTGGGGAGAATTTCAGCTACTCTTCTGCGTAGCTGGTTTCTCCTTTCTTCTCTCTCCCTTTCGTCTTTCATCAGCAATGGGTAATGCCTCCATGCCTTGAATGCATTCAGTATAATTCTCCTTAAAGAAATTAGGGACACAAGGGAGAAAGTGACAATATGCAGATGTGTACTTAACAGGCAATAAAAAGATGACTTCTATTTGAGGGGGGAACTTCCCTAAAATAGCTGTGGGCTATGGTCCTTCTGCTGTTAGTCAGGGCTGTGACATGTTAAGCATCTATGTGCAGATCACTCCATTGATATGTCAGTCATGCTGGGGAAATATAACACATTGCCCTTTTCTACTCCTCTCCCCCAAGAATTTTGCTCCTCCCTCCAACAGAATTCATTAGCTGCTGTTTGCTTAGCACTCTGAAGAGGAAAGGTGTTTCTAGAAGAATAAACAGAGCCTCTGAAAGAAGCTTCTCCAGGAAAAATGCAGGCTCATTTGGTCCAGACCAACCCTTTGGGAGTACAGGCACCTGGGCTCCAATTCTTACCTGATTTTATTCACCCCACCAAGTTCTGGCTTCCCATATGGGTGATATGGAATACAGTCCAGTCTAAAAATAGTTTGCTATGACAATGTCTGAACTGCCTTCAGTTCAGTGGGGGAAGAGATAATGAGGAACAACAGGTGATTATGCTCCTAATAGGAGGTCAGATATAGAATGAACCCAGTTTCTTCCTGTGTCTGAATTTCTCCTGCTTCCTCCAGTTTGCTGGCTTGTTAATGTTAAATCATGCACTGTTCAGATCTTACTGACACAGCAAGCTAGAACAGGTTTGCTTTACAGCATAAGAGGTTAATTTAATTTAATTTTTCCTCCAAGGTGTTGCAGATCCTGTTTGGGCTATGTACAGACACAGCTTATTCATGACTGCATGCAGCTAACATGCTTTCATAGTGAGGCAGGTGAACATGCTTCAGTTTTCTGCTGAACTTTGACAATAGCTTTTTCTTCCTGTTAAAATGCATTTTATGGGACAAGGACTCGACTGGGTGTGTCCAACTCCAGTCATGACTGGTAGAACTGTCTGTTCTAGTTCTCACTGCCAAGTCAGGCTGACGACAGCACAAACTGAAAGACTCCTTAAGTAGGATTTATAGTTGATCAACTTTGGATTTGTGAACTAAATCATCTGCTGTGGACAAAACAGTACTGTGTAATTCCTACACAATCATTTGGCCTGCTATAATTGTACTTAAAGATTTTCCTAAGGCAGCTTTTAGCAGAAGCTGCATGGCCAGATCTGCTAATCAGCTTAGAAAGTTTCAGCTACTTATCTGCTTTCACTGTATTCTCTTTCAGCAGACTTAAAAGCCCTGTGAAGGGTACCACTACATTTTCTGTTCCAGGCTGCATGGAAACTTAGCACAAACCTCTACTGATGTTTGTCCATATTACAGAAGCAAAATACCTGCAGTATAGAACCTGTTTCATGTGCTCTTGGGGAGCAGATGACTGACCTGTCAAAAGTAATCCCTAATACAGTCTACAGGGTCTATTAAACCTAAGTGAAAAGAACTGCTGCTGAGGGTGTTTGCTTACTTGTTACTGTATTCAGTAGCAATCTTCAGTTTCTTCCATAATGTTCTTTTTTCCTCCATGATAAGATCAAGCCATGCTCTCAAGTACTTCCTCCTGAGGTGGGCTGCATGGAAGGTACTCGCTCTCTCCTCCTGAGTGGAGAGATAATCCTTGTACTAGGGAAGGAGGACAGAAACAGGTGAGAATAGCTTCTTTTTTTTTTTCCCCCTCCTCTCTCTCCCAACCTCTGGCCCAATAAACAGAGACAGGGCAGTGGTGAGACTGTGGCAGTGAAGGGTTGTGGGCACAGGCGAGGAGGAAAATCAGCAGGGTGAGAGAATACAAAGGTGGAGGAGTAGTGTGTAGGAGAAAATTCTGGGTAGAAGAGAATGATGGAGAGTAAAGAGCTGAAAGAAGGTCTCTGGAGAAGTGAATAATGTTGCTGGAATGGGGACGTATAACTCAGCAAAAGTTGTACTACAGGTATGTGAAGTGAGGAGGTGCGGTGAGGGGAAACAGTGGCAGCAGCCAGCTCTCTTGGTATCATTTCTCCACTGTGGTGCAGGCCAACCTTTAGCCAGTTCCTGAAGCCCTGTCTCAGTAACATATGGGAATGTAAGTCCTCAGCCTGAGACATCTTCTCTGTGAGACTCTGCTGGGTCTCCTGAAGCCAAGTCATCAGGCATTTCCTCTGCAGGCTCAAGCAGTGGTGCCTTTGTGCCACCTGAGTGAAGACAGCAGAGACAGCAGCTGATTACTTGGACTAGTGACTACATGAGAATAAAGCTGAGAAAACTGGGTGCACTAGAAAATCACCTCAGCTATTTGGGGCCCCCAAAATGCAGACATCTGACAGCTGGAATAACTCCCCCCCTCCTGGCCCCCCCAACAAAGAGGGGTCAGCATAAGGCTACTGCTGTGTCACTTCTAGAGAACACCCTTTTGAATTAGATGCTCATTTAAGGTATTGTAAATGGAGCAGAGGCAGGGCCTGTAGCAGTTTAGGCCAACCCTGTCCATAATGCTGACCTGCAGGGTGGACATACGGAGCAGCTTGTATCCCTCTACTTCTTCCCAGCTGGAAGCCTGTGTGCATTTGGTGAATTACTGTGAGTAGCTCCAGTTCCAGTGACTTCAATGGAAGCTTGCCAGCCTAGCCCTGGGCTCTGGCTAAATCTTCAGGATACAGCTGAGTGTTAGTGTGCCCTTGGTAAGGCACGTCAATCCAGTCACATACAGAAATGTTTCATTTGCATCCCCCAGCTCTCAGAAGTTGTTCTGCACTGAAGGATATGGACAGGATAGAACAGATTGCTGGATCATTACCTGTAGTGTCCTGCCACTAGCAGTGGCCAACTCTGCACCAGCAGCAACTCCAGAGAGAGGGAAAGAAAGCCCTGATGATAGGCTGGGGTCAACAACTGTAACTACAGTGGCTTGGTGGTGTCTTACTGATTAGCTTTGCTGTGGAGTAAAAGAACTGACAGGCTCATGTCATATAACTTCAATTTAATTTTTTGGCCATATCACACTAACTTACCCTGTGTTATTGGCATCTAATCATATGGCAGTTAGTACTGCAGACAAGTGGAGGCTAACAAAAAATGACTTCTCATTAGACTGAAATGCTTTCTTTTCTTTGTTCTTTTGGTTCCTGTTTATTCAGCTATAAATGAGGATGCCACCCTTGTGGGTTTTTGATGACTTTTCATGATTATTGTCAGATGGGCTGATTTAAAGAGCTAATATAGGGCAGGGTGTGCAGGGAGAATTTTTGCTTTTTCTGTCTCTATTTGGCTTAAAAGGCTATTAAGGCTTCTGCTAAGTGCTGCATCAAGGAAGCAGCACTTTTCTCCTTCCTTCCATGGCACCAGTCATTTCCTTTATCCTCAGCACTTACCACCAGGTTTTCCTTGGCTTGCTCCCTCAGCTTTTTCCATGGCACTATTCCCAGCTTTCTGAGCAGGACCTTCTCATAGTGATCTTTAGCCTTTTTCTGGAGCTGCTGCTCTTTCTCCAGCCTCCTCTGCTTCTCCAGTTCTTTCTGCAATACAAGAAGCAGTAGTTTTAATTCCCTCAGGATGAAGAGGATGTTAAGCAATTACAATAGATTATCATATTGGAGCTGGAGGTTCTGACCTGACAGGATATGGGGATCTGCATCATCTTTAGGAGTGCAGACCAGAAATGACCCCGTGAACTAGAACCTGTGCTTGGAAGCAAACTGTCTTGAAAATTCTCCTGGGAGATGATGATGTTTCTGAACACTTCCTTGGGCCATGTATCAGCACTGTAGTTTGGTAATACTGTAGCAGACATGTGATCTGTGGCTACCAGCAGGGCTGATGTAGCAGAAACCACCTTTTACGGACCTCCATCTATGTGGGGAACGGTGATTTAGCAAGCTTGGGGAGTGCAGCTTTCTGTGCTTATAAAACCAGGTGGAAAGCATGTCCAAAAATGATTCAGAGTTTATGTGTGGACCCTTCCACTTAATCTAGCCTAAAGAATAGGGGAAGGATGTGGGTATTATCGAACTGTATAATATTACTTTTGACCGATACTTAGGGATTTAGGTCAAATATTCTAAAACACTCAATCCAAGTAGAACAGTAGTTGCAGGTCAAATTCCTATAGGATTTAAAATGTGCTATTTGAGTTATCAGGACAGCTCATTTCCAAGTAACACTAATGAAGTGCAGCTATTCCTAGGCTAGCCCCAATGAGAGGATGGTTCTGTTCTTCAGGTGGAAAGTTCCCCTTAATATAACTGTCAGGCTTGTTTACTTTTAAATTGAGTATTTGTGACTGAAGGGGGAACACAAGTGAAAGGAGCAGTCTGAAAGCAGGCTGAACATGCTGCCCCAGTGGAGGCTGATGTGGCTGTATCTCAGTACAGAATATCCACCCACTGGAGCCTCTAGTCCTGCTTTTGAGACATACATTATGGTACTTCATAGAGTGTTTGGTACACAGCCCTTCCCCTAATGTTGCCAAAAAGGGGGAAGGTGGTGAGTCTGTAGAGTAGGTGCTGTGCTCCACCCTCTCTGAGTTCTGTATGGAACTCTGCTCTACTAATGAAGACCTCCCTGTCACATTACTCTGGCTGCTGACCAAGTACTAGTGGGTAATGGCTCTTCCCTATCCCTGCTAAAGAGAGAGAAACAAGTGAGGTGTTTGGTCACCAGCTTCTGCTGCCTTCTCTCCTCCCGTCGCTTTTCCCGCTGAGCTTCCTTTTCCTCGGCCGCCTTCCTCTGTTGTGCTTCCTCTTCAGCCTTCAGCTGGGCCTTAAATTGGAGAAAGGTGAAATTTAGTTTGATTCATATGACCTTTACAGTGAACACAGATCTCTAAGCTTCCCTAGTGTTCCTCTAGTATTGGCCAGCACCTGAAACTTCAGAAGGAATCAGACTTTATCATATATTAGACATGATCTCTGCTCAACAATGAACTGCAGAAGGGAGAAGAAAGAGCAACTGTTCTTTTTGCTACCTATATATATGTATATATCTTTCTACCACCTATATATATCTTTATCTTTCTTTGCCCTAAGTTATAGTATTTGTCCACTCTTCCCCTAAAAAAAATGTAAACCATACACCAAGTCATTAATTGATAACTTGATCACTGAAGTCAGTTCTGAATTCCTGGGCTCTGTTCTCAACTTTCATCTCTACATGCAAAGCAGCATTACAGGTACCCAAGCATTTGTTTCCCCAAACACTGAAAATCAAAGTTGTTTTACTTCAGTACTATCATAGTTGGCACAATATTTTTCTCTGAATATTTATCTACTTCCCTTGCAAACCCCACTCTGCTCTCATTTCACAAAGCTTCTGCTCTTGGTGTATGTGTCAAAGGCCTAAAACCCAAACCAACCATCATGCAGGATTTACCATGACTGTGCTTCCTGATCTTGACAATTGTGGCACCTGCAGCTGAGGAAACCTAACCTGAAGTTGTCCACTTTATGGTTAAAGTATTCTGTAAGGCTCGTTTCAGCCTCCTGTGTATGTGAATATATGTCTTGCTTGGAGAAAGAGGAAATGCTGGCTGGTTGAGGACCTCAATTATAAGCTTTCTAATCCTAATGCAACTTGCTAGCAATGTTTTCAGTAACACCTTAATACCCCAAAGGTAAGAAGGCTCCTTTATTGGATGTGTATAACAGAATTTGTTTATTAACTACGGAAACGTTGTCAGTATCTTCTCTCTTCTGCAGAGATTTGCTAGAAGGATGTTTTTTACTAGAGACTGCATGTTCTCAAGCTGCACTTGACCAGACAGGAAAGGTAAGGGGAAACCCACCACTGCTGGGTCCCATCAAGTGGACCTCTGCATGCACTTTCACACTTACCGTTCTCAATAAAGACAAGCTACGGTCATGGGTAGGTGTGAAAAAGGTGTTGGGGGTGGTAAGGGAGGCTGCTTCTAGAATTGCAACTTCAACATGGTGTCTGCTCATGATACAGCATATCCATTGCCATATGCAAAAGCAGCAATAACTATTTCTTTCGATGTGTGACAGATATCTGCTATCATGAATTAAAAAAACTCCTCCTTTGGATAAAGAGCCTTTTCTTGGTTGGTGACCCTGGGGTTAAATCAGCATTTCTTGTAACTGGAATGGTGTGAAAGACACTGTATTTCATTTTCCGCTTCCCTTACCAGTTTTTCCTCTGCTTTTCTTTGTTTGGCTTCCTCTAGTTTCCTCCTCTGTTCTGCCCGCTGAATTGCTCTCTCCTCCATCCCTATAGAAACAGAGGACATCAGGCTTAGTGAAAATAAGCTATGGAACAATGGCAGAAGTTTGGTGCTCAAGGATGACCACATCACTCTACTGCCAGGGCCCCACTGCCCTGGGGACAAAGGGACTTGCTTTCTGCTGCCTCTTTAGGCTGGCAGTGTCATGAACAAGGAACTTATAAATGCTTATGAGATGACTCAGGACTCCTGCAATTACACCCTTCTTGGTTGACAGTCGCAGGCATGAGGCTCAGTTATGAAATAAGCTGTGTTCAAAGAGTTTGTCCCTGTCTTTCTTGATTGAGGGCTAAGGCTCAGGGCATGTGATTTATCAGCAATTCCTATGAGGTCTCCAGTAAGCTCCAACTGCTTATTTGTAGAGCAATTTCATGACAGAAAGCATCCTTGTCACAGTGACATAGGGGAATTTGGTCCCACTAGTGAGAAACTACTGCTTAATGCTTCTTTTGGGAGATAAATTGGTAACTTATTCACTGAAGTTTTGGGGATCTTTAAACAAAAGCACTTGAGGGCTCTGAAAAATATGCTTACTGTCTCTAAGGTGTCTCTACAGAGTGCAGGCAAATCAGAGTGAGTGATTGGACTAGGTAGCACTGGAGCTCAACACAGGCAAAGAAAGGCAACTTCTAATGCCAAAATATCGGCTCTGATGATCCCCAAACTGTTAAAATATTACAATGATAATAGTCCAGACAACCTTTAATGCAGACCATGACAACTAGTGTTGTATGTTTATCGTGTATATGCTGTTCCAGTGTGGCCAGAGAAAGGGAGATATCTCACAAAAGGAAGGGATCTGGACCTCCTTCCCCAGCCTGGCTTCTGTTGTCTCAGAAAACCTTGGGTAGGTACTTAATTCCCTTTGAAATCTCAACACCTCTGTCAAAGTCAGATGAAAATGACTGGTGAATTTAAGCATCTCTTAGATGCATAATGAAGGGAGACTGATGGCAAAAAACCCTGTAGAGCTTCTCTCTCTGGGTCCTGTTACACCAGAAGTGTTCACAAGTGTTCAGAGTAACTACTACAACAGTGTACTAAGTGTAGACATGAGGGTCTTGCAGTGATCCATGTTTTACATGACTTGGGCATGAAAATAGCTCACCCTCTCACAGCACTTATCACTCTGGGAAAGAGAGTGCTGAGTTTTACTTCCATAGTATCATCAACCAGCAAAGCTGAGGCAAAGGAAGAGAGACATTTCGAGACAAACTGTTGAGAAAAGTGGTCTGGAATGGTTTTTGCTACCTAGAACAATACCTTTCAGTATTGGATGAGCTGACGTCAGATGGCTGGAGGGCCTCCTGCCTTGCATCGCTACCCCTGTGTTTTCTGGCCCATGAGAATCAGGTGACCTATGAAAGGAAAGAGTTAAGAAATTCATCAATTAATGTGGCCAAATGATGTCTCACACCTACCACCTATGGCCTTGTAGTTTCTGTTCTCCATTTTGCTGCATTTTCATTCTGAATCCCTGATACACCTCTCTTCTGCTTGAAATAGGATTAATGATGCATCCTTGTAAAGGAACTGAGTTCCAGGGCTGCTGTATGCTCTGAAATACTGAGGATGATGCTCTCTTTTCTCCTAACTAAAATAAATCCCTGCTGCGACTATGTGTGACATTGGTGTTGCTATTTCTAAGTGGATCCTGTATGGATCATGGGGTGTCAAGCCATTGCAAAAAAGGGAGGACAGAGAACTGTGGCTAGTCTGATACTATCTTTGAGGCTAAGACACAGTGAAAAGGAAGAGCAGATAGCACTAGCATGACTGAAATGTGCCTGGCAACATTCTGGCTCAACTTGAGTGGGAATGAGACATGCTGACTAACTGACCCTGATTTACTGAGGGCACATACCTCAAAGGGGTTGTATTCTTGCATCTGGATTGTTTTTCCCCTCTGGTTTGAGAAACAGAATTGTCAATCAGCTGGGTTACAGCTGTGGCTTGTGCTTCCTCTTCCTTATCTCTGCTCAGCCTCTGATTTTCCTGCAGCTTAAGGATCAGCTCTTGCTGTTTCTGAAGCTGCTGCCTCTGCTCCTCAATCAGACGTTGCTGGAAGGCGTGACGGTGCTCAAAACGGCTGCCATAAGCAGGAGATGTCTTTGGACTACAAGATGTCTTTGGACCACATGCCTGAAACTGTTGGAGGACAGTGGCTACTTGATTCCTGCACACAGCCTGGTCCTGGACACTCAAGGTGGCATGTTTTACAGTAATCTCCCAGGCAAATTTGTCTTTTCTGCAGAAATGAGATGTGTGAACAGTATCCCAACAAGAGTGGTCTCTGGTCTGATCAGGCTCTTTCTGTATGTGGCAAGTTTCAGTTGGCTGGGGGAAAAAAAAGGAGCAAAATTTGGATTTGATTAAAACCAAGCACTCTTCTGCCCTTACTACATAGTGGGGTTTTTTAATGCAAATCTAGTGAGATGCCTGAGAAGTAGGGTAATCTCAACTATGCAATCTTTATTCAGTTCCTAGTCAAGCCAGAGGGGCCCCATTATGCACAAAATGGGAGGCTGTGGGAAAGAACTGTTAAGGAGCCATTTCACTGGGAGGAAGAAATCTTGATCAGGCAAGAGCTTTGGCAGGAATATATCCTGAATATTTTGTTAGGGAGCACATCTTAGGACAGCTTATTTCTGGCAGATTAGCACACTCCTTTTTGTACTATGTTGTCTCCACTCTGCACTTAGATGGAGAATAAAGGGACAAACAGTTGTTGAAGTGATCTACATGACTGAATAGTCCCTTTCCAAATACAAGAGAAGTCTACACAGTGCTGCTTCCTCATCCCTCTTCTCCAGCCTACCATGAAACAGATGCACAGTGGGGGATGAGGCTGAGCCTCTTCTGACATTGTCATCCTCTGAAGTGGCATCAGATATAATGTCTGCTTTCTGGTTCCTAGGTCAAACCCCAAATTCAGTCCCATTCTTCCAGCACAAATTTTATCAAAAGAAAACTGTGGGCCTACTAGGATAATATAAGCACTGAAGGAAATCAACTTTTGCTGACACTTAAGCAAATGAAAAGCTTCACCTGAAATACGTGTGTGAGCTCTCATGCTGAGATCAGGATACTGCTGTAGTACAAGTTTTAGAGACAGAAGGAAAGGTCAGGATCCAACCTGACAAATGACAATTTAAACAAGCAACCTCTGATTCTCCTCTCCTACCTCCTGGTGATATGCATTATCATAAAACAGCCAGTGACAACCATTTTTTGCCCTACACTTAAATGTCAGAGAGCTGCACTGGCATGAAAAAAATCTCTTGTCATGCAGTCAAGTTACTCTTTTTAAGTCCAGGCAGCCATCAAAGATGTAACTAATCTCTCAGTAAAAGTGATCTGGGGGTGGGATGCTCATTGCAACTCACAGTACATGAAGGGCTGTTCTCTGGCAGTACCAGAGATTATTTTTAAAACTCATCCATTGTCCTTCACATCTGCCTCTGGTTTTTAGACTTCTCTCCTGAACAGTTGCAGGCAGGTATTTGGGGGTTGCCCTGGGAAAGAAGCCTTACTCTGGGACAACGTGCCCTTTCTTTCAGACTGCACAAACAAAGTACCTTGCAAGAGTACTGGGATGCCAGCAGACAAAACTACGTGGGAAGGATTTACCTTGTCTTGCCGCAAATCTTGATGATGGATTGCTTCTGCTGTCCCAGGCTGGTTAACCTCCAGTGGCCTGTGCAGACCACCCTTAGCCTGTGACACGGCCTCCAGCAGCTGTGCCATCTTTCTCTTCGTCTCCTCCCTCTTGATCTGCAGCTCTCGCTTTTCCATCTCTGCTCGGCTCCAGCGCTGCCAGGCCAGGAAGCAGCAGCGCAGGAGCCGTTGCTGGTTATGCTCTGCAGCCAGTTGGTTCTTCCTGAATGAGAAAGAGCTTGTGTTATGACAGGAGTGAGGCTTCTGCCCAGGCACAAAGCCCCATAATTTCCTGAGTCTTTTTGCTGCTTAACTCTGAAGTCCCTCTGAAGCTGTACAGATTTCCTCTAAGGAGGAGTGGGAGAGCAGAAAGGATGCCTGCTATTTTGAATTAAGTTTCCCTTGTTCACATTTTGCCATTCCTATGCCAATCCTGGGCTGTAGGATAGTTGCAAAAGAGGTATCATATTCCCTGGCCAGCACAGAGGAAGCGACAGTGTCTCTCCACTGAAGCCTGCCAGACACCTGCAACAGCAAAATATTCTCTGGATGGTAGGGAATTCATCCAACAACCTCCTTAATGAAAGGCACTATCCAAAATGATCGTTGCTGTACTACTACTGAAACGGCAAATAAATATATTAATCAGGAATAAATTTGGCAACTTATATTCTCGACAGTCCAAAGCAAGTCAGGGTGAGATTTCCAGGAAAAATACCTACAGAAAGAATGAGACACAGGCTTGTTGGAAAGTGCTAAAGCTCTTGTTTATATCTATCCTCCTTTTCATCTGTGCCAAACGCCTCTGGCAGACTGCAGGCAATGTAGTGATTTTCTCCAAAAGCTGCTGTTTCCCTCCTGCTGGCTAACTGACAAGCTCCTCTTACAGTCCCTGATCACTGCTCTGCCCAAATACTGCTGCAGTAGGAGGAATTCCACAGTACAGGGTCACTACCTGTTTTGATCTTGGAGATGAACTTCCAATTGCTGTGTCTCCTGCTCTACTTTCTGGGCCCAAGTATAATTTCTCCAGGCTCGCAGGGCCTTCAGTTGGCATCTCCAGTCAGCAAGGACTCTGGCTTTTCCCATTTTGATTCTCTGCTCCAGAATGACTTTCAGCCAAGCAGAGAAATGTCGTTGCAGGCACTGTATGGGAGAGTTTCAGAAAACCAATGAGTAAGATACAGCCCATCACACAAATGCTGATCCTCTCTGCCCTTCCCCTTATCTGACTTTCCTTTTTGAGGTTCTTTTTGGAATCCTCACTTTCAACGATTACCTTGAGGGTAAAAGAGAAGTAACGAAGAGCATGTGCAGATCTTCCACAAAAAGCAGAAAGGGTCTAGAATGACACATCATATCATGTGGTTCTATGCTTTGGAGTGAAATGAACTTATTTCACCAAGTGTAAAGGAATACAATGGGTGAGGAACATAGACATTTTTCTAGATTTTGAAACGTGTTCTCTGTCTCTAGAAATTCTAAGATGCTACAGGTAAGAATGCTTCTATGAAGAAATGTTGCTTTTTTAAATTTTTTTTTAACTTCGACAAAAATCAAGACACCTTCTAGAGTTAATTTATGAAATGGCCTCAGCTCATCCTTGTTCTAGCAGGAAGCCAAACCTTTCCCCTATTGTGTAATTAGACTTGTTGCCTTTGGGAGTGATTTACAGCAATTTGCTATCTAATCTGCCCCATAATTCTAGCCCTGTCACTGCAGACACTGTTCATTTTGATCCTCCAAGCGGGTCAACTCGCAGGACTCTGCTGTTCCCCTTTTGTCATAGTGTCTTGTGTTAACTGCGTTCCTCTCACTCACTGAAATCTTCAAATGGAGACTTACAAAAAGTCAGTGCATTAGCTATTTCTTTCTGCTTTGGGAAAGTAATCAAAGTGTCACTATTGCTTAGCTCAGCTAAGCTGTGGCTTCTCACTGTGGCCAGTCCTAAATTTTTCTGTGGTTTCATTCAGTCTTATCTTCACAGCTTAGACTGTGCTGGAGAGAGGTTGTGTACTACTTAACAGCAGCCAAGCTCAAATCCAGCAGATAGGCACAGATGGACTGAGCTATGAGGAGAATCACCATAAAAGCTATGGGATTCTTCTATTAAAAAAAAAAATCTAGGTATAGATATGCACACATTAATGATGGTGACTGCTCTATTAATTAAAAACATTATGTGATGGATAGCATTCATACCTGCACTCAGGAAATTTATTCCCTTTGCTGAGACTGCCCATATAAAATTATTCAGTACAAAGAGGTCACTCTTTAATTGCAATTATTTGATACATCGTGTTTAACCCAGAGCTGACCACAGTATCAGAATAATGAAAGTAAAAGAAAGAGGTTCCTACTGGGAATTATTAAAAGAGCTGTTGCAATAACACAGAATATTCTACTGCACCCAGCAGGAGTGGATCCCTAAGGAACCCGTTACTGCAGATGTGCAGACAGGCTTCAATTGCCAGAGACACGGATCAAAATTCATCCCAGGCTGCAGCACTTCTCCTTCTCCTGGCTCCTGCACCAGGGTCTGCAAGGCAATCTTTAAAATGCCTTTCCACACATACAATATATGCTTCCTAGGCCTCTTTCCTGCCACTTTCCCCTTTTAATTCCTTCCTTAAGGGAAAATAAATCTTGCTCTGCTGCCTTCTCTGTACAATCTGCCTATTCCTTGACTGCAGAAGCCTTTATGTTTGCATCTGTCCTGAGAGACGCATCTTTTTCACAACTGTAAGTGAAGCATCCCACTGAGTACACTTGAGGCACAGGCACACTGGGGTTGGATTTCATGATTTCTTGCTCCTGGTCTTACAGGATACTTTTTGCCCTGCTCTCCTACTTTCCCAGTATCAGGAGGTCTTGGAAAAAGTAACAAATTCCACATAACCAGGACTTCTAACTTCAGTTTTGCAAATGGTAGCCGAGGGCAGGTAGGAGAGAGTCTCAGATAACGAGAGGTGATGCTCACTCTCTGCTTACTGGAGTGAATCCTGCGCAGCACCTCCTCAGCCTTTCTCTTTTTCTCCACTTCTTGCTCTTCTTTCCTCAGGACCATGGGTGGTGACACAGTAACAGGTACCTCCTGCATTGACAGCTTCTGAATTTTCTCTTGTCTCTTCCCCTCCCTGGAAAGTGAACAAACATACAGATCTAATACAATTCTATACACTCTAATACATTCTCTTTTTGGCCAATCCTAAGAGAATCACCTCTACAGCTTAGAAAGCTGCTGATTATTTAACTCTGCCTTCTTAAAAACCGCCTCTGTAATGGTTTGGGGTCCCAGAGATTAAACAGTCTGAACATTTCCAAAATATAGCAGGCAGAAGAAAATAGTAAAGCATTTCAGTAAATATTTCACTAAAGCACTTATCTGAGAAGATTTAGGATCTCAGGGCTGCCTAAGTAAATAAATGGCATCCCTAAAACTAACATCTCCATGACAATCCAAGCTCAGCAAAAGGAAAAAAAATTATGTCTGCAGAATTCTCAGCCAAGAATGCTCTTTATTCTCTCATAGTAGAGGAAGTATTGTAAGTGCTAGACTTTGAACAGACTATTTTTTTCTTTTATTTTTTTCTGTGTACTAGCTTTCATGATGCCATAGACACTAACAAGGCTGGATGTGGCCACGGAGTTGATGGAGAGAATGCATGGTGGTGCAAACACACTCCTGCCTTGTGATTCAGTGCACATACTGGTAATGGCTGAGGGGAGGATAACAGTATCTGTAGCCCATCTTCCCACTCTGATAAACTCTGCCACTGATGTTGGTAACAAAGGACTAAAAGGTTTTGAGAGAGGTTTTTGACAAGAGGAATAACATGTTTCCTTTGGTACCACCACTCCTCTTACATTTACAC
Source organism: Pachyramphus minor (assembly GCA_013397135.1). Classification (NCBI taxonomy): domain Eukaryota; kingdom Metazoa; phylum Chordata; class Aves; order Passeriformes; family Tyrannidae; genus Pachyramphus; species Pachyramphus minor. Next base: position 718,548 of record VYXB01005689.1, read on the forward strand.
AAAAGGAGCTGATAAGTGTTCTTCATTCTTTCCCTGCCTCCCTCTCCTTCTTACATTCTCCATGCTTCTGCCAAAGTGAGCCTCTTCTCAGCCATTTCCTTTCGCAACTTCACCATTTCCCTCTGGATCTCTTCCTCCTCCTTCTTGGCCTTCAGGGCCTTCCTTCTAGCCTCCTCCTGTGCTCGGAGCTTGGCCTCAGACAGAATTACTTTCTTCAGGGACTCTTCTTGTCTCTGAAGCTCTAATGCCTTCTGACGCCTCATTCAGTTTTCTTTCACCTGGGAAGGAGGAAATCGACAAAAGCAAACACCAAAGGCTGAAGAATTTGAAGGTCATTGTACTGACAGAGTGGGTCACAATCCACCTTTCACATGAAACAAGCAACCCTATCCATAGCATTGACTGGAGAGATACTGCTCTCAGACCAGACAACAATCCATTCCAGAGACTGACATTAAACCAGTATTACCTGATGGGAGCAAACTCAGAACTAACTGCTGTGGCAGCTTTGCCTGTCAGTCTTCAGGAAGGGGGTAACCTGAAAAGACGTAGTGGAAGATGACTGTGCAAGCTACTACTGAATAGTTAATATGCCCATGGAAACGCAGTAATGTTGTCAGCTGAACTGTGGAAGAGTATCCTTGGGTATTTGCCTCTAAGTCAGAGATTATTGCAGGCTGGGAGAGAATACTGGGCATTTACTCTAATCCTATAACCCTCCATCTTATTCCTTTTAACTGCTGCCTTGCCTGCTCACCTGCTTGTGTCTGAGCTCCATGACTATTCGTGGATCTGCAAGTTTTTGTTTTTCTTTGATGTCTTCAAGTCTAAGATGTTTCATTATCCCACAGTTCACATCTTCACTCTGCAAAAGATGCTGTAGGTATTTCTGGGCAGAAGAACTTTCCATTTCATGTTCCAGATAGCTGCATAAGTCTGAAATGAGAAGTTCAGATTATCTCAGGCTAGTCTGAAATGAATAAACCCCTCTGTCTCAGATCACAAAGCCTAATGTAATTAAAGGGATCACTTCCCCAGACTCTGAATGCATTTCTGATGAACACAGACACACTGACTGCACTCCATTTATCCCCAGTCATAATCAATCTCCCATTGAACAGGCTAGAGCAGTAACAATGTTTCATCCATTTCTCACTGCCTTGCCTCTGAGCATCTCAAATGGCTGTATAAACTTGACAGGTCTCAAAAATACCCATTCAAAAAAGAAAAAAAAATTCTTTTACAAAGGGAGACATTGAATGTTTATGAGGTGCGTTTGTGCAGCCTTACAGCAAGCTGCTGTAAAAGCTGGGGGAGAAAAATCACCACATCTAATCTTGTTTCTACCAAGTCCACTATCCTGGCCTCAAAAAAACTATTACCTCTCAGTGTGACAAGCGAGGAGAACTGGCCCCCCTCCCCAGCACATCTTCAGAGAGGAAACCAGGAACTGCTTTGCAGTGCTCTCACCATCAAACTTCTCAGACTTCGGAGGGACTGCAGAAGGCTCCTCCAGAAGGACAGAGTCAGCTTCATCTTCTCCATCACTCAGCTCCAGGTGCAGTTTGGACTTCATCCAGTTACTGAGCAGCTCTTGGGCTATCATAAAGAAAGAGACTGATGACTTCACTTGCTTTAAAAATGCATGGGTAAGTGTAAGCTAGCAAGATTCTGTCTCTGGAATAGTTATATCACATGCTAGGAACGACTAAAAGCTGACCTGCAACAGAAAATGGAATAAGGCTAATAGTTCTGCTTTCATCTTGATCTGTAAAAGAACAGGAAGAGAAGGTGGCAAACTTTTTGCCTGTCACACGTCACATATGAATTCTTCTCCACTTCTTTTTTCCTACAAGATTCTCTGGACATTTAGATCATTCGTGTGATTATTATAGCACTTATCAAGGACATGGAATTCACATGAGGTAATTCATAACTCAGCTTTCACATGTTTTACCACTTTACTTGCAGACACTTAGATCTATTTTCCACATGTACAGCCAAGGTTGTCATATGTTAAATACAAAAGAACCACTGTTTGCACAAACATTTGCTCCATGTGTATTAGTTAACCTTTGCCAGTACCACAGCTCCAGGAGCAACTGGTGAGTCTAGATTACAAATCTGTCAGGTGGCAAGCTTCACCTGGAACTACCTGTACTCAGAATTAAGACTGCCACTACAGGAATGCACCCATGATGGATGTGGTACTCCTCAGTGAGCTCAAATGCCTGATGAACAACTGGGTATAAAATTCTTCTATGGACCACTTGCATCTCCACTCTTCTGTGGGAAAACACGATATTCCTTTTTCAGAGTTCCTACTCCAAAGCAAGGACAGCTGCCTGTCTGCTGCCTCAACAAACTACCTGGCCTTGCTGCACGGGTGGCCAAGCTGCTCCTGAAGCAGATCACAGGGCTGTAAACTGCAAGGCATCAGGAGCTGCCCCCCCGAGAAGCAGAGCCATCCTGAGCCATCCATGCGGTGAGGATGGGCAAAGAGCCAGGATCTGATCTCGGCAGCCACTGGAGTGCGACTCATTCCCTGTAAAGGCATATAGTCAATAGACAGGGGGAAGCAGCTGCTCCAAATCTCCAGTTCTAACACAAAGTGAAGATGCTCCCTGGTATTTCTAAGGCAATAAAGCCTTTTTCAAATGTTCTTAAAAAGGGACAGGGTTTTTTTGAAGAAAGCATAAATCTAATGTTTATTGTCCTTCAAATCACTTTTCTTATCTCTCAGGCCAGCTCATGAACAGGGAAATATATCTGATAACAGAAAGAAGAGAAAAAAACAACTTGTCATTTGAGGAAGGGTTACTCTTTTGACTGGGATTTGTGGGTGATGTTATTGTACCTGGAGTAAAGGGATTCTGGCACTCCTCATATTGATACCTTTTTTTGCAAAGTGGGCTATGTGTAGTTAATACCATTAAGTATTCTAATAACATATTCCAGGGAAAAGAATTTCAGTTGAGCTAGGAACAATCCTGAGGGATTGGTAGCTATAAAAAAGAAAACCCTAGCAGATGACAAACAAAAATAGAAAACATTAGGAAAGCAAGCAACCTTTCCACCAAAGGAAAAGACAAAGCTTATCACCAAAGCAATGACAGCTCCTTTGGAGCCACTGTGCTGTATAATGCACTCAGACAGAGCACTATAAACAGACAGGTGTATGCCATGCTATTAGTTGATACCTTGATGATTACAAGTGAAAAAGCTGAGACAAAGAGTTGATCCTTCTCTTAGGTGTGCTAATTAAGATCTACCTTGAACTCCAGCAACTGATCCTTCTTATGCCTTTCTCCATTAGATGAAAGACATCCTACTAGGAACTGTTTCTTATGATCTCAAGCTTTGCTAGAGCCTGTTCAGACCAGAGCCACAAAGCTGGATCAAGAACAGTTCATTTTAGATAGCTTGTGGCAAGCACAATTTTAGCTCACCTTCCTCACGGGCCTCATCATGATCTTGCACCTGTTCCATGGTTTCCAAACTTGTTACAGGACACCAAAGCCCCTGTAGACAGCTTGACTTTTGATGGGAAAAAGCTTCAGAGACAGCTTGGTCCACTCTCTTTAAATTAAAGAAAGGAAAACATTTCTAAGGATTGCTGCAGATTAATTTTGACACTTCCCATATCCATGTTTCTCCTCTAGAGAGAGCAAACATCAGTGGGAATGTAACACAAGACAGCACGGCTGTTATAAGAAATAGATTTCTTTGGAAACACATTTCTCCGATTGCTTGATTGACTGGATAAATTTGACTTAGAAGTCATTAAGCAATAAACACTCATTTGGCAATTAGTGTCAATCATAGAGGTTGGAGAACACATAGGGAGAATGCAAACACCAGCCCCTGGGGACTGGATGGAGACTTGCTGAGCTAGTCCCCAGCAACCAGAAACCATGAAATTTGATACCAGCTTTTTGTCATAGCCAGGCCACTGTGCAAATACTCTGAGAGTCTTCCTGTCCAATATTCATCTCTCTGAGATGTAAAGGGTCCTGATGTGTCACTGTGTTTTCACATGCAACACCAGTACCCCAGACAGTCTCTACTTCTGCAGAACTCCTTCTCTTTGTGTGGTTGCCAGAGGCCTGGGATTCTGCCTGAGGAGGCAGATGCCCACTCTCACCTGCCATAAGAAGCAGGCTGAGGGTGGTAGCATGGGTGTGCTGAAGAAAGCAAAACAAAGGGAAGTTCGCCCTAGAATTCACTTTCTTTGATGTCAGGTGGTTGTAGATGCAGGAGATGGTGCTTTGGGGTAAATCTCTTGTATTACTTGCCCGTACAACCTGCAGGTACTGCTCAACAGCAAGTTTTGTGTGTTGACCCATGAGTTTTTTGCATAGCAACAAGATACCTTAGTCTTCATAGAGATTGGGTTGGATGTCCTTTAAAGGTCATCTAGTCCAACCTCCCTGCCATGGCCAGGGACATCTTTGATAACACCAAGTTGGATGGGAGTGTTGCTCTACTTGAGGAAGGCTCTGCAGAGGGGTCTGGACAGGCTGGATCAATGGGCTGAGGCCAATGGTATGATGTCAATGTGGCCAAATGCTGGGTCCTGCCTTTGGGTCACAACCACCCTAGGCATTGCTACAGGCTTGGGGGAAGAGCGGCTGGAAAGCAGCCCAGCAAAAAAAGACCTGGGGGCGCTGCTTGACAGGTGGCTGAACATGAACCAGCAGTGTGCCCACGTGGGCAAGAAGGCCAATGGCATCCTTGCCTGTATCAGAAATAATGTGGGCAGCAGGACCAGGGCAGTGACTGTCTCTCTGTATTCAGTACTAGGGAAACCACATCCCTAGTCCTGTGTCCCACTTCTGGGCCCCTAAATTCAGGAAAAGCATTGAGGTGCTGGAGGTGCAACAAGGCCGATGAAGGGTCAGGAGGCTAAGTCTGAGTATGAGGAGTGTCTGAAGGAGCTGAGATTGTACAGCCTGCAGAAAAGCAGGCTCAGGGGGACCTTATCACGCTCTACAACTACCTGAAAGGAGGTTGTAGCCAGTTGAGGTCAGCCTCTTCTGCCAGGAAACAAATGACGGGATAAGGGGGAATAGGCTCAAGTTATGCTATGGGAGATTTAGACTGGATATTAGGAAAAATCTCTTCACTGAAAGGCAGGAACAGGCACTGGAACAGGCTGCCCAGGGAAGTGCTTGAGTCACCATCCCTGGAAGAGTTCAAAAACCGTGTGGATGTGGCACTTGGGGACATGGTTTAGTGAACACGGAGGTGCTGGATTAATGGTTGGACTTGATGATCTTAGAGGTCTTTTCCAACATTAATGACTCTCTGATCTTCAACCACCTCAGGCTGCTCAGAGCCCCTTTCAACCTGACACTGAATGTTACCGCGCAAGTTACTCCACCTCGACTCCACCACTGCTCCATGCTACCAGATCCAAACCTCTGCAGGGCGATAAGAAACACAACGCCGTTCCAACCACCTGCCTCCCTTCCTGAACCCGAGTTTAAACGCTGCCAACTTTGGCGCCGTTCGCTCGAGCCCTGCGCGGACCCACCCCCCGCCCCACCCCGCACGGCCGCTGCTTGGGAAACCTCATCCCTGATCCTGACCCCGGGATGCCAGGGGACCGTCCCGCCCCCGGCGCTCCCCACGAGCCGTGCCCCGTTACCTCCGGGAGGCGCCGCCAGCGGAACAGCGGCGGCCGCTGCCCGGCCATGGCAACGGCGGGGCGGTGCCTGCCCGCGGCGCCCGCTGATGACGCCCGGCGCGGTGAGCAGGGTGCTCCGCGGCCCCTCTGTCCCTGGGCGCTGCCGGAGCCAGGATGAAGATGAAGCTGCAGCTGCTCGGGGCGGGCTGCGGGCGGCTGGGCACGCTGGCGGGGCTGGGCAGGAGCGGGGCCGGGGCGCTGGCGCTGCCGGGCTGCCTGCTGTACACGCGGACCGGCTCGGCGCCGCACCTCACCCACGACACCCTGCGGGAGGTGCGCGGCGTCCCCGGCGTGGCGCAGCTGCCCCTGCCCGCCCTGTGAGTACCGCGGGGTGGGGTAGGGGGGGGAAGCGGCGAGCTCGGGGGGTCCCCCTGCTGCTTCCCCGTCGAAGGGAGGTGCAGGGACGCGGTGGGAAAGGCGAAGGGGAGGGAGCTGGAGGACCGCGTGGCTTTTAGCGTGTTTAGGCCAAACCCGCGGTAGTGACTTAAAGGCCGTCTTCCCGTCTCGGCCAGCAGGTCGAGAGAGGTGATTCTCCCCCTCTGCCCTGCTCTGGTGAGACGCCACCTGGGGTACTGCATCCAGCTGTGGGATCCCCAACGTAGGGAGGACATAGACCTGTTGGAGTGAGTCCAGAGGAAAGCCATGAAGATGCTCAGAGAGCTGGAGCACCACTCCTGTGACGGCAAGCTGAGAAAATCTGGGGCTGTTCAGCCACAAGAAGAGAAAACTCCAGAGAGACCTTATATCGGCCTCCCAGTACCTAAAGGGGGCTTATAAGAAAACTGGGGACAAACTTTTTAGCAGGGCTTGTCCTGTAATGGGTTTAAACTGTAAGAGACTAGACTAGATATAAGGAAGGAATTTTTTACAATGAGAACAATGAAACACTGGAACAGGTTTCCCAGGAGAGGTGGTAGATGCCCCATCCTGGAAACATTTGAGGTAAGACTGGACCAGCAGTTAACTCTCAAAACTAGTTAGGTAAGTGGCAACTGAAAAGAAAGATTAACATCATAAAGCTTGTTAGAAGCCCTCCCCTCCCTGGTACTGCCGTTGCTGAATGATGCACATAAGTGATGCTACCCAGGAAGTTACACTGGGGCTGCGTGTTCTCCAGCAAGTCAAGTGTGCACTGGTCAGTGCAGGTAAAAGCTGTGCCTGTTTGCCACAGAATTATGAGTGCCCTGGGTTGTGGGCTATGATTCTTGAGCTCTGTGTCTCTGGAATTTAATTCCGTCTGTCCCTGCCTTACTGCCTGATAGCTGGATGGCAGAAATCAGTGCTTAACCAATCCAGTTTCGGATAATGTCTAAGTATGGAAACAGAAGCCTTAGTTATGAAAGCACTGATCTTTTTTGATCGTTGTCTGCTTAGTTAATGTGTTTCTGTATCTGGATTGCAGGGCAGAAATTCATGATGTACTGGAAGAGTATAAAGAAGGAGCTGCAAAATTTATAGGTAAAGTGCGTGTGTTTGCTTGTATGTCTGGAGAGAGAATGCAGGTGGATCCCACTAGAGCATATTCAGGCAGTACAGTAGGCAGAAAGGTAGAGGTACAGACTTCCCACATTTAGGCATTTTCTTACTTAGGGCAGCATTAAGGAAGACTTGAAATAGTATGTTGACACTGGTATGGCCAGAAATCCTTTTGGCCAATAATATGGCCAAAAATCCTTCAATCAGCCTACAAAAATAAGTAGTTTTGCTTTTTTCCCCTCTTTTTCTGCACCTAGCCTTGTCCTAGCTTCAGCACTAACTGGGGTGGGCATAGCCCAGAAGTTGAGACTAGGACTGAAAGAGGTTTCACTGTAGCCCCCAGTCACTGCTGCAAATGAATCTTGCCAGGTGCAGTTTCTGACTTCTTTTATGAGGAGAATGAGAAATTTTCTTGAAAAGGGCCTTTCCCATACAGATGCTCAAATACATTTCCTGCCTTTTTCGGTTCCCTTAAAATAGTTAATTTCAGCTGATGATTTCCAACAGGAAATCTTTATGCAGTATGAAGAATGAACAGGTAAAGTACCCACATCAAATCAGTCTCATCTGGTGGACACTTCTGTCTCTGAGATGTTTCTGTTTCTGAGAATATGTTAGGGGGAAGGACCCACGTTCGATTTGTCGGAGCTTTGAGGAACTACAAAAGTAGGTGGAAAAGCTCATTTTCCCCCTGTTCTTTGTTCCCATCTGTTCAGCATTTGGACTGTACTTGGTCCCTGTATTCCTCTGTCGCTTTTCCATCTAAAAGAGTCAATTTTCAGAAATAACTGAATTTTACTTATGGATAGTCATACGAAAAACAGCCAATGTTGCAACATCCTTTGGCTACTGCACCAAGCCTTTGTGATGTTCATCAGTCCCTGTACTCCATTCTTGGAGCAGCTCCTGAATGGAATCTTTGTCTTAACACCTTGGTGATAAGAATGAGTAAAGCAACAGTTCCTGTGTTTGTGACCCTCCTGTTTTTTCCCTCTGGTTGTCAGAACAGATCAGTAAAGGCCTGACCACATGCATTGTGCAGCTCAGATCACTGGTGTCAGGCTCACATGGCAAAGGACCCTGAATGCATAGTGAATGTAGGGTTGGCCTCTTGTGTGACTATGTGTATCATAGCCTGTATTTATATCTGGGGGGGCAGCTCAGAGGACTGGAGGATGATCTGCCAAGTCAGCAAGTTTCTCTGGGATGCTTTTTCTGGGTATCTCAAGTTACACTGGGTATGGAGTAAGTTCTGTGAAAGTGATGATGTATCTGTAATTTCTGTAATTTACAGACACTTCTTTGTGTATGGAATGTAGCAGACTTTGCAAGAAAAAAAATCCATGTTGATAGTGTGCTTTTTTTTTTTAAGCACATAAAAATTTGGGACATACATTTCATTATATAAACAAAGTTATCATTTGCCTTTCCAAAGGAAGTTTGCACTCAACTCTCAATAAGCTTCAACAGCTTTGGGGCAACTTATTCCTTCACAAAAAATTGAGGAATCTCTTTATCTGGCGCTTCTTAGAGGCTTTACCAATTTCAGTGACTCTCTGTGAAGAGAAGACTATCATTGAGACATACTGTCTAGCTTTCTCACATTTGAAGCCTCCAGTCTGGCAGGGATGATAAATTTCTCATTTGTGTAGCTGATATGTTCTCTCAGTATTCTATTCTTTACTATGAGAGTGGTGAGGCACTGGAACAGGTTGCCCAAAGAAGTTGTGGCTGCCCCATCCCTGGAAGTATTCAAGGCCAGGTTGGATGGGGCTTTAAGCAACCTGGTCTAGTGGAAAGTGTACCTGCCCATGGGACAGGATCTTTAAGGTCCCTTCCAACCCAAGCCATTCTGTGATTCTATATATCCTTCCTTAAAAGTTTTAGGCTTGGGGTTGTTGCTCAGTTTAGATTGTGTCAAATGTCAGGTGTCTCCAGTGTATCAACTGAGTAGTCAAGTGAGTCAGCTGTTGGGTCTAGAAAATTTTAGTAGGTTAAATATTAAGAAGAAACAGAAATAAATCTCAAAGGAGCTATGTAGGTTGCAGAACCGAAGGGTATTATTTCATAGCTTGTCCTGATGCTGCAGTCTTCTCCCTGCAGATAGTAAAACTGAGGAAGAAGTCTGCCTTCTTTGATGCTGAGATATCAAATGATCCATATTTTCTCTGTCAGAATGGATGTATTTGTGTGGGGGAGAATACCCTGTTCCCTTTTGCAAACTGAAAAGCCACATCTTTCCCTGAGCTTTGCTTTAGTTGATGAAACTCTACTCCATGTCTGTCTCTCTGCTCCCAGGTATGCCAGATGCGGTGCTGTACTGTTCCCTTCATGACCCTGTCAGTCCCTGTCCATCTGGCTACAACACCAACAAGGTACAGTAGCTGTAAAGACTTGAAAGGGTCCACCTGAAGTTCCCCAGAGAGAAAGCCACCTTCATCTCTGTGGGTGCTCAGACAGCCACAAGATTTATTTTTCTAATCCTTGCACAAAGAGCAATGTCATTTACATGCTCATACTTCCAACTAAATAAAGCTGTACATGTTCTTACTTGTCAGCATGTTCCCTGAACAATTATTGAGCAGTTAAGTGGCAACTGAGATAGAAAGGAGAGCTCTGGCCTCCCATGCTGTTGTGGTTAATATGGTAGTAAAAGAAAATACCTGTGTTTTCGTGTATTTGCTGTACCAGCTTATGATGATGCCACCGATAAGCAATAAATCTGAACCCCTGTGTGTGTATTTACAGTCTGCTACAGGCCTACAAAGGAGAAGAACTTAGAATTTTTGCAGGAGAGTGGCTCAGCAATCCGTGAGTGCATAGTCTTGCAGGCATTTTCCTATTCCATCCCACAGGCACACATGTTCTCCATGCAATCCACATGCATACCTGCCACAACTTTGTCCTGGAGGGGCCACTCCTGGCACCTGCTCAGATCCGGACTTGTTTGGTTATGGTCACATTTGGTGACAGCAGATAACTACTGCCATTCAGCTATCTGTATATTCTTTGCTGTTGGGAACCAGGCTGAGTCCTGCCTCTTTGCAGGGAAGGAGTCACCTGAAGCTTGTCCTACCATTGTGCAGCTATGAGGTGATAACAGCAATCTAAGCCTGGGTATTGCAGGTTTGATTGAGCTTTTTTCTTTTAATAAGCTGGTGAAGATATTTGTCACCTTGTTACAAGGCCTTCTGCAGCTGAATCTGTACTGACAAATGCTTATGATAGCTTTTTGAAAGCAATGGGACAGAAAGCTCTGGATTCTGTGCCAGAAAGTCTAGCACAGGCTGGATTTAAATAATCATAGGATAATGTTTAGTTCTTTAAGCTGCATGGCTATTTTATTTATTAAAGCTGCTTTTTTCCTCTGGAGAGCAGATTGAAGGTAACTAGATGTGATTACACTCTGCCCTTTGGCTCAGACAGTTCTGTCTTTCCTCTGCCTACCTTCACCAGCTGTTCCTCAATGCTCTCACAATAAGAGGCAGCAGGTACTGTCTGACCAACATGCTGCTTCAGAACAACATACAGCTACTGTCTTCCCGTTATTTTGCAGGCACCCATTTTGGAACTCCTTCCTTTGGAGTTGCTTTTTTTAAGTGGAAAACTCACAGAAATATTACGACTTTGGAGACTTCTGTCTTTGTTGCTCAAATTTAGTGAAATTGGTTGATGAGGCCAGAAGTAATCAGGAGAGATGGATGGATGGACAGGCAACAGGCATGTGGTGTACTAGCACAATCCTTTTGGGTCTTTGTGGAGACCAAACAAAAAACTTCTCATATTTTTTGCATCTCATATTTTTTGCATCAAATTCAATTTGCAAATTAGTATGCATGAGAACTGCACTGCTTAATCTGTCTGGCTGGCATAGGCTAGCAGAATGTGTTTAAACCCTCAGGCCCCAGAAAGTCCCCAAAACACTTCAAGCTGTATGCTGTTTCTGATAGCTGAACACACTTGCTCATTTAAAAAAAGCACTGACAGAATTGTAGATGAAAAGAGATGACTTCTAAAGGGCTTGAGACCAATTAAGTACTTGAATACCCCTTCAAAATTTTGAAGCAGCAGTGTCATAAGTCTAACAACAATACAACAAAATACAGGCAAGCTGCCCTCATGGTTCAATTACAGATTCTGTAAAATAGGCTGAAATGTGGTATGAGGTATCATTCCAGTATCTGGTGTTTCACCAGACCAATTCCTTCCCTCCTTTCACCCTTAGGATGTGCTATCCTTTGCAACTAACATGCATCCCTGTTCTTCCTTGACAGACAGTCTCTCTGTGGGGAAGCTCAGGGCGCATGGAATTGACGGCTTCCAAATTCATGGATATACAGCGGGCCATCCAGCCAGACTGGTTCCAGTGCATCTCTGATGGAGATACCATTTCTGGGGATATTGGTAGAAACAGAGCCAAGAAGTCTGTGGATAGGTCACTTTCCTTACTGGATGTATGTCTTCAGCTGCAAGAAAAATCACCGGTAAGGTCCCTAAAATACTGAGGCAATAGCATTGCATCTGCTTTTTGGTCTGTGCTGCATGCTAGGCTAGTCCCAGGATGTGTGATTAAATAGGAAATTGCGTCACATGTATGTATCAGAGAATGCCCAGGTGACAGTCCTAGATGAGATATAACCAGTAGCAGTAGATAATTTAATAAATTATCTCCTGCTCTAGAATACTCATCCCTACTAGTTGAGGAGAGCTACTTCTAATTTTTTTTTCCTTGCTTTTTGGACTGTAGTGCATTTCTTTCATGTTATTTCTATATGCATGGGCAAAGTGGGATCTGCTCATTCAGGTTGAGAAAACCCAGCTTTTTTCTCTGAAGTCCCCTCAGTTCCAAGTGAAGAAGGACTTAATAGAATTAGTCAGTGCTTCGTTTCTTCCAGCAGCTTTGAAACTTCCTTCCCTTTTGGTGAAAGGAGATATATATCTGAGTGTGCACTACAAGGGAAAGAAAATGGGTGACAGGAGCTGATATCAGTGTCTCCTGAAAAGGAATTCATTGTGAGATCTGGTCTGATCATTATGAGATGAGTTCTGCCAGCCAGGATAATGGCACCTGCTTTGTATTCTGCACTGCCACATGTATTGCTGAGGGGCCATCCATAAAAAGCTGTGTCCAAAGATGGTGTGTGGTTACTGCCTTCAGTAATAGGGAGGTGGGAAGAATGGCATAAAAATTCTCAATGTCAAGGTAAGGAGCAGAATCTTATCTCCCCGACTCCCATTTCTTACACTCACACATGGACTTCACAGTGTTGCATGGGAAATAGTCTTACATGGGATGAAACACTGTGGTTTTGGCAAGTTCCTGGGAATGTGGGGCTTAAGTAGCAGGCGTCTGAGGTCTGGGCTGTGAGATGTCTTGCATGTCTTTGGCAGAGCATGCTCTAACACTTGAGCTTTCTCCTGGGATAGGAACTACAAGGAAGTGTAATGTTTGGGGCCATTGAAGGTGGAGATATCTTGGAAGAGAGGCTCAGATCAGCCAGGGAGACTGCCAAGCGGTCTGTGGGTGGCTTTCTGCTAGATGGCTTCCAGGGATGTGCCATGGCCATGGAGACCAAGTTGAAACTGATCGCTTCTGTCACAGCAGAGCTGCCAGAGGATAAACCAAGGTAAGTTGTGTGGGCAACATCCCAAGAAATCCATCTGTTCTATTATGAAGAGCATCTACAGGCTGCTGTGCAGTATCCCTGTAGGAAATCATAGCTGTATTACACAGCTCTGTATGTGCCAGGCTGCATAAATTTTACCACTGTCAGGCTGCAGGCTTCAACCCTTGTTTCAGGTTTTTAGCTGCAATTGGCACCAAGCTGTACTCACACTCTGGGTATGAGTATTCTCCATATTTGTCATATTTACATCTTTAGGAAGAGTTACAAGTAGGTTATGTCAGGGGTGCTTGCATTTGGCCTCTGAGGCCATGTTTTACTTGAAGTTCAGCTCAAGCAGGAATGTTATTATCAATATATTGTGCAGGGACCTCATCTCATAAAGAGGACCTTATAAAAAACTGTCTTGTTTCCAGTTCTCTCTGGTCTCAACTTGATGATGGCTCCAGAGACAGGTGCTGACAGAACCAGCCAGTGTTTACATGATCTTTTGGCAGCTAGCTCTGACCTAATACCTGAGTCACTGAGCCTGTGAACTACCAGAGGTGGTACAGCTTCGCCTAAAACAATGGTGTTCTCTTCTTGGACAGTGTGGGGCTTATTGTGTATCTGAGTAGTTAGTTTTGCCCATCACATTCATGGCAGAGATTGGACAGGGGTGGCAGCTTTTTTGATTCGTACAAATGAGTAACAGTAACTAAAGACTTCCCAAAAATGTGTGCTAATACTTGCTAGGGGTTCAGAAGTGGAGGGGGTTCTTAGCATTGGGTTGAGCTTGCTGTATTGCTCTTACAAGAGCAGCTGCAACAGAAATAATGTGAGTGCTTTTTTCATGATTTCCTAAAGAGAGTGACTGAGGCCCCATTGTGTTCCTCCTTCCCTCTGCTAGCTGAGCATTGCTCAGACCTAATGGTGTTCAAAAGGAAATTAAATGCAAAAACACGTGTCTGGTGCTTCAGCTTGTTCTTGCTTAATGGTGCCTAAGGTTTGAATTTTCCTGACAATTAGAAAGCTTGCTGTGTTGTTGCCATCCCGTCTGGTTGAGCTACTTAAAAGATCCCCTGGGAGCATTAGAGTCCAATCTGCTCAGCTAACCTTACTGGCTACCAGTGCATCTGCCTCATCTATCAAATAGTTTGCTTGTCTGGTTAAGACAAGTGTTTCTGACCTCTCGGTAGGAAGAAAGCTTGGTAGCCCTAGGGGGTCTTGTAAGTACCTCAAGTGAATTTCAGGCAGTCCTTGTTCCTGAATCACCCTTGCCATTCTGACTGGAGAAGTAGTTATGCAGCTGTGTTCTACCCCAATATGAAATTCAATATGAAATTCTCTAGAAGAGAAACACTTTCTGTGCTTCACTCAAGAAGTGAATGCTTTTTGTGTAACGATGAAATTACCTTATCGATGTACTTTTTAAGAGTCCTTTTATGTATCTAAAGATGCTGAAGTCTCTTGGTAAAATTTGTTTTCATTTCCGGTAGCAACGGAACCCTTACAAGAAGAAATGTTTGTCCTTAACTGTGCAGAGAGAAGTTTCAGCAAGGGCTTTGATCATGTATGCGTATCTACTGTTCTGACTTCTGTGCATCATTTTCTCCCTGCCATGGGAACCTGAAACATAAAACACTCATGCAGTAAACTTCTCCCATCCTTGTTCTTGTGCTCAATTTAATTGGAATACTTAGAAAAGTGACTAAAAATGGCACCTTGTGACTTCATTTGTCAACCCCTGCGTATTTTTCTAATTATTTGTTTAGATCACTACCCTACATTAACTTCTACTGCTGTCAGCCCAGCCCATGCACCTTCAGGAGAGCAGGCACTGCTCTACTCTCTTATGCTTCACCTACCATCAGCAAAGCTGCCAACTAAATTTGGCCAACAGCAGGATCTCTATTACCATTGATGGCAATCCAGCCGGGCTCTTCCTGGCTCTTAATGCCATGTCTCAGGAGATATTACAGCCCAGGTTTTTGGGTAAATCATTTGAGCAGGTAAAGTGTGGAGAAGAGGGAAGGAAGGAAACTCTCTAATGACATTTCTCAGTAGTGTATTCTCCTCCAGGCACATTTTCCAAGTGCAATATGATGTGTCTGTCACCTGAAGGACTTGTATCTTTGACCAGCCATCTACTGCTGTCTCTGCTGGTCTTGATCAAGTCTTTTCAGACTGTCTTTTAAACAGTTAACAAGCAAAAGGGTCCATGTGTCTGGAAATTGGTAGTTCCCTGGGGCACAAACATGACTAGGGAAAATATCTGTTCTATGGCATAGATGTTTTGAGTCTAAGTGTACTTATGTGTATGTGAAAGAAACCAAATGACTTCAAACATAATTAACAGAATGAGTTTGTTCTGCAATAGGTGAGGGATTACTGCTGTCTTCCAAATGGCAGATAATGAAAAGCCTGCTATGTATGGGGTAGGTTGGAGGTGGGGAACTGGAAGCACACAGGGTTCTGAGTGGTGACTGTTGTCCCCACTTGCCTTCTGGCAAGTTGCAGAGATAAGCTACATGAGCTGCACGTGACCTGAAGGCCTTCAGGTACCTTCTTGCTTCTACTCAGAATATTGTAGATTTGTCCTCCTGTGTGTCTCTTACAGAATCATTCATGGTGTGGGCAAACCAGATGAGGTGCTTGAGTGCATTGAAAGGGGAGTGGACATTTTTGAGAGCTACTTCCCCTTCCAAGTGACAGAGCGAGGCTGTGCCCTGGTTTTCAGTTATGATTGCCCTCCAGATCAGGAAGCAGCAGGTAGGCTTCTTGATGGTCATTATAATTTTTACAGTTTACATTGTGGCAAGGAGAATTTATACTTTGGAGGAATCTGTATTTGAGTGTTTTGTTCCTGAAATAAGTGCAGTAACCACTGGAAAAACTTGTATTCCACTATCAGGTGTTGCTTTTGAAAGTGGGGTGCTTTGGTGTGAAACCTGTTGAGTAAAACTTAAGACCTCTTAATGTGATTAGCCAAAACATGATTAAATATTTCTTAAACACCTACTGAATAGAGGAGTTTTAGTTTGATACCTGTGGGAAATTTTCTGTTACCTTTAGCAGTGAAGGCTGGACCTATTGCAGTGGAGATGCAATATATTTGATTTCTAGAATTAACTGAATACGTGTCTGTAGTAATAATAATAATGTATTTTTGAAGTTCTTTCTTTCTAGCTGTCAGAAGTTTCCCATTTCTTTGGGCAGATTTTCTCTTTGTCCTTGCATTCATCAGTACATAGCAAAACAAAAATGAGATGTTCATAGCTTATCACCTCATTATGCTGTGAGGTGGGAACATGCATGTCACCTATCTATCAAGCATCTATCAAATGTGTTTCAAGCAGCTGCTTTGTTTTGGCCTATTAAAAGTTTTTAATACAGGAAAACATTTTACATTTTTTCTCTTGGGTGGCTTTTCATGCCTGGATAATTCAAAACCATCTGAATAGAACAGAACATCTTGTTTCTTTGTGCTTGCTGCTATTCTTTTAACCCTTGTCTTGTTAAGGTCTCTTGTTTCACCATATTCTTAGATCATAAGATTCTGGGTAAGGAGAGTGGTTTTGTTCTGTGTCTGTTTTAAAGTCCATAGACACGGATTGTGCAAACAGTAATACTGGTATTTGCAGATACATCTCCTTAAGAACAAACTTAAAATTGCAAACCTACAAAGTTAGGGGATGATTCTTTATTTTTCAGATAGATGCAGAAAAGGCAGATGTGGAGTCTGTATCTTCTGAATTAGTGCTACCAGCCTCTTTTGATTCCAGTTGATAAAAAAAAAAAAAAAGAAAAAAAAGAGTCATCTAAATCTCTGAGTCTTGATCACAACATGGAAAGTAGAATGATTGAATGCAGATGAGTTGCCTGTCTACTCTAATAAAATCTCAATAAAATCGATTTGTTCAGGTGATTGCACTCTGTTCAGCATGCAGTTCAGGTGGAAAGTTCTTATTTTTTATTAAGAATTTAGCTCAGTAGAGCAGCGAAGAGTTATACTGTTGTTTCAGCTCTAACTTTTGATTAGTTTTAGTAGATTAGTTTTCAGTTGTTTCTTGTTTTAATCATCTAAAAGTGTGTTTGAGTTAACTAACCAAAGGCAATTAAGGAAAATAGCTGCTTACTATAAGGAAGAGGTGTAAACTTGTGGCAGGAGAGTAGCAGCAATACCTAAACCAAAGTTGCTATCCTTCGTTTGCCCTTCGTCTATTTGTGAAAAGCTGTTGTCTTTTTATTTTAAGTGGTTTTAACACAAAATGGGGCCCAGGACCTGGAGAAGAATGGTGCTGAAGAAAACCAGGATGAAATCTCCAAAGCTGACCCGGAAATGACACCGTTTGAGATATGTCTGAAGGACAAAAGGTATGCATGTTTGTGAGGAGGGTACCTGCAGCTGTATCACTGAATGTGATACTTTGACTTCTGTATTTGGTTGCATGTGGTCAGCAGCTGGATGGGAGAATGCATAAAACATAAAGCTGTTGAAGACAGTACTTCTGGATGTTTAGTGGAGAGTGTTGGATGAGCAACACTCAGCTTGTTATCAGGCAACAATGTATGTCAGAAAGCATTTGCCTGACCTAAAGCCAGGGACTTTCTGATCATTTTTCCAGCAGACATACTGTAGTCATAACTATGCCCCAGCTGAAAGAACATAGGTTACAAAGCTTGTCTGGGGATAATTTTCGTCTTCCACATCTGACTTGGGTTGTCTGGGGGGTACTAGATTTTATTTAAACTGTGGAGACCTTCTGCTTTCTGATTCAGTTTGGGCAGCTGCTGAGCAATTCTGCCATTTCTAGATACTTCACAATAATTTTGGTCATTGTTACCACTTGTCCTTCCCTCTCTTTGCCACAGGTACTTCTGGGCTGTCTGAGTAGACAATTGTGTTACTTTGCTCTCCAGCATCTCACAGTAGAGGGGAATACTGTTTTGTGAATAGAGAAATCAGTAGATCCATAGTTTTGATAGCTTTCTCCTTCATAAAGGATGTGATAGCTAGTGAGGGGGGTCTTGCACTGCAGCTTTTCTGTCAGGGAAGGCACAGATATGGCCTCTCTCTACTGTCAGCTGTATTGTAGTCAGAGTTATCCTGACTTAGATGTGTGGCCTTTTGGCTCCGAAGTGAGTTCTGGCAAGATGAAGCTTGGGGCTTTGAGCAACCTGGTCTAGTAGAAGATGTCCCTGCCCATGGCATGATGTTGGAGCTAGATGACCTACTAGGTGAGGTCCCTTCCAACCCAAACCATCTATGATGTTTGAAGTCCTTTGTGCCAGTGATGCTGGTCTTAGTTGTCAACAAATCTTACAGCAGCTGGGCTCAGGTCCCTGCAAAAGGCTGGGTAGTAATTGGGTACTCTTTATAACTTGCATGGATCTTCCAACCTTTGATGTTATCCAACATTGCTTCTTCCTTAGATACCAAGATGACTTTGGTCCTTTGCTGGAAGGCTGCACCTGTTACTGTTGTCAGAGGCACACTTGTGCCTACGTCCATCACCTCCTTGTGACCAATGAGCTGCTGGCTGGTGTCCTACTCATGATGCACAACTTCCAGCACTACTTCGGTTTCTTCAGTGCCATACGGGATGCCTTGAGAGACAATAAAATGGCACAACTGAAAGACCTTGTCTTCAGGCAGGCACTTCAAGGCCCAGTAAATGTGAAGCTGAGCCAGTGAGTTCAGAGAGGATAGAGGAGTTTGCAGGCTACACCCTTATCCATTGGAACTGTGTAAGCTGGACTTCCAACAGGGTCACCTGGATCTGTCAGTAGTAAAATGCCTTTTTTCTTTCCTGGAGGGTACTGAAGGAGACATTTCAAGAAGATCTCACTTCCTGGTGGGGAAGGATGACCTTGTCCAAATGTCACTTTTGGTTAATTGGCTTGGTACATTCTTGATGTATGGACAGCTCACAAGAGCATTATACGTAGCTTTGTTCAGATACTCACTGTTGGTTTTCCATGTACAAGGACAAAGTTATTGAATTTGTGATTAAAGCAGGGCATATACGTAAAATTAATCGAGCTGCCTGGAGGCTCAGCAGCGTTTTGGGACTCTTGTTCCATACCCAACGATAATTATCTTTCTAGAAAAACCTAGTGGTGTGGTTGTCTCCTCGTGTAGCTGCTTGATAAGAAGTCCCACCTCAGTTTAACACACTGTCCTTGTGGCCATTGCCGGCATCTGTGTCCTTGAAAAGAACTGACTGGAAGTGCTGCTGTGTGTTTCTCCCTCAGGCTGCCTGCAGCACAGAGTGTTCTCTGGGCCTCAAGGAAGCCCTGCACCTCAGCGTGGCCTTGAAAACCCCTGTCTCAGGAGTCCCAGTCAGTGACATTAGAGCCAGAAATGTTTAATCCATGTCCTGTTGTAGAGATTTGTTTTTTGTTGTTTGTTTTTTTTTAAATTTTGTACCCTTATTCCAGATTTCACTCCTGTGTTAGCACATGGGTGATAATGAATCTATCATTCTTTCCAACTACCCTAGCACTGGTAACATACCAAGCTGTGTTATGTGAGATGGAGCTGTGGAAGAAATGTATCACAGGAAAAGGCATTTAGGAAACATTTTTGTGGCTCTTTGTTTTAAAATATGACATAGTTATGTCACATTCCTCTTAGTTTTTTTAAACGCCCCTTACTTTGGAATCATGGATTTAATTATTTTATGTTACAAAGCAACAATAAAAGAAATTTATTATTTGTTACAGTGGCTCCTCAGTGTGTGACAGAGGTGATGTAGCAGAGAGCTTGAGCTCAAGAAGTTGTCTCCTGGAAGCTTGACCTAGCAGTCTGATGGAGGACAGAGACGTATCTAGGAGTAGGATCTTGTCATGGAGCAGGGTTCTAAATAATTTGCTTCAAAAGAATGCCATAATAGACCTGGAAGTGTTAAAGACACCTGTCCATCCTTCTCTCCATAAGAGAGAATTAAGCTTGAAAAAATACTATTAAATTTGCTGGCCTTAAAGTAATTAAGTTTGCTCTTCACGATTTCTTTAATGTTTTAAGATTTTAATATATCCCATCAGAATGACTTTGCCATAGAGTATAAGGAGTTTTTAGTTCTGCCTCTCTGGGCAGCTACACAAGGTTGTCAGAGTCCTTTCTACCATTCCAGTCTTTTTCACCGTGTTGCTCTAACTCCACTTCTGTTCCACAGGATCCTAAAGAAATGGTGCAAATATTGTTGTCTTCAAACAGAAATTACAGACAATGATTCAGCCACAGAAACAACATAAAATACAGGATTATCGTCCTCACTCCAAGTAGTATCTTTTAGTTGTTGAAGTTTATGCAGCGCTGGGAAACTTGGAGATGGTGTCCTGGATACACAGCATGAGATAGAAGGTCTACCTAACTTAAAGGGCGGCAAATTCTAATGAAACAAAAATCGTTCATGCTGCTTTCAAGAGGAATGCAGAATATGATGGCAGTGTTTGGGCCTTGTTTCTGTAGTGTCTACTGCTCTGTCCACACACTTAATCACCAAAATGCTTGAGTCAGACCAGCACTCATTCACCAAGACGTTTGTGACCAAAAGGTCAGTCAGGGATGCTCTGAAGACAGGGAAGATAAGGAATGCCAGCTGTTGTGTCCTCACCCACACTCTGCATGCTTCTTAGGTTGGTAACCTTACTGCTAGTGGTGGAAGTGCCATTTTGTATCTTTTGGGAGCTCCTTGTGATCATTCTCCCCATCCTGCCCCACCTCTGTGAGTCATTAGGATTTATTAATGTTTCTTTGTCTCCTGACTTCGGTGTCCTCAGAAGCTGCATGTAGCTGTACTGGGATCTTAGTGATCTGCTAAGTGAAGTGCCAGTAACATGACATTCTCAATAACCCTTCTGTTCTTCCTCCTGGCCTTCTGGTCTTTATCTACTGCTGTGTTCCTTTTCCAGTCATACCCATGCATTACCAGAAAAGCCATCAGGCTTTCCTGTTCTGGTTCTCTGCTTAGCTTTTAGGTGTGTACATGTGTGTGCCCTGGCTTCACATTTTCTCTTGTGCAAGAATTGACCAGCTACATCTACTCACTATCTAACAAACACAGTAACAAACTGCACTAAGTCTAGAACAACCTTAATGTGTTGTATGTAGACAACTTCTCAATATGTCAGTCCTCTTCATTCACATTGTAAAAATTCAGCAACATTTTTCATGCTAACTTAGGAAGTTTTTTATTCATTTCCAAGCAGGGATCTGATTTCTTTCAAAAACAGAATTCTTGCCCTAATATGGGGAAGAAAACTGCATGACAAAACTAAACTTTTCATAGAGAAGTGGAAATTGAAATTAATAAGAAGTGGAAAAATGTCTGTGCTAAATTAACTTCACTAAGCACAGAAGACTGCAAAAACATCCTTGAGTGCCATCCATCTCCAAAGGGCAGAATATAAAAAAGCAGAGCAGAATACAAAAGAGATGATGTGTTACGAAAAGATTAGACCCTTGAGAATCTTTCCCTTAGCAAGTTTTAGTGTAACCTTCCCCTTGATAAAGAAAAATCTTTCACATTGATGAGAATAACTGGCAGGCCTCATGTTAAGGGCCAAGTCCTGTGCCTTTCTGATCACTTCATCAGTATTCTGCCAGGTAACTTTCTCCTTTCAGAGCTATTTTAATATTGCATACTCTTTAGCAGTTTCGAAGGTATGCTTTAAAATGTATTAAGGAAAAAAAAATCAAATTGGTTTATCACAAAAATGTTTTCTTTTTTCCTTGAGGTATGTAATTTCTCTCCTACACACATTCACCCACCCCATTCGTCCTCTAAATTACTAGGACACGGTGTCCAAGAGACATATCAAGCCTTGTCTGACAGTTTCTAGATTTGCTCTACTGTGGTTCTGAAGGATTGCAGGAGCTGCCCAAGACTGGAAGTGTTCCAGCAGGGTGTTCAATTTATTTCTACATCTCTAAGGTTCAGAGGGCTTTCAGATCATGGGATTTTTATGCATGGAAAAATCAGTTCCTGGTGTGTTTCAGAGGTGCTTTTAAGTATTGGGTAGTTATGTCTTTTCATCCTGAACCCTGTTGGGTTTTGATTCATAACCTCAGTTGGCAGACAAAGGCCCCCAGTAAAATGTTTAAACCTTCCTCTCAGTAATTTCAGAGATGTTTCCTCTGTGATGTGGAAGACATACACAAAATAGATGATGTTGCAGGCCAGTTTAATGGTTTTATTTGTACTACATAATTCACTATGGATCTCATCTCTTTTCAGGTAATGCAGCACTCCTTCAGACTATTCAAGATGTTCAAGCACGTTACCATCCTTTCGTTTGCATGTTCCAGAGGCATGACAGGATTTTTCAAAGAAAAAGAGAATTAATTTAAATTCCTTTGAGAAGTTGGATCTAGATTGTCAAAGCTGGTGCTGGCACAAAAGTGGTGCAGCAGAATGTTCATGCTTCCCTGTTGATGTTGCCAGTGTGATGGTGTCTGTCAGACCCTCTCCAGTGGCACATTGGCTCAGAAAGGCAATAGCTTCCCTGCCTCACAGTGAGGTGATGATGAACTGCCTGGTTATGTCTACATGTGTCGTCTGTATGATTTAATTACACTGCTCAGGTGAATGTGCAACAAAGTGGGATGCTCTGTCATGTTTCTGACAGAGCTCCTCCAGCTCCTGGCCTTGCTTACTCCCCATCAAAGTCTCATACAAAAACTTTGGAGAAAAGCTGCTCTGTTTGGCAGCTCTGTGTGTCTGAATATCTTGCAGAGCTCTTTAGCAAGGAGGTTGGGATGAAAAGGGTTATCTGATCAACCAGGATTACTTCAAAGCATGGCCTGAAAATTTAGGAAGCTGTATAGTGGGGATGGTGCCAACAGTAAAGAAATTATAACTAAAGGCACCTGGATCTGCTAGGCAGCTCAGGATTAATCAGCTTTCTGTCTTCCCTATACCTCTGCTACAGTGTAAAGCATTTCCTGGTCCAAAGGCCCATAACACTGTGAAGGACAATGGCTGTGGTTCATGCCTGCAGATCCACAGGACAAGGTTTACCTCACCTGCCTGCACTTGCAGAGCATATTGATGTGCAGGTTGGTGATCACGAAAAGATCTAAAAACTACAGTCCTTACATGTAATGGCCCAGCACAGATTTTCACAAGAGAAAGTGATGGTTTCAAGGTTCTTGGCCAGAGTTCTTGGACCCATTCCTGTGCTCTGTGTGTGACACTTTAGGCTCTTGAGCTGACTGCCTTTCTGGGCTGTTGGACATATGTTGCAACACGTGACACAAAGGCGGCTTTGTAGCAATGCTTTATGCTCATTGCTTCTCTCCACAGGAGAACATCTGTTTTGCCTTTTGATGAGGTAATCAGGGGAGATACTGATTAGCCAGCATCTTGCAGGAAGTCAGCAGAGACTGCAAATCTGTCTTGAACTTTTTTATGCTGCCCTTCCCAGGCCAGAATGGAACTGTCTACTAGTAATGACAACTTTAATGGTACCATGTGCTGAAAAACAGCTGAAGAAACCAGCCCTTAGGAAAGCCAGATGCTTTCCTCAGACAAAGCTGAGTGAACTGGGATGGGAGAGAACACAGATACTGGCAGGCAGCCAAAGTCTTCAAAGAGATGCAGGATCTTCAAGGAAGGAACGGGAGATGGAGCATCTGGGAGGAAGGAGCATAGGCAAATAGGATGATTAGGATTTGGCAAGGCCAGCAAGGAAAGGAGTGGGAGTTATGCAGTATGTCCATGTACAGCACTGCCAACATCAAGTTGCAGAAGCCACTGGAATGTGCCTTTTTACATCCCTTGTTTTGCACATGTCTTGAGGAGGAAGAAGCATTCTGCTGTTCAGGAAGTTTAGCAATGGCTGCTCTACTGCTCACAAAGGCAAAAGGCCACAGAGTAATGCTTGTGGCCTTCAGACCTGAGGCTGACAGGGGAACTAAGTGCTGGACTCAACACTGGTACCTGGCTCCCCTCTTCCCCACAGCCAGTGCCATCAAAAATATTCAAGGGAGTCCTGTCACCTTAACCATCTGCTCATCTCCTTTGACTAGTCCCTCACAGAGAGACAGAAGTGCTGCTGCCTCTCAGCTGAGGCATAGCAAGGTAAGCAGTCCACCTGCATCACAGCCATGGCATAGTGTGGCAGAAAGAAATGGTAAGTCCTATAGTAAATGTGCTTGTGCCCAGTGAAAAGTAGTCTTTATTTGGGGTATTCAATTTGCCATGCTCACAGCTGCAGGGTAAAACTTATTAAAACTGACAAGAGTCCCCAGGGCAGGGAACCAGAAAGGTCTTCCCCACATCACCAAACAGGCAACAGCCTGGTGCTTGCCTTGCTGAGGTGCCTAAATTATCACACTGAAATTAATTTTTAATTATGTTCATTTTCTTCTTTGGCTCTAGGGGTTTTCTTTGCCTCACATTTCCAGAGGCATTCAGGGATGAGATGAGACCAGTGTCTGGCAGGAAGACGTTCACTGATGTGTAGCCAGAATTATGAAGGAGGCTCAGGAGAATTCCCTGCTTGTGCCTAGGGGAAAGCATATCCCTGTTGGAGAAAGGTGTGGTTGGCATCAGAGCTGATGGGCTCCTGATCTGACACTTGAGGCAGTATGAAACCAAGAAAGAGTGGCATGAGTGATGTCGAGAAAGCAGAACAAGAAAGGTCACTGCTCTGTCTTGAGACTGACTGACTGGAGAGTAACAGAGCACAGCTGGTTCACTGGCTTTTGAGACTGAAAGGCAGTATTGGTCTGGAATATGTCTTCTACATCCTGTCCAATGTCATTCAGCAAGAAGTATGTAGCAGCTGATGCTGACTTTGAAGAAATACAGTTTTTAATCCCTCACACCTTGAATTGCCTGCAGCATTGTGAGCCTTCCTTTGCTCCTAAGGCAGCAGGTCAGGTGGTAAAATACTGCCAGGAAATAACAACTGTGTTAATTCATTATTACCATTAGATATGGAAAAATTCACTTCAGCCATTCTCTCAAAAGCTAATGCAGATTTGGGGTACTTGCATTGGTCAGAGAAAGAATTGATGTGCCCATTTTTTTTGTGACATGAGACAACTCACAGCCAGGAGTGTTTGCAGGCTGAAGGCTGCCAGAGTGTGTCATCACTTCATGAACAAACCATCACATACCTGGCTGAAACTAATCAGACTGCTACTCATGTCCTCCGGGTTGTCTGTAATTCCTATCTGTAGTTTTTTAAGTGTCACCATATCAGCAGCCTGCAGCCTGTTGATCCTTCCTTGAAATGCTGGCATTGATTAGACATTCTTCAGAAAACATCACATCAGTAAGAGCAATAAGCTTCAGCCAAACTCTATCTTCCATAAGGTTGCCCCTTCCAGAGGAGCTGCTAATCTGAGATGGTTGTTCTGGCCCCAGCTGTGGACAGAGGATCCCAGATCACTCCAATTCTCCTCAGAGAGGCAAGACTCCAGGTGTACCCCCCACTCTCTCTCTAAGGGGAAAGCTGCTTGTGTTTAGCCCCACAGCAGGGTCTGAGTATCTGGCCTGCTCATCTCCTAAGGATTCTAGGGAGAATCACCTGGGGAATGAGATTTTCCACAAGGCATTGCTTTGCCTTTGTTGTAGGCTGACAAATGTGGATTTTAATGTCTGGCTGCAGCTGGGGTTGTTGAAACAACGTGTTCAACAGCTGCTGGAAGGTACACTGGAGCATATTAGTTGAGCTGTGTCACCTGCAGAGCATTGGGCTGTGCTAGCAGGTGAAACCCACCTCCTCTATAATTTCCTTGCCTTCCCAGTAGTCAGCCTTCTCTTGTGGAAGACTATTTTACCTTCTGCCCCATGGCCCTTTGTGCTTTCCTGCTTAAAGACTCCTGCATGACCCGGTGCTTGCTGCTCCTCTGACAAGGTAGAGTGTTTTATGGTTTCTTTTCTGTTTATATTTTTACAATGTAAAGCTCAACATAAAAGCTGTTGTTTTTAGCTCTGGATGGCTTCACTTTGGTGCCTGGTGCCATTTAAGGTTTTAGTAACTTGGATAACTGGTGGTTTTGCTGCTAGACCTGAGGTTTAATATGTGCAAGGTGTGGCATACCTATCACAGGTATACCCCTGGGGAGCCCCAGGTATGTGCGGAGAAGCAACCTGTGGGGATGTGTGGGGCTTAGTGGCTCATTTGTCTGTGCTCCTGCAGCTCAGTCACAGCCTATAGCTCTGTGGACTGGGACACTCAGCTTGGAGAAGGTGGATGCAGGGGGATAAATGGTGTTTTTCAGTCCATTTCTCAGGCGTGCTGTAAATGTGTCTAGACAGGCAGTACTTGGATGGTTGTCTCGTACCTTGCGGGCAGGACTGCTCTTCCCAGTGGATTTTTCCAGCTCTCCTTCATCTCCAAAGGTTCTTAACTCTTCTTAGATGCAGTAGAGATGCTTCCTGGCTATTCTGTCTGCTGGCTAATTTACAAATAGCACCCAGCAGAGGGGACCTGAGGTATCCTGTTCCAGCTGCCTGGTGAAGCAGAGTGGAGGTGAGCAGACACTGCAGGACCCCTTGCTGCACCTGCACATCTGCCCAGCTGTGCTGTCAGAGCAGCTCTCCTGACACTGGGAATTATTTACAACCTGTGGCTGTCTCTGAGCTCCCTCTTCCTCTCTGCAGGGGAGCAGGTTTCTGCATTCCCCAAAGGTTCCTCTAATGTGAATATCAGCATGTAAATGAAACCCTGGAGAATGCCTGTGGTTCTCCAGCAGAGCACAGAGTCATGGCTCACCTCTCCTCTTCCAGCCAATCGTGGAGTCAGGTGAAACAAAACAGCAAAGAGGAAAATGTTGTAGAAAATTAAGTTTAGGAGGAGGCAATGAGGAACTGAAAGAGGAAAATGCAGATTATTCTACTGTAAATAATGAACAGGGATGTGTGAAACCCAGGTCTTGGGGAGGGTCCTCGGGAGTCACTCTGGCTTGCTGGAGAGGGCAGAGGGGCATCAACTGGTTGCACTTCTGAATGTTTTGGTTCCTTGAACTTTTCTGTGGGGTCACCTATAGCAGCACTTGAGGGAGCAGGAGAGAGATTGTAAGGAGTATGTGGTGCCTTGTTTTTCTTTTTTTTTTTTTTTTGGTCCATGGCAGATGATAGTTCAAGAGGTTGCAGTCAGTTTTTTGATCTGAAAGTTCAAATCTTAATTAGTAAAGGAAGGACCATATGTTTAAATATAGAACTTTCCCCTTCCTTTATAGCTGTGTGGATACAAAAATACTGGTTAGTTTTCTGCCATGCCTCCTGTTCTTATCTCTATTTGGAATCACCTTTGGGATCACTGCTTGAAGAACAGGTTCAAATTCAAGTAAAATGAAACTAAACACGGCCCCTGAAAGATGCCAGGCCAGGGCTTGAAATGGGCCTACTCATCCTTTAAAAGATCTTCCTTCTCGTTTCCTCCTTTCTCACAACTGTGTGTATAAAGTACCTAAAACTGGTCTCTGGTGATCTCTGTTATGAAGCTTCCAAGTGGGAATTACTTGAGCAGCAGTCTGTCTACAGGTTGATTCACTGAGCTGATACCTCCAACATCCTGTGTGCCGAGTGCCTCCCGTGCTGCCCGGTGTCTTCGAGCAGATGGAGTAGCACTGCTGCATGCCTGCCTGGCATAGCTGGCAAACTAACTGAACTTATTTTCAGAATTCATCTGCTGGAAGTGCTTACAGCAGCCCTTATTTCTCTCCTAGTCGCAAGAAATAATAAAGACCTCTTGTGGGTGTTCAGGCAGATGATATTTTACAAGGCAAGTGTTATGAGGGCTACAGGTGAGAAAAGACTTATGGAAGGGGGTATGTTCATCACAAAGGTACCAACACTTCCAATTACACTTGTGTTTTATTGCATTAACGCAGTTACAATGCAATATGGAGGGCACCTCCCCACAAAAATGACACATGCTGTTGACAAGATCCTCCTCCCAAAACCCAGACAAACCAAAGCAACAGAGCCAGGGCTCTGCTATGTGCTCCAGAGGCAGAGACAATGGCTTTGGTTCTGTATTAGGAAATAGAGGAAGCCCTTCCCAGATGGAGAAGCTGTGGCACTGGCACAGGCAGGGACAGCACAGAGTTGTGCCCAAAGCTGTCAAAGGAGCATGGCTAATAGCACAGCTAAGCCTAGTCTTGGGAGTGAGAGCTGAAGCCTTGATCCAGTAGAGCAAGGGGGGGAAAAAGAGAGAAGTGTGTTGGAACTGTCTGTCCCATGTCAGGTTTGTCTGTACAGGGAGAAGAGCATTAAAGTGCCCTGACATGGGACCATGGACTTATATGGTATGTCAGGGCTTGTCTGGTGTTTTCATCCAGGAACTACTGGAGATGGCTTAGTAAAATGCTGTTGGGAAAGGAGACCATGGCAGGGCTGTATTTGTCCAGCTCCTGGATGCTGGAATATATAGATGCCATATGTGATGACAAGAGCATCAGCAAGGTGAGGCAGGTACAGTCCCGGGGCCGATCCTGAGGCACAAGTCTGTTCTTACATGTTATGAATGTTACGAAACAGCTCTCCCCTAGGTGTGGGTTGTAACAGGATTTATTTCACCAGTCAGGTGGTACAAACCCTTAATCTAGCAATGTTCCTGTTGAGGAGAGGAGCACAAGCAAAGATTGGTTCCAAAGAGACCATGAACAAGTTTTGAGATGAGGTGCATGCAACCTACCCCAGCTGCAAAAACAGGTTTGAATCTAATGCAGGCATGGCTGGAGCTATCATAGGCCTTGTTCACTTAGTGGCCCCAGTAGATCACTGGAGTGTGTGGTAGTTAAGTAGCAGCCAATCTACCTGGTCCTTGGGTCAGGAAGAGAGGGGACAGCGGGATAACGTTGCACTTCTCAGGCGATCTGACCTACCAGTGGGATGGCAGCTACCTCTCTACCTTGCAAGGAGCAATAAAATACAAGCTGGCAGCAGAAGGGAAGATTTCATTTGCAACTAGGGCAATTTTCTAAGCACTTAGACTGACCCAGTTTTACAGGCAAACCTTTGGATTGAAACAACAGGAAAGTTGTCAATTCTCCATTAGTGCTCCTTTTCCAAATTTCCTTGTCCAGTTTTTGCTCTTGGCTCCTGATCAGAGGGATCAGCATCCTTATCAAAGAGGTCATGTTCTGCTCTCTTACTAGGACTTCTATGCATGAGCTGGGTGCCTTCTGCAAGCTGAGGCTACAGCTGTGGGAGGGCAAATGGGTTTTCAGCATGTAGGCAACAGAGATGAGAGATGCCATCTGCATTTGGGTCCTGTGTGCTCTGTGAGCCTGGCAGCTGCCAGGAGCAGTGTGCTGTGGTGGCTGATCTACTGCTGCATGCCCAGGTCTGCCTTTCAGCACCACTGTCCCTGCTGAGGGACTCACTGGCTTACCACTCTTTCTTCTTCCCCTTCCTCCCCAGGAATGGGAAGAACTTTTACTCTCTTAAGCAGGAGCGCCAAGGCTTGGTATGGGAAGCCATACAGGTGGGGTGTATTCCTGCTCTTCACTCTGGTGCAGAAGGTGCCTGGATGTCAAAAATGACCATGTCACACCGACCACCATCGCTTACAGCCAAGGGGAGCACATCCCTCTCCATTGTGTGTCAAGCAGAGGGAGGGAAGGGCCCTGTGCCCAGGAGTCTGCTGCAAACCCGTGCAGCCTGGTGCCGGCCCCGCAGTCAGCAGCACAGGATCTTGAGGAAGGCTTTGCGGAATTCAGTGTTGAAGGTTGTGTAGATGATGGGGTTGAGGGCACTGTTGACGTAGCCAAGCCATGTGCTGGCACTGTAAAGCCTTGGAGGCACATGGCAGGATGGGCAGTGGGCATTGAGGATGTGAATCAAGAAGAAGGGCAGCCAGCAAACTATGAATGTGCCTGGGTTTAGAGAGAGGAAGAAAACAGTCATGAGTTCAGAGGAGCAACTACTTGGAAATGGGCCTGCACTTGTGCCCTCTGCCTCCATCTCCTTACTATTTCCATGCATATGTCTGTATTTCACAAACACTGAAGGCAACATTTATTCCTGATACAGAGAAACTTGGCAAAAGCTTGGGCTCCTCAGGACCAGCTTTCTGAATGGACGGATACAGCTTCGGAAGTGACCTGGTGACAGACAAAAGCAAGTGGCCACCACTTTGAGGGAGAGACTGATGCCTCAGCTGCTTTAATCAGTTGCAATTAGGGCTGAGTTATTTCCCTGCTACTACGGAGTTAATGAGGGGAAACGGTGAGTCTGGTGACCATAGCAGGTGACTGGGGCACCAATCTGCTGGCTTCTCTATCCAGCTGTATGAACTGGCTGCTCTGCAGCTCCTTGCCTCAGTTTCCACTTCTGGAATTGAGCTTAAGAGCTTCTGCATGTATGGAAACTTAGGAGTGTTACAACTTCGTAATAGTAAAATAAAGGAAAAGGGAAAGCAAAGGCATTGGCTGTTGCTCCCTCTAGCAGAGCTTGTTGGTCACTGATTTAAAACACAAGGGTAACAAAACATAATGCACTAACATATTTGGCTTTCAACATCTGGGAACAGTACTCTAGATCCCTAGATGTCCCACCACTGTCTCTCCTGAGTTTGTGGAGCAGTGACAGCTGAAGCCAGTGCCTGGCTTGCATTTTTTAAAATCTCAGTACTATATTAGAAGCTTCTGTGCTCTTGGAAGTCCCAAACCATCACCCCCTGCATGCCACCTGACTGAATGGCTCTCACTCACCTAGGACAATTGCTAACATCTGTGTAGCCTTCCTCTCCCGGAGCTGGATCAGTCGGGGCTGCTGCTGTGCCAGCTTCAAAGAGCTGATGGTTTTGCCATTGCTGAGCCTCTGTACCTCCACTCCTGGTTTCGTACACTTTCTCCTCTCTTCCTGCCTGCTGTTTTGTGTAGTCCCTGGTGTCTTGGTGAGGGGTGCCTCATGGCAGAAGCTCCGGTACCGCTGCAGGCTGAAGATAGTCAGCAACTTCCTTTTGGTAGACATCTCCTGGCCTGTGCATTTCAGTGGGAGACAGGGGGGAAAGGTGCCTTGGCATCCATTTGGCAAAGCTTTTCTCTCCATGTGTTCCTGCAAAAGAGGATGCCACAGAGGAACTGGAAACCATCCAAACTGTTCAATGGGTCAAAGGATGATGAAGAAAGTTGTAGGAGTCATCCTTAGCCCCACTTGTCTCTTAGGTTTGCACCATATCCTCTGGACTGCCCTGAGGGGTGAACCAGCACTTGAGAACTCCATCCCACCAAGAAGAAGCATAAGAAGAATAAGAGCAGAAACACCTGCTTGCTAACCTTTCATCTGTATTTTTGTGTTGGCCCTGCTCCCCTCAATATCCCCACC
The DNA here is from genome assembly GCA_013397135.1 of Pachyramphus minor. Taxonomy (NCBI): domain Eukaryota; kingdom Metazoa; phylum Chordata; class Aves; order Passeriformes; family Tyrannidae; genus Pachyramphus; species Pachyramphus minor. Next base: position 749,615 of record VYXB01005689.1, read on the forward strand.
CTTTAAATGTAGCTCCACTGTGCAAAAATGGATAAAAGGAGTGGATATGCGTGACCAAGCAATTCCTTTCAAACCGTTGTGCTGGTTCCCATGGTTGCAGATATTTCATCTAGAAAGGTCAGTGGAACAAATGCTCCATTCACTGTGAGCATCTTGACCTCTTAAGTCTGTCAGATGAAGAGGGTTTTCTGTTTTAATATTGTAGGTTAAAGCCTGTGAAGCCCTGAAAATGAAGCTTCATAGAGCAAAAATCAATAAATGAAGACATTAAAATCAATAAATAAAGAAATTAGCCAGACTTATGCATGGTTGAGAAAGCTCTGCTCTGAAGAAATATTGAAATGGGCTGTGCTTTTTTCTAGCTGCCAGTTCTAGAGGGCAGAGATACTCCCTTGTATATCCTCTTTCTAGAGGGCTGAAGCAGATTTAACTGCAGCTTCTGCATCTCAAATATCATGGTGTATGAGCAAGGGATGGGATGAAAAACACATGCCATGTCCTTATGCTTTCTGTTCTGTGTTTTGACCCTTTGAGGAGAAGAGATGATGCATTCCCTGTCTGTTTTGGCAGCTCCTACTGCGTTTATGTGGATCTTACTTTGTGTGCGTAGCATGGTTTGGTGCTGGTGCTGCCCTGCCGGGTGAGGGTTCTCTTCTTTTGCCTTTGTCTTAGCACGAGGTAAATCCGGACATAGAGCAGTAGGGTCACCATGAAGGGGAGGTAGAAGGACACCAAAGAGGAGTAGATGATGAAACTAGGGTTGGATATGGAACAGACACTGGGATCCCCTAGGGAGGAGAAGAGAGAGAGAGAGGAGTAGCTGAGCTGCTTTGGTCTAGTACAAGGAAGCTCTGATGTGTTGGCAAAGGGAGTCAAAAGATGAGACAAAGGCAGTCTAAGGACTGCAGATTATGTTGTGGCTTACCCACTCACTTAACTGATGCTTAAAATTAACTCTACATAGGGCCATCTAGCATTATGAGCCAGCATGCATCTGCCCGCTTTTCTGGTCAACAGCTCTGTTCTCTTCTCTCATGTCTATTCCCATCCTTTCTCATAGGATCCTATCTCCTTTTATCCTTTCTCCTATTTCTTTGACAGCCTCTGAGCTGTTTAGGTGCAGAGATATGCATTCACCCCCATCTGTGTGGATTAGCAGCATTTTCCACTCCCATGCCCTTCTTGCCTCAAGCACTGCAGAGAGGATGGGTGGGGAGCAGAGGACTTCTGCCTGTGGCTCAGTGGGAAGGAAGGTTCCGCTGCTCCTCTGCCTCCAGGGAGAACAGGTTCTAGCCCCATCTGAGGGAAAGGAAAAAGACCAACCTGTTTCCAAGGTGGAGGCTAAATTGTTTGCTCTCCTCAAGGGATTAGCTGAGGAAGCAGACAGCCAGTTGGATGGGAAGGAGGTTTCTCACAAGCAGTGCTAATATGCAATCCTTGCTGTTTAGAGATGTGTCCTGTACCAAACTGTGTGTTTGGCCCTGTTGGTATCAGCAAGGTGCCATTAAATCTGATATATGTGTGTGTGTGTGTTGTATGTGCTGCACGTTTGGAGATTTTCTCTGTGTGCTCAAAGTGATTGTTTGACGGGAGTCTGTAGACCTGGACACCTTGATGGGCATTGATTTGGCAGTAGAGCAGGTAGGTCTGCCCTCAGAGCAATAGTCAGTGTCTGTCTGAGCAAATGGCAGGTTTATGGACAAGAACACATGGATATTTTTCTCACCCTTCATAGTGTCCTTTCCAGTTCCTTAAAATTTCCTATAACTTGGCAAGTCTGCAAGACCCACATTAAATGACCTGGCCATACGCAGGGCATCTCCATTTCCAGCCCCTCCCTGCATGCTGTTGTCCAGGACATCACCTACCTGTAGTATTGAAGCCAAAGAGGAGAGGACATGACACTGCAAATGCCAGCATCCAGACTATCACGATCATGAGAGAGACCCTCCTGCAGGAGCTCTGCCCGGTGCTGTACTGGTATTGAACTGGTTTCACCACTGCAGTGTATCTGCAAACAAAACCAGCTCCAGGGAGAGGAGAGGTAAGAATAGAGGGTGGAAAAGGACCAGGTGTTTAGGGGGAGAAATGAAAGCAACATTGGGAACATGGTGGTGAAAGTGGTGAAGAAAAGGAAGAGGAAAGAACAGAAGATCAGGTGATGGGATCAGCAATTTGCAGAAATGGTAAGTGGGGCATTGCGGGGAGGAATAGAGGAAAACAGAGTTAGTTGGCAGCACTGCAGAGAAGCTCTCTGCAGAACTGACAGCATGTGAAACTACAAGGTTTTGGATACCAGATGGATCTAGAAACCCCATGAAATCCACAACCCTCAAGCCCCCGAAGTTATATGTGCACTGCTGAGAAAGAACCCTCTCTGGAGCAACCACAGCCTACTAAACTCTCAGCTGCCTTGTCTGAATGGGATAAAGAGGCCCATGAAAACACACTGGACCAACCCAGCATTGAGAGCTGCCTTCCATTATTACCCTTGAACCACATATTACGAAGGTACAGCATGCAGTTCTTCTCCCACTCCTTGGTCCTAACAGCACCATGTGTACCAAGATCTTGGCTCCCAACCCTCAGCATTGCTTAAAATAGGCTCAGTCTTAATATGTGGAAAACAAGAGCAAAGCTGAAGATTACAGAGCAATAATCTTCACCTCTCCCTATGTGTATGACAGGATTTTCTTAATTAAAACTTCATGAGTGAGATCTGCAGAAGGAGAGGCCCTTTTTGGGACTCAATGGGAATCGGACGTTCCTGCCTTCAAAAAGCTCAAGGATGTGGTTGACTGCCTACTGGGGATGTCCTATTCCTAGTGTCTCTCTGCCCTCCAGAGCAGACCTGTTCTAGTTTATAATGGGCAGACCCACATTATTAGCAGTAGTGGCAGGGACAGACTTGCAGGGAGGTTTGTGGTCCTGAAGCCACCAACGCTGTCTGCGCACACCCCACTTTCTTGTCCCTGCCATGCTGGGGTACAGGGTTGACCCCTATAGCCAGACTATCCCTCTGGATGTTGTTGTCTCTCACCTGTCAATGCTGATAGCACAGAGGTTTAAAATGCTGGCTGTGCACATCATTACATCCATGGTGACAAAGATATCGCAACAGATACGGCTGAATGTCCAGACTCCTCCAGTCACCTGCACCAGCAACCACAAAAAACTGTCAGCCTTGTTCTGCACCAGGTCCTGATAAGTTACATGTAAGGAGGTGCTCTCCTCCAAGTATCTCAACAGATAGATGAATTCATGTCCACAGTGATGTGCAGAGGGAAACTGAGGCACCCCTGTTGTGTTCAATATAATACAGCAGTAGGTCATGGAAAATGAGCCTCACCTTAATTTCACTCCTTTATTTGCTCTTGCAGAGGGAGGCAGGGTGAAAAAACAGGAGCTATTCCTTCCCTCAAGACCTAGCATGATCAATTGATTTAAATTTGATATCACTGTATATATCCCTTGATTAAGGATTATCTGAGAAAATCTAAGGGCTGAAAGTGTTTCTCAGCTGACGGAGTGCTTTTGCAGGCAGTGAGCTGGAAAAGTGCTGCAAATTTTATGCATTTATGTATGAAACAGGGACCTGACACCAAGGCTTCTCTAAAACCTTATTTGGATTCTTATCTCAGTTAAATTTTGATTATTAGATCTGAGTGAGAACTCACAGGCTATTCAGATAAAGGGGCTTGGGTTGCTACCATGTTGAGCTGTTGTTTTGAATTTTTAATCTGAAGTGTATAGTTGTGAAAGCTCAGCTGTAGCCAATCTTTGTGATGGAGAGAAGTGTTGTTTTGGACCAGCCATCAAATTCTTGACAATTATCTTTTTGGTTGAAAATTATATCCTCCAAGCACCATGGGGCCCTGCTCTCCTTGGGGCTGGGATGACAGCCTGACTGAGCAAGGTGGTCTGTGTCAGCACCCACTCCTTGTAGGAGATGAACAAGGAGGCAGCCTGACCTCCAGCTGTAAACAAACCCAGTGCTGTGCTGAGTGGGGAAGGGAGTAGGAGAGAAGAGGGAGAAAAGTCCATGCTCAGGAGAGAGCCTGGATTTTAGACTGCAACCCCATAGATTCTGCTGTTTCAGCTGGATCCTGGAAAGCTATGAGAAACTGGTACTAGTTCCTGGTCTCTCTGCTTACATTTAGACAACATCTGGAATACTGCTTCTGGTTTTGAGGCCCCAGTAGAGGAGAAACATTGATAAAGAGGAGTGAGTCCAGTAAAGTCCACCAAAAGTCCTTAGGGGCTGGAGCAGCACTTGTCCTGTGAGAACTGGCTAAGGGAATAGGACTTGTTTAGCCTGGAAGAGATGGCTTTGAGGGGTGGGAGTCTAACAGCCTTCTAGTGCCTAGTGGGAGGTTATTGAGAAAGTTGGAGGCAGAGTACTAAGAAGATGCAACCAGGTTTTGCACAGCAGCGTGTGGCAGGAGGACAAGAGGCAACAGGAATAAGCTGGAAGAAAGGTGCAAAATGGTCATGCAGGTAACTTTGCTGACCACAAAGACAGTGAGACAGTGGAGGCAGTTGCTTAGTAAGTCTGTGCAGGATCCATCCTTGGAGGTTTTTAAGACCCACTCAAAAATACCCATCCCGGATCAGGCTGGAGAGGGTAGGCTTGGCTTCTAAGGCAGTGGATCAACCCTGCAGCAAGTGTTGATGCCTAGGAAGGATTTAGGTCCCTGCTGTGAGAAGCACTTCTATAAATACAGAATTCCCTCTGTGAGAGTTGTTTAAGAAATAATCCTGAGAAATTTAAATGGCTTTGATAGTAGCAGCACTCCCACACGTGGGCACAGAAACTTGCTGAGGTGAGCTGTGTCTTTAGGGCGTTCTCTGCTGGACCCAGCTGCTGTTTCAGAAGTCAGGTATTGAACCAGGCAGTCTTCTATTAGACTCTCTGACCCTGAATGAAGGCAGGGAGAGAAATGGGAATTGGCTTGCAGAATGCAGAAAGGAACTGTGCTTTCCTTTCCAGTTCTCTGATACTGGTGGGGCTCCTTTGTTTACTTCTAAAAAAAAAAGGTAAGTGAAGGAAAAAAAATGCCAAACCAAACATATTGAGCTTTTCTACACAGTTAGGTGAGCTACAAGACAGGCAAATTGAAGACTCTCCCTCAGAAATTAGGGATTTTAATAGGTAGGTTCAGCTTCCAAAGAAACCCTCCCACTGGTTTTACTTTAGTTTCAGATTTTTAGATTTGCTGGACCACCTTACATATATATATAAAAATAAATGCAGGAAACCTTTGCAGTGGGACTCAGTGAGGGATGTTTCTGCAGTCTGAGGCAAAAAGCAATGCAGTTTCTATAGGATCTCTGGAGTCTAAAGAATATTTCACCAAGAGTCAGTGACAGGTGTTTGCATGAAAGCCAGCTGCTGCTAGACCAGCAGATGTTTGAACACTTAACTGAGGGAGTTTCCAAGGTCTTCAGCACATTAAAATGCTAAACCCAAGAATGTGAGCCATTAAAACTGAAGAAGGTGCTGGTGGGAATGGCTCTGAAGTGAGCCCTCTCAGGATGATGCATTCAGATAACACCATCTGCATACTAGACTAGCTTGTGTTAAGAGGATGCTCGACAGATCAAAACGTTTGGGCTTAAAATCCACCCTGACTTCCACCAGCCACAGCTTCTAAAATGGGGAGTAGCTCTGCTGAAGTCAGTGAAGTAGTTAATATTTACCCACGTGAACCAGAATTTATTCCAGAATTTAACAATGAAGAAGAGCCTTTATATTATAGGCCCAGCTCATAATTTTTAAAATTCTATTTCTGCTCTTCCTTTTATTGCTCTGTTCCACTCATCTTTGCTACAGCAGCTAGAACTGCTAGTGTGCATTTCTGGTTTTCATATGCTGGCAGGGTATCTGTTCTTTATCCCTCTGGTGCCTTTTGTCCAGGAATCTCAAAGGACATCCCAGGTATTAATTGAATGAATCCTCACATCTGCCTGGGGGAGGTGGATGGTCAAATATTATTCTCTTACAGTTGATGAGAGCCAACCACATAGAGATGAGCTGATACAATCTCTCATTACTGCTCAGTGACTGTGCAGTAGAAGTGGGAACAGTGTCCAGATGAAATCCTGACTCTGTCAAATGCTAAAGCTCCCTATAGACAGTTCAGGTCAGGTTCTTACCTCATCCTTGATGATGACTAGTCTGCTTTATCTACAAAATTGTGGTGTTATTATTTTTACCTTCCCAACTCTATAGGAAGCTTTCCAGTTTATGAATGCACAATAATATATTTTTTTAAAACTTATGCACATCCATCACTATCCTGAATTCTTAAAATAAACAAAAGAATCTCTACAATTCAGACATGACTGATGTGTCACAATGAGGAGCGCACAGATGGGAAAGTAGACAACCAAGTTACATCAGGCGAAGACTGGCACGTAAGGAGCAGTGCCTTTTAGCACGCTCACTGACGGGTTTTGTGTTTAGGAGAGCTGCTTCTTGGGGGTGCTGTTAGCTTCAGCAGCTGTGAAATGGCTGCTCACAGCTCTGCACAGTGGGAGAAATGAAGAGCATGCACGAGGTCAGGATTGCTGACAAGTGGTGAACTGCTGAGCTGCAGTAACTCAGATGTCTGTCCCCCCATTGACAGTAGTCCAGTCCTTGAGCTCAAAGAGCACTTGTAGGTCTCACTGCTCAGGTGTGAGAGACATAGACGAGGAGACAATATTACTCTCACGCTCTGAACAGACTGGATCTCAGTGACAACCACTTTCTGAAACTTTGGATGTCGTGAGAAGATTAAGAAGGATGTTCCCAGCCATGCTGCTACATGTCCTCCTCCATTTATACAAAGACTGTAAGGCACAATGGTGTCTAATGCCATCAAACTTCAGTGGGCAGGAAACCCTAATGCCACTGTCTTAGAAACCTTGGTGAGCTTCAGCAGTCGTGGCAGCCACAGCATCAGAGATCAGTAAAGAACCAGGGCAGCAGTACTGGCATATTAGACCTACCTGTTGACCCCAGAAGATTGGCAGACACGTTGCTGAACAGCACTTTTGTGCTAGAAACCTCATTAGGTGGAGATGAGGATTCTGATGCTATAAAATGTTTCTATTGCTGCTTTGTCACAGCCTTCCCAAAAGACTTATCAGAGACAGTTTTGGTCTGCATGACTGGTGAAATAACATATTTCATGGCCAGAGATGACTCTAAAAATGGAGTGTAAAGCACAGTGTTCGCAAGAGGCATTCATCCACCTTTAGCTTCCCCATAAATAATGGCCAGTTCTCAAACATTTGGTTTGGCAAATGTTTGGTAGATTGTTTTGGGGACTTGATTTTTTTTTTTTTTTTTTTTTTTTTTTTTTTGCAATTTCCAGGCTCATAGTGTACTGAAGCATAATGCCATTTCTGCTTCATCAGTAGCATCACTGATCCACAAACAGCAGCAAATATTGAAAGAACTTTGGGGCTTTTTGGACTGTTTTTTAAATCTCAGTCTTGATGGAGTCCTACAGCCCAGCTCTCTAGGAGACACTGTGCAGTGCCAGGAGTGGTAGTTTGGGATGTGTATGGGTTCTTTCTCTGTTGTTTAGATGATTCTTATATCAGCTACTTTGATTATCCAAGCTCTACAGATGGAAATTAGTCTTGAATGGGTCTACAAACACAACTAGGGAACAGACCTACTGCTGTGCTCACAAATTATGACCATGGCACTGCATGGGGGCAGAGCCTCCTCTGCAGATGTGCCTCAGTCCCACTCTGTCCACAGCAAGAGCAAGTGCCAAATCTTTTCTAATGCAAAGCATAATGTGATTTCATTAAAGATTCTAATGCCCTTGAGCTGATAGACTATTCCAGTCTGAAATAAAATTAGACTTTTAATAAAATTAGACTTTCAATAATATTTTTTTTAGTTGCAATCAAATTGCAGAATCTAATGGGATGGCTTCCGACACACCATGTGCTTATTCCTTTCTTTTTAATCATTTGATGTAACACACTTAAGCTGTACACAACCTGTAGGCCAGCTCCAGAACTGCTCCACACAGGTTAGTCTAAATTTTGCTACTGACTGTGTTAGGACCATGATCATGCATGAAGTGGTGTGGTTAAATTCTGCTAATCTTTCCCAAGTTGCACTCACCTCTAGGTACACCATCCATGGCATCACCAAAGTAGCTACCAGCAGATCTGCCACTGCCAGGCTCACCACAAGGTAGTTTGTTGTGGTTTGCAAGGTGCGTTCCCTCAGCACAGCTAAGCAGACCAGCACATTCCCAAAGATGATGGCCAAAATCAAGATGCAGTAGCAGAGGGCATAGTAGGCATGTGAGTGTGGCAGGTCAGGCTCCGTAGTGTTGTTTGCCCCACAGGGAATGGGGTCAGTGGTGTTAGGATAATTGCTGGCTCTTGTGAAGAGGGCCATGGGGATGCCACTGCAAAGAGAGAGATGACCAAAAGTCAGAGTTCTACACTAACTGTGGAGAACAGTACCCTCTGTGGGCGGTGTATGATTTTTATACTTTCTCTATGAATGCCACTTCAAGCCAATCATACAGGATTTTTTTCTGCTCATATATAGGCAGAGCTTTGCTTAAAGACTTGCTTGGTCTGTTCTGTTTTTCACTGAATCTAAGCCAAGAGAAGAATTCAAGATTTCACTTACGGGGTGCACCTGAAAGGTGCTTCTTACCAACCAATGCAGCTGTATGGGATATGGCAACTGTTCTAAGATGCACCAAAGTCACAGCACAAGTCAGACGGGCAAGAGTGCAGTCTGAAAGGCAACAGTTTGAAATGCTGAGGAAGATCCAATGCAGTTACCCAAACTAGGGCTTTAGCCAGAAGATTAGACCTTGTATCATTTTTCTGGGAAGTATCCTCTGCCTTCCCTCATCAAAAAATGTCTTCAATAACTTCACACACTTGAGTCCTCTGCATCCTGGCAGAGAGGCTGCACCTGCAATGCTCACATGGCCTCTTGATCCCTAGCTGTCCAGCAGCACAATCTCCAGAATTTCTCTTTTCCTGCAGCTTGTTTCTGTCCCAGAACCTGCCTGCCTTGCCAAAGCTTGACTGTCAGTGCTGCTCCCATTTCATGCATACTGTGCTCTGTGTTTTCCATGCCTGGCCAGGAGATATGCTTCCTGTGCTGAAAAGCAAACCAACTTGAAGTTTAGGATGAAGTAATGGAAGGATGATTGCAGGGTACTCTGCATTTCTTTTTTCTTACAATAGATTCAAGACTGTGCTCAGGAACCTACCCTTTCTTGATTTAGAATGATTTTTTCCAGAAATATGAAGGCTGCTGTCCCAAGGTTGTTCTGTGACATTTAATTGCTTGTATCTGATTTTTTTTTTTTCCTTTGCTACTGCTCCCGTTGGTGAACTCCTCATCCCTGTGACAGGTATGAAAGGCAAGGGCAAAACACTGCAATATCAGTGGTATAAATATTACTCTGTTTCACCTCACCCCTTGAACAGCAGCATCTGTGATGCATAGCTGCTACACAGCTACACTCCCGGAAGAGTAGCTGTGCAATAGGTATAAATTGCTCCAGTCTTTCGGGATATACTCATCCTTAAAAGTGGTGCCACTCTCTCCTGCTGCTTTTTAGCTGGGAGAGGACAAGGGTTGAATGATGTGGAAACTGAACTTCCCTCTGTCCTGTGGTATCCTCAGGATACCTCTTATGGCATGTGTTTTGTTTGAAAGTGCTTGTGCTCTCGCCTCTCCTTCTCTTTCTTCTGCCTGCCTCTGATAAAGAAGTTAAGCCTTCCACTGGACCATAAAGATCTCTCGTAGCATGAACTGAGTCCAGGACTGTTTGTTCATAAAACAGTTGAGCTGCAGCCACCCCAAGCAGGACTCATTTTGTTGCATCCCTTGCACCAACACAGCTCCCACTCTGGAAATTCTGTATTGTCAGGGGCCAGGAAAGGCTGGTTCTGTAGGGCTGGGAAAAAACCTGCATTAAGCAGCTGACTGATAAACAAAGCCACAAGAAGGAATAAACAAGACATTATGCATAATATAACCAGAAGGCTTAAGGCACCACATTACACAATTCTTCTGTGGGTTATCTGTCCTATCTTCCCTTACATCCTTGGGCACTATTTCTGATTCTGACCCGGAGGCCAGTCTTCCCCTACCAAGCTCCCCAGCCCTGCCCATTCCTGAACTGTCCCCCAAACCTACAGCTCTGCTTACTCCGCACTGGGCCAGGGTGCTGCCAAACCAGGCAAGTACCAGCGTACCTGGATACCCGCAAACGGGGGTAGCAGGACACCCACTACCCTGGGAAACAGGGTGGCAAGATGTGACGGGGACAAGAGTCGCAGCCGTGGGGACGCGCAGACGGAGAGGAAAGGCAGAAAAAGGGATGTTTCCCCTATGGGTCTCCGCCTCGGAGGGTTCCGGCTGTAGGTCCCGGCCCGGATGGCAGGTCCAAGCGCGGGATACAGGGTGCAGGGAAGGGTCCGGTGTCCGAGCATAGGGTCCAGACGTCTTCGGGTCCGTCTCCAGCTGCGGGTGCTGCTCCGTGCCCGCCGCTCCCGCACCCGTGGGGCAGCGGCGCCGCTCCCCGTGCTGCCCCCGGCTCCGGGCTGCCGTGAGCCCGGCGGGGGCAAGGGAGGCTGGGGAAAACCTGGGGGAGGGGGAAATGAGGGGAGAGGAAGGCGGAGGGGCTGCAGGTGAGGGGACCTCCGGCACCGGGCGGGAGGGGAGCGGGGAGGCAGCAATCAGGACTTACCCCCGGCCCGTCGGGCCGTGGCACCGCCGCCGCCCAGCAGGGCTCGGTCCTGGTCCCGTTGACTCCCGGCCCGACCCGTTCCCTCCTGCCGCCTTCCCGTTGTGGAGCTGCGGGGCGGGACCGGGCTGGCCACCTCCTCCCCGCCCGCCCCCTGCCCCGGGACCCCGCGCTGCCCCCGGAGATTGCCCTTCTCCCAGAGCGACCTTGCGGATCGGGTCCGGGCGAATTTTGGAGCCAGGGTCCGCGGTAGCTGTGTGCTTTGCTGAGAGGCTGGAGGCGAAGCGGGAGCTGGGAAGCCGAGACGCCGATGCTGCGGCGGAGCGGGCGGAGATGCCTCGCCCAGCAGATAGAAAGTTCTCAGTTAAAAAACAATTAGTTGAAAAAATTATCAAAGCAGAGATGGTTTTGAGAATGGGGAGATAATATAGCTAGCTGGCTAGCTATCTTTAAATAAACTGCCTTAAACCTGAGGTGAAAAAGTGCAGGTAACTGGAGTGTGATGTTGGGAAGTATCCTTCTCCAGGGACCACTGCCAGTAGTGACAGCATGCCACATCTACCATGGCTAGAGCATGGCTACAACCCCTGTCTGTGAGATGTGGCTTCCCCTGAGGTCTGAGACCAAGTCTCTGAGGTACAGTTCTCCTCTACCTCTGGGCACCGGAGGAGCTCTGTGGGGGTACAAGTGATGCCGGTGGGCCTTTTCTCTCCTGGGGTTGGGTTGTGCCCACCACCCCCTTTGGCACAGCAAGTGGGGCATGCAGTGGGTTGTCACGAGTGTGCAGGATGCTGAGCTGCAGGGCTGTGCATGCAGGACTTGTGGCCCCATGAGGGAGGAGGAAAAGTGCTGTTCCCCTTTATGTACCCACTGGTTAGGGTGGCTACAGGTTAACTCATAGGTGGGCAAGCAAAAGAGAAGGTACTGTGGAGAGCAGAGTTTATCTTTAAGAATTTACTTATCTTAGGAAGTGGGCCTTGGGACTGTTGCTGCACGGAGTATTTCTCCTGACTGTAGCTATCTAAGCTAATCTCTCTGTGGGTAAGGGTGGTAGGATAGAGGAGTGCTGCAGAGAACACTCATACCCATCAGGTGTGAGGGGTGTGAGAGTGCCATCTTTAGCCTGGTTGGGGATGGTGGAAGTGCCCATACACGATTTGATGGGGGCTAATCAGCACCAGTGCCTCTAAGGCTGTGACCTAAGGCAGGTTGGTGGATGGCACTGAATGAGTGTGATGAGTCACTGCCTAGTCCCTATGGGCAACACATTCACACGTGTCCTCGCTGGAGGATATAGCTACCAGGCTATTAGACCAAATGACCCATGAAGGGCTCTACAGCCCCTTTGTTCCCTTGGGAGCTCCAAAATGGTGTGACATGGACTACATTTACCGTGCTTATATTATATGCACACAGTTGAACTTCTGCTGTCATCTGTACTGTACTGCTCATCTTCGGGGAAATGCATTTACTAACTGTGCCTGGAGCAGTCAAGGAAGGGGGGAAGCCCTCCTGCCCATGCCCAGTGGAGGATTTTTAGCTGTGAGCTTGAAAAGAGTCCAACACACCCACACTTGAGTGGTTAAAACCACAGGGGAAAGCACACACTGTAATGCTTGTTCTTACTGGTGAGGGCTGTGCGAGTCACAGGCTGGGTGTGAATGGCCGGTAAGCACAACTCCTCGCAGTGGGGCTAGCAAAGAGATGGAGGCATTTTAACTTCACTTTAGCAGTTTTAAAATGCAGTTTGGTTGTGGGCAGTTCCCAAAAGACTGTGGCCATCAAGATACATCGGCTCCAGGATGATGGGACCACAAGGCACTACAGCAGCAGGCCTTACTGCTGTTATCTGTTCAATGTAGCAGCTAACCACAGATTGATAAAGAGACATTGCCTTGCCCTCCTCTAAGATAAGGGAGGTGCAACAGGGGGAATTCACTGCTTTAACCACAAAAGCACTGATATTCTCATTCACACCTTTATATTCCAGTGCTGAAACCTTCCCTTTTGCTTTGCCTTTTGTGTCAGTGGATTCTCTCTTGTGAAAATTGTTTCTTGTTTTAATTATTTTTATTTCATTTCTTAATATTACTCTGACTCCAGGGGAAAACCAAAAAATCATAGACTCTTAGAATCATAGACTGGTTTGGGTTGGAAAGGACCTTAAAGATAATCTAGTTCCAAGTTGGCCTTGAGCACATCCAGAGATAAGACATCCACAGCTTTTCTGGGCAACCTGTCCAAGTGCTTCACCACTCTCACTGTAAAGAATTTCTTCCTAATATCCTAATATCTAATCTAAACCTACCCTCTTTAAGTTTAAAGCCGTTCCCCCTTGCCCTGTCACTATGTGCCCTTGTAAAAAGTCTCTCTCTGTCTTCCTTCTAGAAGGCCCCTTCAGGCACAGGAAGGCTTCTGTAAGGTGTTCCAGGAACCTTCTCTTGTCCAAAGATAATCTAGTTGGAAATGTTGCTGCTCTATTGAGCTCATTCTCCTCAGAGCTCTCTCCCCACCTTCTTCCTGGGGTGGGTCCCTTCATGCCCCCTTGTATGGCTTTCCTGAGACTAGACTCTCTTTGGGGTAAGGACTTTCTTGTCTTTGCTCTGCAGCAGAGGTCTTGTGGAGCAAGATAATAATTCATGGGATCATTTAATTTAGAATTGATTGTATCACTCACAGAGGTAGGGTTGGATTAAAATTACATAAGCAATCTTGTGGTGCTATTTGATGTGACTTTTTTTTTCTAATAGTACAACTTCTTTAATACAGTGCATAGTGCAATGTCTCTCTGATAAACTCTTCTCCTTTCTCCTACCCTGAAATCAAGTGTGTGGCATATATTTGCCCCAAATAAACATTGTACAGGTTGCAGGCCTGGGTTGTGACAACATGATATCACCAGAGCATGGCAGAGAAACAGATCAGTGGTGAGTTGTGAGAACCTCAAAATGAGAGAATGAGCTAGCAGGTTTCACTGCTCAAACTCCTGGTTTTCCAGCTCCAGCACGGGCTTTCTGCCCCATGCACAGAAAGTTGAGAGAGGCCAGAGTTCTTTAACCTGGTCCATTCCCTCTGGGTCCTCTCCAGCCTGTTTCTTTGCCCTCATCTTCAAAACCAACTTCTTTACTTCTTTTCAGTCCTATATGTCCACAAACTCTTTGGTAAAGATTTCAAATAACTTGGATAAATGTCAGTGTTCCCTCTTAATTTTCCCCACCTCTTTTCCCATGAGTCCCATCATTCCTCTGTACTGAGTTTGTCCAGAGAGTGTTGGTGCAATCCTGTTCCCTTACGTCTCTCTCTCTAGTCTGTGCTCGTGTTTCTTCCTTTGGTTTCTATCCATAGTCTCAGCATCCTGTCCAGTTCCTAAACCTCTAGTAGCTTCATCTAACTTATTTGTCCTTCCATACTACTTCTGCTTCCCAATTTCCTCACTCTTCACCTCGCCATCTGGCTGGGTTGCTAGTCCCCTCCACTCTTGCAGCTTAAAGGATTGTTTGCAAATGGTATTTGCTGTGCTTTCACACCTCAGTTGCTATCACTACAGCCAGTATTTGATGTGCAGTGTCTAAAATGTGCCACTCAGGTGGAATAAATCTTCCATCATTCATTTTGCAAGTAAGGATGCCTTCCTGACAATGAGTATTGCTAAAATACTCTGCATTCAGGGGGTTTTCAATACCTGACTGCATGAAGTCCTAATCTGACCTCATGGCTGTCGCTGTTTGGAGCAGGATGCTGGACCAGACACCTCCAGGGGATCCTTCCCAATCTGAATTATCCTGTACTGCCATGAAAATAACCTTGCCTGATGATTGTAAAGTAAACAGAACTTTCCTGGCTGGCACAACCTGCAAACTTCAGATGAAACTCAAGTTCATACCCATACCATCTAAGCAGGATATGCCTATTTGGCCTTGATAGATTTAAATTTTTTACAAAACTCACCTGTTTTCACAGTGGTGACCAAAAAGGAACTCAATCAGCTTCAGGGTAATGTATGCATAGGAGCTTGCAGAAGCAGGGCAGATTCCTTGAAGAAGCTACCACAGCTTATGTCAGATAAAATTCACAGGAGATTCAGATCCTGCCGATATTGATTCTCTTCTGCTCAACATTTACCTTTCCTGTTTCCTCTTCTGGCAGTCTGGAAAGAGGTGGCACAAACCTGCACAGCACACAGAGATATGAGCATAGCCTGCAGGGAAAGTTTGTCTTGCAAATCACATCTGCAATGGATTTTATACAGCTAAACAATATTACTTCAAGGGTAGGTGGTAGCAAAACAAATGTCTTTCTCATCCGCTGTTTAGGTATTAAGCTGGGACTTCCACGTCCAAGTCCTTCTTCTGCTTCACCTCAGGCATAAACTGCTGTAGAGGAGCTCTCTCTAATTAGGTAGAACTGGGACTTCAGGCACTGCATCCCATAAAGCAGGCTGATCGGATAAAGCCAGCATCCTGCCAAAATCCTCCCTAAAATTACTGTTTTGATCCTGTTTTCCTTTCATTATAATTTGGTCATGTTAGAACACATGTTTTGCAGTGTGTAAGTGAAAGGATGGATCCTGCTACAGTTAGTTTTCTTCTTCATCCAGTACTGGGCAATTGGTGCTGCTTGTGAGGAAAGGAGATGGAGCTTTAAAAATGAAGAGGATTACTTCTGCAGGGATGCCTGACTGTGGAGAGGGTCAAGGTATCACACTCTTATACCTCACCTCATGGTGTCTCCCCACAAGTTTCATACTACATGCACAGGGAGCCCAAGGGGCACATCCAACTGGAGGAGTTTCAGGAGATAAGAGAGGAAAAATACCTATGGGAGAAAAAAGGCATCAATGTCCAAAAATATCATTATGCTCTTTAGAGAAACCTGTTCACGCTTTCATGCAAAGAATCCATGGAGCAGCAGGACTGTCTTTACTCTGTCCCTCTTATGTTCCTCGGAAAATGAATCTGTTTGGTCTGAACTCTGCTGCTGGAGCTCTCTCTCCATGCCCTCTCAGGATGCACAGTCTTTCAGGAGCCAGGGCAGTGAATTCATTTATCAAAGTGACCCTAAATCTCAGAAAGGCTGGTTATGGTTTAGCACCTGCCACAAACATGTCTGGGGGCAGAGAGGGGGTGGAGTTTTTTTTTCCTTCTGCATGGCACAGCTCTGCATTGCTGGAAGGGAGCAAAGCACTGCTGGAGGCAAGGCTGGTTATGGGGACAGTTGTTCAATTTGAATGGGAGGAGGGGTTTCATGTGCCAAAGCCAAATGCTAAAGCTACATTCTCTTCTCAAGACAATGCACTTCCTTCTCCCATTCCTCCCCATAGCCTCAGCCTGAGGAACCTCAGCAAAGAGGATCCCTTCTTAGAAAAGGTCTGCTGTGGCATCGTCTCTTTCTGTGGTGCCTGTGCCCCTCTTCTTCCCTCACACCTCCTCCATCCCGAAAGGCTTTTAGTGTCTTGCCATCATAAGTAACAGTATTGAGGTGTTCTATTCAATACCTGGGATTCCTGCTCCAATCTGTCTGTCTGGCGCCCACAGCTCTGAGGTGTTCTCACTGATGGTCACAGCAATAAGCTCGTCTCACAGCTACCAGGCATTTTTAATCCTGTTTTCCTGTGCAAGGTAAGAGATTGCATGCACGCACAATGTTTTCACTAAGCAGTGGCTCTGGATACTTCTCCTTTCTAGACTGTGGTGTGACTGAGCGGCAAAAATCTGTATCACTAGGGAGGATGCTCACTGGGGAGACATCATGCCTCCTAAATAGACTTGGACAGTCCTAATTGCCTCTGACTGAGATGTCCATGTATCCCACAACACAAACCAAACACTTAACTGTCATGCAGGAGTGTTGCCTCTGCTAAATTTTGACTTTCTAGCCCTGAGGCATGACCTATGAGTAGAGCAAGAATGTTCCAGGACACTTAGTTCCTACTTTAAGAAGGATAACAGAAGATCCCACTTCCACTTCTTTTCAGAAATTAGTTGTTCCAGGAGCAATGGGAGTTTGAGACCTCTGCTTTCCTCCCATCACTGTAATTCTGTCTATTCCTCTTTTACTCCCTGGCTGAGCAGGAGAGTTTTCCAAGCAAGCACAGCAGCACACCAGGTAGAGCAGGCAGCAGCAGAGCCTGGGCTGCTGCCTTTTCCTCCTTATGCTTCTAGTTTGCATGGGGCTTGGAATAATGTCATCCTCTTCAGGCTTGCTCCTACTCCCCCTGTCACACTTGGGTCACTGGGCTCAAAATTTTTGCTACTGTATGATTGAGACGGTGTGATTGCACGAGTCATGTTTTCTTCGAGGAGCTATGAAGATAAAAACATCTGAACCATTTTTCCTTCAAAGTACTGGAACACTGATCTGAGGCAAGGCCCACAAAAATATAGCCCGAAAAGTAAGCCAAGAAATTAGGCTGCATTCTGGTACTCTTCATTATAGCTTTCAGAGGTACTTCAAATGCTATATAGACACACCATGAAATGATAGCAAGTGAAAACTGCTGGGGTGGATGCAGCATTTATGCATTTCCCTGGCTGTGAACTGAAGTCTCTCTCTGTTTTCTCTCTGCCTTGAAGTCATACTACCTCACAGATCTCCCCTTTTTTTTCTGCATGGCCTCAAATGGTGAGAACCGCTACACTGGTTTTCTACTCTGCATCCCTGGAGCACGCTAGAAGATGAGCAGCAGTTTAAGATGTAATTCAGCATCTTCTTATCATCTTCTTATCTCACTGCTCTTTGCATGCTGCTCAGGTTTCAAAACCTGGCTCTAAGTGCTTTTTCCTGAGGATGCAAACAACAGCTCCATCAGAGTCATCTGCAGGGCGCTTGCAGTTGCACAAGTGTTATGGAGCTTCAGGCTAATTTATTTATTTCTATTAAGCCAAGCCTCTGAGAGGCAGAAATCAGGAGTTCCTGCATGCACTTATTTTAAAGTTTGGGACCTTTTTCTCCCAGACTGAGTTGCGGAGTGAGTGCTGTGGGCCCAGGGCTGTGAGTGCCATGGGAGCTGGGCCACCACAGTTCCTTGAAGCCACAGAGTGTTTCATTGTGGCTAGTGACAGAGAGCAAAGTGGTTTTGTGGAGGAATATCTTGCCACGGAAAATGCCCAAAGGCCACAAACCCATAGCATTCAGCTTGCTAGATCTGATGAACAGATGTTCTGTTTAACATCTGAAAGCCTGTAATACTTTCACTGTCCTACTCCTGCAGCAATGCTTATGGATCGCTTGCTCAACACTACTGCAGAAGGCGGCTCAATGACCTTCTGCTTCACTCCTTTTAATTGTGCTACACATAACAATTTTCCATGCCAGCGGCCTGATTCCTGCTGAACGTTTTCAAAAGTGTTAAATTAGAAGTAGAACACAGGGGAATAAAATGCTGTTTTGCTTTTGTTGAAACCCTACCTCTTGAAATTGTAATCTCCTGTGGTTTTGAGCACAGACTCAAAATTTGACAGGGAACTACTGCAGGAGCTTTTCTGCTCATGTAGAGATTGGTCTGATGTGCCCCAGCCTGGACCTGAGGTTGCACATACATGAACAGGTTTGATCTGAATGCTCTGACCAGCATATCTGCTTTGAGGGTGCATGAGCTCTGCTTATTTATATTACTTGTACCGATCTTTTTTTTTTTTTATTACTTGGACTGAATATTTTTATTACTTCAGCATCTAGGAGACCTGGTTGAGATGAACACCATCCTAAGCTGGGTAGTGGGCATACCTGTAGTAAGTGGAATCTATTTTCCTGTACACAGGCAAGATCTACATCATGAGATGACTGCAGCTGGAGTTGCAGAGATTTAGCTCCTGTCAGTGGAAGGGCTGTTGAGGGAGGTTGGGTGCATGGGAGGCTGCCACAGGGCACATGGTGTGTCAGTGACAGAGCAGTGATGGCACCCACAGGCCTGTCTGTGGGATGTGAGGGGACAAGGTGTTGCTGCCCAGCATGAGAATGGATGCACAATGGCTCTGGAAATGTATCTGAAAAGAGATTTTTCATGTAGTAGGTGCTCTGTTGAGTTTGATATATGCCCTGTCTTCATCCCTCCTGCCAGTGGCAAGGCTGGATGTGCCCCACGGCACTGGAGCAGCATAGCAGTGGGTGGCACTGGAGCAGCATCTCCCTAGTGGTGGTGAACAAAGCTGCAGCCTGTGGCTGTAAGCCAGGATGCTGGGAGAGTCTGAGAACCCACGGCCCCGTGCGGGGCTGCACTCCCAGGAACAGCCTCTGCTGGATGTACTGCAACATCCTGGCATCAGCACTAAACTAAACTCCAGCCCTTTTGGGTGGAGCACCCCAGAGGCTCAGCCAGAGGGGACGACTCAAAGAAAATGTAGAATTGGAAAAGAGCTTCATAATCCTGCTCATGACCAATACTCCAAGGAAAGAAAGAGGTGTCCTGCATTGGCTTCCCTGTCTAACACAGCTGTGTACAGTCTTCTGACTCATAAAATCACCATGTGTTTTTTTTCCAAAAAATCTATATCTAACTTCTTGGTAGCAGTGATAATGGTGTGGCAGTGAGTCACACAGGATAATTATGGTGTTTATAAAACAATCTGTGTCAGTGCTGAGGGTTTTCTTTTCTAGTTTCACTAACTACCTTCTTATGAGTGAAGATTAATGGCACTGAATGTCATTAGTGCTCAGGAATGGGCTCTGGATACACAGCTCCGAAGAGGTCATCACTGAATCACAGTATGAGGGGTCTTTTTTCGCTGCCATGTTGTGGTTTAACCCCAGCCAACAACTAAACCCCACACAGCCATTCACTCACTTCCCCCGCAGCGGGGTGGAGGAAAGCATCAGAACAAAAGCAAGAAAACTCATGTGTTGAGATAAAGACAGTTTAATAGGTAAAGCAAAAGCTGCCCATGAAAGCAAAGCAAAAGAAGGAATTAATTCCCCACTTCCCATGGGCAGGCAAGTGTTCAGCTGTCCCCAGGAAAACAGGGCTCCATCACATGTAACTGACTTGGGAAGACCAATGCCATCATTTCTAACAGCCGCTTTTCCTTCTTCTTCCCCCAGCTTTATATGTTGAGCATGATGAAATATGGTCTGGAATACCCATGTGGTCAGTTGGGGTCAGCTGTCCTGGCTGTGTCCTCTCCCAATCTCTTTGCACCCCCAGCCCAGTCGCTGGTGTGAGAGGCAGAAAAGGCCTTGGCTCTGTGTAAGAGCTACTTAGTAATAATGTAAACATCTGTGTATTATCAAAGCTGTCTCCAGCACAAATCCAAAATGTATTCTTCACAGCTACTGTGAAGAAAATTAACTCCACCCCAGCCAGAACCAGCACATGCCATGATGCATGTTCCTGCTTTGGTCTGGCTACTTCCCAGCTTTCACTGTGGTTTGGTCTCTGGTGTGCATAACTTCAGCTTTTTTGGTGCTCACTGAACAGGCCCACTCTGCAACATGAGGTGCCTGAAGAGTATTTTAGGTGCTGCTCATCCCACATCCTTGTCCACTTGACTTTCCCTAGCAGTCTGTAGATCAGTCATCCCTCTCAGGCAGTCATAAAATCATAGAATGCTTGGAAGGGGCGTTAAAGATCCTCTAGTTCCAACCCCAAGTCCCATGTCAAATTTCAATTCCTCCTCTGGAGTGGAGTGAGGATGGTTTCACTCGAAAAGGCAGAAATAAGGAAATAAAAATGCTAGTTCTGTGTGTTTCCACCTTCAGCGTAGGAGAAAAACAAAACAATATTAAGTCAAGTGCCTTTTGTTACACTGATCAATGAAAAGCCATTTGTCTGTCTTGATGCTCTGACTGGCATAGGAGAGTGGCAGTGAAGTTATTCATACTTTTATGGCTCTGTTATTTGCTCTGTTTATTCTGTTCCTGGCTCATAAGTTGGCACTGCCCAAAGCAAAGGCCTGCTGTTGTGAGGCTCATCTCCCATCAGTGTCCAGAAAGATTCAAATATGAACACTCAAAGGAGATTGCTAATTGTCCCTCTTTGGTCCTAGGAAGAAGTCCACAAATAAACTGTGTTTTGCTAGCTGTTACCTATCTGCTGGTTCACTTTAAACTACCGAAACTTTAGCCTTGAGTTCACCCCCTGAAAGCTTTTGATTTTATAGAGATGCTGAGGAGAACAGATGAAGCCTCTGCACTGTAACTCCGGGCAATCTCCAGTCAGGACTCAGATTCCTCCTGGTCCAGCCCCCCGCAGCCATGGTGCACTCCATGGGCTCTCCAGCTCTCTGTAATGGAGTGTGGGCAGTCACCTTGCAGGCAATTGGGTCCCAGGGGATCTTCCTCCAGGGGCCACCTCTGATGAGCAGAGCCAGCTGTCTCGGGGCTTCCTCTGCCAATGCTGAAAGCAGTGTGTTTTTGCTTTGGAGGGGCAATCTTCACAGTAATTGCAATCGGTCTGCAACTGTAGGAAAAATTGAGAGCCCATTCTTTCTCTGGTTTAATATGTGGATGTAACAGCACTGATATCAAAAGAGAGAAAACAATCACATTGCTGGTATTAATGTTCCTGAGGCAAACTCTGCACCATGAACAATTCACTTCATCAGAATCCTCCTGCTGCTTACATGGAATCACTGCTTGCCCCCTTGCCTCGTGCTTATGTTACAGTTCTGAGTAAGATGTGGACTAGCTATAGTGTATCTGCATTGAGGAACTGCACATTTACAGGATGAATGTGTTAGTCAAAGAAAGGAAACTTCCAGATATGCAGAAAAAAGCACCAACATTCATTAATTATAAATATAGCCCAAAAAGTCAGGAAAGACACCAAATGCAGTGAGAGAAGAGAACTAGTTATTTTTCTGACCTTTTCTCTTTCAACACAGAGCATTAATCTTTTCAGTGCCTTATTAGAGATGTCTGTGTCTTATTTTGTCTAACCTGCTGCGCAGGGAGTCAAGCCCAAGCTGGGATTGTCACACCATGGCTAAAGCAAGGGTCCCTACAGTGTGCCAGAGTAGAAGGCTGGCTATACCCTGTGTGCTTTATTTCTTGGGTGTTTGGAATTGGTTTTGTTTGGTTGGGTTTTTTTTTTTATTTTTTCTTTTTTTTTCTTTTTTCTTTTTTTTTCATTTTTTTTTCTTATTTTCCACAATGGAAGCTTCACATGAGATGTTCTTCCAGTAAAAATAAAAGCTATGAAACTTTTAAATGCCCAGAGTTTAGTGCAGCACTGTGCAAGACTGGTCATCATTCTAAGAGGGACTGGAGAGAACTAAACTGCTGTTACTTGTCTTGCTTGCCAGCTGTTCTTGCCTCAACGGGTCAGTGCTTGTCAGTATGGGCCAACCATAGTAATTAACTCCTTGCCTAAGCCTTCCTTGGGGTACTAAATATATCCATAGAAGTTCTTGCTGTCTGTGAGATTCCCTACAGATTCTGAAGTATTTCAACATATTAGAGGGCGAGTTTAAATTATTCCAAGCACTTAGAACACTAAGGACATTTGCAGTAAAGGAAATACATGCTTTGATGCATAGGAGTGAGGAATGGTCTCCTGTCGTTTGCTGACGTGGATTTGTAATGACAGAAAAGGGGAGAAATCACTTTGGAGATTTTATAATGAACTTTCAGAAACCATAGGAGATGTATTTGATAAAGATATCAAATGCATAATAGGTTCAGGAGAGGCTTCTCCAAAGGAGGAAAATGGGATTAAGCTGCCATGCAAAAGCTGTTGAGCTGTGCTTGGTGTAGTCAGGAAGAGGTGCTGGTGCTTTGGTCCTGTCTGGCTTGGGGCTGGACTTTTCCACACCAGTAGGCTCAAGGTGGAGCTCGCTGCTCAGGCTGGAGTTCACAGAGCTTTGCTGCTGCCCTGTTGTTTTTTTGCTAGAAGAGAAACCTACTGGCTCTCACCAGACCTCCAGCCAGCACATACATCAAGTGGGCAGCTGGGGAATTAAAGCCATGGATTCAATGTGCACGTTAAGATCACTTCCATAGGTTGACCATATAGGTCTTCAGGTGTTTTGGCTGGAGGACGGTTCAAGAGTTGTGAAAGGAGAGGTGTTTCCTCGTGGCCTTTCCCAAAAAACCCACTCAAGAGCACGTTCAGGTAGTAATATTTTTTAGACAAATGCTTTCAAGATCAGGCCTCACAGGGTCCATGGCTTACGAACCATGCATGTCGCCAGCATATGTGTGCTGGCCACCCTTGGGTCCCTGCAGGCATCCTAACTCCCAGACATCCAAGGAAGAGAAGGTGCAGAAGGCACCAAGAAGAGCAGCAGCTCTGCAGTACAGGCCTCACTGCCAGGAACCTGGAAGGATACCAGCTCCTAGATTTCTTTGGTATTTTTTCAAACATCACCCAAGGCTGGTACAGGATGGTTTGGTAACATTTTTCTGTCTCACATATAGTTGCAGACTAATGGACTTGTTAAAATACTTGAGTTTATGATCTGTTTTTCTCCCAAGTAGCTGTTTAAATGCTTTATTAATAGTTACTAATTTAGGCCCTTGGATGAAGTCCTTTGGAGACTGTCCAAAGACATAAACCCAAATAAGCCTGGATCACAGGCACTAAAATATCTTCCCAAAACCCATGTAAACAGATACAAATGGACCAAAGAAAGGTCTGATGAAAAGAGGTGGGTGGGTAGATACACAGTTTCAGAGAGGTATCATCTAAAACCCAGGGTAAGGGGAGGAAGGAAACAGGATTTAAATGCCTTGAGGTTCCTTTTGCGCGTCTTGCTGAGATCTTAAACTCAGCAGCTTGTATTTATGGCTGGCTCAGGTCACTAATGCACTTCTGAGCCAAGGGGCACTTGGGAGACCTGCAGCCCTAAGCTATCACGCCACTGTGCTGGTGAAGGCCATGAAGGTTTTTGCATCCCAAAAGCCACAAGCAGCTGTGAAGTCAAGCTGTTGACCTCAATACGCTGGATTGTAAATCCCATTGGAGCCAAGCCTGCCTGGCTTTAAAAGGAGTTTGGGCAGGCAGGAGATAAAATATTAAGAGCAGGAAAATGAAGAGCAGGTGAAGTTTCAGTGCACTGTTAAGCAGGGGATGGAGGCAGTGAGCAATGTGAGCACCAAGAACTGTGTTTGCTTGTAGGACCAAAGGATCACCCGTCATGGCTGTGCCTGGGCACCCCCAAACCAACCCAGGCTTTGCCCTGCCTGACCTGCAGCTTGTTTGGCAGGATGGCGGTGGGGGCGTGGGGGAGATGTGAATGCATCAGAGGAAATGTAAACTGAAAGCTGAAGTGAAGAAAAAATACATTTTGACTGATGTTGGAGAGCTGGCAGCTGGCAAACCCCTCATTTCTGAAAAGCAGTGGTCACTTTCTGAAAGTTTGGGTAAAGCTGCCCTTGATCAGCTCTGGGTGGGTGTGGACTTAGCAAGCCTCTCCAGGCAGGACTCAAAAGACAGGTCTTGGGCACATGGCGCCTCAAGTATTCAGGGCTCAGCTGTAGGACTGACTTAGCAGAGGCTTCAGGGGAGTTTCAAGACCCAAGAAAGCAGAAGTTGTAGCTGAAAATTTTAGCCAGCTTGCTCTGTATCTCAAGGCTAGGACTTAGGAAAAGGCAAAGCAACTGCTGTTAAAATCCCTGGGGCAGGTTTAGCTCCCGAGGGCATAGCTGTGCTGGTGGACTGGCTGGGCTGCAGCCCTGCACTCTGTTGGGGGCTGGGGTGGTTGTAGAGGAGCCACAAAACCCAGCACTTTGTGAGACGGGGTGTGCAGGTCTTAAATTTCAGGGGATGAGGATCTATTGAGCTGAGAAACTTTCCTTCTCCCCTCATCACTAAAGCCATGAGCTTGCAGATGCTTCTCCCCTCTTCCTTCCCCCACGAAACATCAGAGTGGTGTCCTAACGGGTTATTTCCACCGGGGGAGATGCAGGAGGGGTTGTCTCCCACCCTACAGTTGCTACACTGGGAACTAGAAAGGCATTTGCAGACACATGTAGCTGACTGCAGGTTGGTGGCATGAGCATTTATGCTTATTTTAGTGAATAACTTTAAAATAATAACTTAAATTCTCAATGCCTGCTGGAGTGGGAACTGTGAGAGCTATTGCTTATTGACTTTCATGGCTTTGTGACTGTGTGGCTTGGTTGCTCCTGCCAAGGGGTCTGTGCTGGTGTGTGATCAGCATCTTCATGCTGGTCCAAGTACGGTCCTAGGAAGGTGCTGGGTTGTGATGGCTTTCCTGGGGTTCAGACAGGGAATGAGAACTCCTGGGTTTGTCTGAAATGCTGCCATTCATCTGCAGTGGGGGCAAGTTGCTTTCACCATTCACTCAGTGCTTCTCTTAATGCAATTCAGGACTCCAAAATCATGCAAGAGAAGAAAAAAGAGGGTTGTGCTGTTGTCTGGGGAAGTTGGGCTCCTGTTGTTTCCTTGTTTGCTTGTTTTCTTTCTTCTGTTTGATTGCTTTGTTTTCAGTCTCTCCCAGACAGCTGGCTCTGCCTCATTCAGCAGGCTGATTGATGAAGGACAGTGTGGCTATATGGAAAACAGAATTTGTCTGAATAGTGGGATTCTTCTTCGCTTACTTATTTTAATGAGACAAGATGAGAGAGATGGGACTGTGGTCGGCAATACTGCCAGTGCTGTTATCATGCGCTTCTTCTGGCTCAGGGAGAAAACCTTGGCATGAAATCCCTGTAACACAGGCAGAGAATTTAAAACTTGTGAAAGGCTCAGCCATGCTATTGGTGAGATGTTCATCAGTGCTGTGCTACAAGGACAGTCCCTCGTTGAAAGAGATGCTAAATCACTGTTACCTTCTAATGGCACAAGGGCTACCACTGAGGGGAACATGGGAGCTGAGTACTTTTCTTCACCCATGTTTGAGTTTGAAACCCATACTGGGACTAATGTGGGTAGGGAGATCCTTGTCTGCTGGTTTATAGGCACAGAGAGCTTTGTTGGTTCAGCTGAGTTTCCACAGACACTTTTAATTCCTTGGATTAATGATCTTTATGCCTTCCCTCCCTCCTGATATAATGACTTGGTCTGCACAGTGACTTTATAAGTGTTGCAGAGTTGTCATTGATGATGATAATGATGGGGACAATGATGATTACTAAAAGAAACTCCTGTGCTAATGCCTTGAAGCACAGTCAACCCCATTTCACCAGGGTCATGAAGAGCATCTCTGATACTCAAGAAGATGTGCAGTGGGAGCCATAATGGCAGTATTCCTCTGGTCTCTCTCCATACAGTTGAATAAGGGCACTTTCCTGTGTCTCCCAAAGGTGAGACAATATTTCATTCTCCTGTTGTGCTTCAGACTTGGGTTTCAGTGCACAGACCCACCAATGAACGGGTCAGCCAAGGAAAATTGCAGGAAAGCAGGTACTTTAAAAGCAAGGCAATATTTCAAAAGGAGCTATATCCAGCTTTCAGAAGGGTCTGGGGCTCAACTCTGAGGAGCTGTGTAGATGTTTTGCCCCCTTTGAAACAGAGCCATGTGAATGACACAACTGCCCCCACGGACCTGACCTCACAGCATGTCATAAATCTGTGTGGGCCTCAGGAATCAGAGCTACTGCGTGCAATTGTTCTGCATCCCATGGGTATCTGCTTGGAACATTAGGACTGCAGCCCTTCTGAAGAAACCAAGCTATTTTTAATGAAATTTGACTGTAATTTAATTTTTTTTTATCAGCACTTACCAAAAATTGCAGTTTTGATAAAAATTACTTGAACCTCCCACATTTTCATGGGAAATGGGGATTATTCATCCTGGTTTTGGCACAACGAGGCATTTCTAGTTCTATGAGAAAGTGGCTTGAAAAAACTTCGAGGTTCCTGTTCTTTTTTAAAAAAAATTATGTTCCCTTTTCCATACTCCGAGATATGTGAATGTGAAGCTTTAAATATGCACTTCTGAAAATCCTGATTTAGGAGTGGTGCCGCAGTCTGAGTATTGGGCCACAAATCTCCAGATATGGATCTTACATTTCTTTCTCAATGTTATGAACAATAGGATTATTTTTTTCCTGCGTGGGCAATGTGGCCATTGACTCTTGAAGTGAAAGGTCTTCAGAAAAAAGCCAACAACAACAACTTAAGACTGATCTTGACAGAATTTCAGCCAGGTTTGCCAGCTGACAGTGAAGCTTCCCCTCCCTGCAGGTGATCTAGGAAAGCTACTGGTTGGTTATGGTGACTCTGGAGGGCATTGTTTGCTGTTGTGGCTCCTACCTTGTCATGTGGTTTGATGTACTCCCATTGCATGATCAATACACTCAGACACACATCTATTTTGTTGTGTGTCTGGGCACACAGAGAGGGATGGAGAAAGTTGCAAGTGACTTGTGCAGTCCAGCAATGTCTGGTTCCAGGCAGAGGGAGGGGAATGGAGGTGTTAAGAACAGAGGTTATTGCTCCAAATAACATCCACTGCCCAGTTTCATGGCTGCAAGGAGCCTGAGAACTGGGGGAAAGCTCTGAAAGGAGCACTCCTGGGACCATGTTTAGCTCAGGAACATAATGCTGCACTCCCTTTGCCAGTCTTGCAGTCTGGAGAGGGAGTACATGCACTGCTGGTGGATTTAGGCTGCTACTTCATCCCAGCAGGTAAGGGAGAGCTGTGGCCATGGCCCAGCCCACCTGTGATTATTTTAGGCATGAAATAACTCAACAAGGCAGGGCTTATTAACATTTGCCACTTGCAAACATTTGCCAACTTGAGGTTGGACCGATGCACAGTGAGGTGAGGGAACCATGCAGCCATGTCTTACATACAGGCTCTTACTGTACTCATGGACAACTGGTGCATCTCCAGCACCCCACACTGGGCCAAGGAACCCAACCAGATGTTGTCTGAATACACTCAAGTTATGGCTGCTCTCCCTGGGGTTGCACCTGCTGTCCCAGCTCTTGGTCAGCAGCTGGAGCAGCTCCGTAGCCAGCAGGGATGAGTTGAGCATTTCAAACTAAAACAAATGTCTCCTGGCCAAAAGTTTCTGACTTCGCAGCTCTGAAGGAGGGTGTTGAACCCACCCCAATTTTGTGCTTTTTTGTTCAACTGCATCTTCAGATCCATTTTGGGGCCTGAGGTCCAAGCCTCCTAGAGGGTTGAGCTGGGGCCAGGACTCAGGGTCCCTTGGGGGCTCAGGGTAATGGAACCTCTCTGTGATGGTAGGAATGAACATCTGCATGTGCATGCCATGTGTGTCCATGTCCATGTCCCCACGTCCTTCTAAGTGTTTACTAGGACACGCAGTGTATTTCTAGAAGTGTATTTCTAGGCAATTTCATTTTCCCCACTCCCAGCTACTACAGGTGCAATTCTGAGGAGGGGCTCATGTCAGGATCCTTATTTTAGGCTTATCTTGTGTGCCTGTGTGTGCTGGAATACCTTACAGCTGCATTGATCCTGTCCCATAGAGAAGCCATAGGGAGAGAAAGAACCCTCTCCCTCACAGACCAAAGGTGAGAGTACAGCTTGGGAGACTTTATTTCTTCCTTGACTGCTGACAGGTTTCCTATAGGACCTTCTACCTCATCAACTGAGTGTGTGAGAGCTCCTCTAAGGAGCTCTCCAGCCTACGGGGTTGGTATGGACACACATCCCACATCACCTCTATTTTTTTATCTCCTTCTTACTCCTCCACCGAGTTCCCACCCAAAACCTCCTCAGGAGACAGTAAGACCCTTGGTTGGGTCTTACCAACGCATCTCCCAAACTCCCTAAAATGCTGGTACTAATCAGTAGCAGGAACACTGCAATAAAAATGGGCTGATTTGGTGAAGAGGAAGGAGGGTGAAGCTGAGAGGGGAGAATGTGTGTACAGGAGATCAATTGTTTTTCCTGGCACGGGTTGTATCCTGGCCTCTCTGGCTCCTCCGAGATCTGTAAAAGTGGAACCAGAAGTTGGAAGAGGGTTGCAGATGCAGGAAAAGGAGCTGTTTGGTGGAGATGAGTGAAACTGTTGTGTGACTGACTGAAAGGTTGAGTGGTGGAGGCCACTCCTGAAGGGTTAGAAGCCTGCTTGCTCCTCCATGCAGGGAGGAAGAGAAGGCAAGTGACCATCACATGTCACAAATGGTGGCAGCAAAGCCTCACAGCCCCGAGGTCAGGTAGGACTGAAGCCGGGTTCTTGCTCTCTCAGCCTCCCTGGAGTGGCCTCTGCCAGGGACATACACGGGATGTGCCACAGAAGGCTGTGGCTTGGGCCACTCATGGCCCAGCAAACTTCAGTATCCAGAGTTGATCTCTGTGAATTTGTCCTCCTGACTCAGAGGGAGATGCTAAAACTCCCCTTATAGCTGTTTATGGAGTGGTTTATCCAACATGGTTTCTCCCAGGGGGTGAATCCTTTCCTTTCTGTCACTTTCGGGTGAGAGGATTCCATGGGGACAGTTGTCCTTCATCCCATTGTGGAAAATGAAGAGGATAACTGTTTCGCATGCAGCAGAAAATAAAAGACCAAAATGGCCCTAATTTTCACAAGGAGAAAGTTGGAAGAGAGTACCACGGTCTCACCTTCAAGTCTCTGCTCCAGCATTCTGCTGGTTACGCTAAAACAAACCTAACTGTAATATGTGACCTGGAAATGAAATTAGGGGCTCTTCTGTATCCAATATGCTTTTGGTTAAGTGGGAGCAGTGTTTGGGCAGTGAGCAGGAGCTCAGGTTAGGTCTGCATTTCCAGTTCTGGTTTGTACAATAGTACTAATTCTCAGCCTGAGCAGCCTGAGCTTGGGAACGTCTGTGCCCTGTTTTTCACATCACACATCACTTCTGCTGTAACTTACAGCAACATTTTCTGCATTTCTATGGCACTGCCTCAAATGTGACCTGGGAATGAGTTTGGTGGGGCTTGGCAACCAAATGTTTTAAATGAAAGGCATAAAACTTAAGATATTGCAACTCAGTGGTGAATTGGTAATGAAGGGGAAACTGTAGTGAAGATATGGAAAGTTAAGAATGACATGCACTATGAAAATGGCAGGGCTGAGGGGACAAAGCCAAAGGTAGAACGACTTACATCTTCAGTAACTTCTAAGATATCATAGTTAACAAAATTGGCTCAATTTTAAAAGTTTGCTTTTAAAAGCTGCTCAAGTGTAGCACGGTGCCTGTTTCATTCAGCAATGTCTCAGTCGCACACAGCCACTGGGGAATTTTGACCATTTCAACTTTGGATCTGCAGGAAAGATTGGTAGTGAATAGCATGAACCCACACAAACTGTTAAGCTGTTGTTCTTTTCCACTGTTCAACAGAGTAATTAGTAGCTTTTAGGGATTTTCTTTTTAAATGCACTTGTTGCAATAACAGGGAAAAGAAAGATACGGAAACTAGAGGATTGAGGACCAGTTGTTGTCAAGGAGGGGAAATCCAGGGGAAATGAGACCCTTCAGAGTGAGTGTGGATCTTGCTGCTCCCAAGGAGCACTTTGCTGTTTCAGAGCCTGAACTGACTGGCAGAATATGTTTTCTATATTTGGAGGGGGCTGACAAGGGCTGAGCAAGTGAAATGCCTTGCTTTGATAGACTTGGTGCAGAGTTCTTAAAACCGGAAGAATGGGAACTCACTAATTTTATCTCTGAACAGTGTCTCACACAGCAGTACCCCAGACTTTCAGGCATCTGGCCCCAACATCAACTACTGTTGATGTTCAGACTTGACAGTAATCCTGACATGGTACAGTTTGTGGCTGTTCTTCCACACAGTCACCAGCAGGACTCGTGCCACGCTGCAGCAGAGCTAAGAGGGGTCCACAGGACACTTGCCGTTCACCTTCCATGTCCTCCATAGAAAAAGAAACACACAAAGACACCTGCCACATTCTTTTGTCTTTTTTTTTTTTAATTATTCCTTCATATTCAAACTTCACAAACAGTGTGAACTTGTACAATACCTCAGAAAGTGAAACTTACAAAAAAAGTGCTGGTAACATTAAAAAAAAAAACAAAAAACAAACATCATTCTTAGCAACATCAATTACTCTTCCACACAAAACAGAAACCTTGTAAAATTTATTTCCGTATTTTTTTAAGGCGTAATACTTCCGTATAAAGTATATGCAAGAGATAAAACTTCACAGTATTCCAAAATGTCACAATAATAATAATAATAATATAGTATAATGAAGCGCTACAGTTAATTTTCTTTTTTTATTTTTTTTCCTGTTTTAAATAACAAATACAAGTCACAGGTAAATATACGTGAGAAAAATACGAGGCTAATATTAAATGGCAGGTAAGGATACTCTCACTGTAAGAAAAAACTGGCAGGATGTGTGTATTTATTCTATATTTTAAAGCACTTGATAGAAAAGGCGTATGCAAGTTTTTTTTTTTTTAACAATTTTCTATTTGCTTGTTTTTGATAACTGACATACCATTTACAGAGTATAATGAGAGAAAAAAAAGGAACTTAACCCCTCAAAACTTTTGACCTGCTCTTCACATCGTCACAAACCATGTTTCTCGAGAGTTGCCTGTACAGCGGGGGTGTGTGTGTGGGGGGGTGTGTGCAGGCAGCAGTGCGTGCTCGGGGAGGGTGCGGATGGGTGGGCATCCAACGACATGTATGACCACGGCAACATGTGTCAGCACCTGCAGAGACCCATCTCCTGTGGAGGATCCCTGCCACTCCTGTGCCAAATCCCGAAGTCTCAGTGTTGTCAAGATGGCGCACGAGGTCATCATCATGGGCTGCCTGCATAAAGACCTCAGGATTTAGGCCCAGGTGCAGTTTCCCATTCACTCAGCACCTGTTGAACAGTGGGAATTTCTTTTGTCCCCAAGAGGAAAATGTCCAATTTTTATCTTTTACATCCGCACACAAGAAGTGTGTGCTCTCCCCTCCACCACTTAGCAAAAACTGACCAACAAATTTCCACCTGGGTTCAAGGCAGCACCCCGAGGAATGGGAATGTGGCTGGATGCCCCCTCCGTGTGCATGTGCAGCATGTTGCAGGCACTGCAGCCCCCACCCATCCATCCGGGCACTCCGCACGCTCTGTGCCCATGCCAACAACCAGCCACTCGGCCCACGGGAACAAAAAGACAGCAGATAGCATTAACACATCAGTAAGGTGCTCAAAGAAAAAAAGGTGGCTCCCACTCCTGGAATGGGCAGCCACATAAGGTGCTTCAAAAAGTTTTTTTTTTTTTCTTTTTTTTTTTTTTAAATTTTTCTTTCAGTTTCAGACATTTTAAAAAAAGGACTGATTGAGCATGTGGTACGTGAGAGCAAGGCCGAGAGTTTTGAGACTTCTGACATCCTCCATAAACAAGAGCTTCCTCAGGCCAGGATGCTTTTTTGTTTGCTTACTTTGTTTGTTATCATTGTGGTGGATTAGTTTAGATGGAATTTTATTTTCATAAAAACCAAAAAAAAAAAAAAAAAAAGGAAACAAATCAACCCAATATGAAAATTAGCATAAAAGTAAAACTGGGTTTTTGGGCGGGGTTTTTGTTTTTTTTTTTTTTTTTTGCCCATTCATTCATTTAGCACCGTTCCTTTTTATTCTGGTTACAACCCCTTTCCTTCTGTAATTATTGAATGTACAGAAAGGACCAAGTAGTTGTTTTTGTTTTTTGTGATCTGTTTCAAGAGCCCAACCGTAATTCCTCTGCTGCTGCTGTGTTTGTGTATCATCTGGTTTCATGAGCTTAAGGAGAAAGGTTAGTCTGTTGATATTTAAGGTTGACGTGTGTGTTTGTATGCATACACATTGTTCTATACATACACACTGCATGGAGTACATTTTAACTGGAGATACAAGTCAACTGGGTTCAAACACATATGCACTATCTTCTCCTATGTATTTGAAACAGTCTGGAGCTTTGATTCAATTTTTTTTTTATTTAAAGTGCATTTAAAGCAAAATAACTGGCATTCACATACCCCATGGAAAACATGATTGCAGTGGAAAGCTTGACTATGCTAAACTCCTTGGACTTGACAACACTAAAAGCAAATGGGGCAGTGACAGGCCTCAGTGTAGGCAGCTATTATTGGGCAGCACCATTGGCAAAGAGGGAAGGCAGGAGGTGGTGGAAGGGAAATTGCTTTAGAGGTTGAATATTTGAACTATTTTCAATTCTGACACAGCTGTGTCATTCCCAATACAGCTTCCTTTACAGTGATTAATGACCTCTGTCTTATGGATGTATACATCTGACTCTCTCTAGTTCTGTCTTTCATCATATGTGTGTCCCAAGTGCCAGCATCTATTAGGAATAAGGCACTGTTAAAATTACAGTTTTACAAAAGATGCAAAATAATCCAACCCTAACAATCCTGACTGCCCACACTGCTCTACTCCCCCTCCCTCCCTTTCTAGGGGGGAGGGCGAAATATTGCATGTGATAGGAGTTTATTTTTATGTTCTCTGTGTCAAAAGTAGGCCTTGGACAAATGTCTTAAGTCCATCAGCACCAAAGATGGGTAGGACTACATCCGTTCTCTTGCATGTATGTGAACACATGCAGACTTGGTAACTGGGAGGGGGCAAATAAATACGCCTTTCCCCTGTTGCTCTCCCTGGCTTTAGAGCCCAGCCTAAAGAATAAATTTCCAATCCCCCATCTGCAACATTTTCATTTACTGGATCATTTATGGAAGCAATTGAGAGATTTTTCATTCCCACCACCCAGGTGCTACAGGTTTTACAGGTGGATTTCTGAAAGGCCAAGCTCCAGGAAAGCCTGTGTGGAGCTTCCTGATCTGCAGAAAAACATCTCAGGCAGGTGTCCACCCTTGCACTTGCTTGACAGACAGACACTTCTCAGGGGCTGCTTTGTGCTGATTCTTAAAATCAGAAAAGCTTCTCCATCACATCTGGCTCCTCCATGGAGTCAGGGACACTGACTGGGCAGTGGGTAAGCCTGCAGAGAAGCTGGGAGGCAGTTGGCTCCCTGTCTTTGCTCACAAGCAACTGTGGACTGCAAGCCGCTTTTCCATTGTCCCAGTGCACTCTTTTTACTCCGTGGTTTTGATCTGGGAACAAGCCATGATCCAGCAACTGGGTGGGGTTTATTTGCCCTAAAAACACTGCAGTCAGTCTATCATAATATGCATTTGCTGTGGTAGCTGGTATATCCTTCTCCTGCTACAAGGCTGAAAACGATCCATGAACTACCTTCCCTGAGCCAGGATCCCACTGGCTCCTCTCACCTTCCACCAAAGGCTAGGGCTGCCTTGTAAAGCAGAGAATATAGTAGAAAATGAGAAAAGCAAGCAGACAGTAGGGGTAATAGCAAACAAAACATGAGACCAGATGGTCTAGCATTTAAGCTCTAGGCTAGTCAGTTTAGCCACCATCATTAAAATGGACTGAGATTAAAGGAGTCTAAACTGCTATGGACTGGGTTTTTAGAAGTGACACCAACCTTGGGCGGGAAATGAGTTGCCTTTTTTCTTTTAGTAGTTTAAAAGTCATCTCAATAAGGCCACAAACTGCATTTGTCTTGTCAATGTGACTGCTTGCAAATGGCATGAATTGAAATTGAGCGAGTGCTTCACAAAGGTAGGATAGAAATGGGAGAGAAGAACCACCCCAAGCTCACTACAGCTGCATTGTAGGAGAGAGGAGTGTCTGAGGTGGTGGTGGTGAAGGGTGTCTCCTTGGGAAGACCTGCTACGTGTGGAAAGGGAAAGGAGCTAATAGCATCTCCCTTGCTCCTCTTCCTTTCACCACCACCTTACTGTTTTGCTGGACACCTATAGACAAGTAGCACTTCAGAAGAGCCCCCTCCTGTGTCTCTCACATGGGTAAGTTGGGGAAGGGGAGGAGGCTGGTATAATTACAAAAGGGGAAAAGAAGGCACATGATTTTACTCAGTCCTGACTGAACTCACATTTTGAAAGCAAGGGCAGTTTAGGTGGAGGGCAAAAAAGTGCTCAGTGGAGCAGGTGCCCACTGAGAAGAAACCTCAGGGTAAAGGAAGAGGGAGAATAAAAAGGAAAGGCAGGAGAAATGAAGGCCACATTCAGCTTTCTGTCTGCTTGACAGTCTCAAGATTTGGCTGCATTATTGTCCAGGAAGGAAAAGAGTCTGGTTGGTTTTGAACATAGCCCAGTTACATATCTCCAGTTTTTGTTATGGCTGTTGGTGTCTTCCTCCTTCCCTTTTCTCCAGTCCCATGAGTACCTGGAGCACTGCTTTAGTCTTTTAAGCCTGTTCTTCAAACATGGAGAACATGGCACACCTCTTTGGTCACCCTCAGCCTCTACTTCTCCTTAAATCCAGACCAGTGATCAAATTGAGTAGTGCTCCCCGCTGGTCACTCCCACTGTTGGGGTGCCAAAAAAGGCTTTGATCAGTGACTGAAAGTGTAAGTCATCCTCATGGTTTCAGTTGGGTTGGTGTGTTGGTCACAAAAGCCACTGGCAGGATGAGGGCAAACCAAGGGAACTGTTGACTGAGAAACTGAGATGTCATTTACAGAGGTCATTATGATCATCATGTCTGTCAGTCACTTAACCCCTTGTGCACTGCCATATCTCAGTACCATCATTTTTCTTTCTGCTCCAGTGACTGTAAGCCTTTTTCATTTCTGTGGTAGATGGGAGAAGAAGCAGAGCTGATGGTCCAGCTTTGGGATTCCAAAACACTGTTTTGTATTTTCCCCCCGAGTCTCTGGCTCAAAAAGGCATTTAGTTTCTCTCTTCTCCTCCCACCATCCCCTCTAAATTTGCTCAGGAAATCATAAGGCAGAGTGATGAGAAGGAGGATCATCAACAGCTCTATGAAGACACAGGGTGGTAAAATGCTTTCCTACAAACTCACAGTCCAGTGTTTGTGACATTTCATAAATAACTTTTTCTTAAAAAAAAAAAGAATAACACAAGAACAATCCCTTTACTTACTCATCTGAAACAAAATAAACAGCAGTGGCTACAAACTTCTTCTTGTAACAATTACAAAAAAACTCCCAACAATACAATCCCCCAACTTTTAACACACGCCTTGAATGTTTTTTTTTTTTTAATGTTAAACCTCAAAACTGCAGCATATCCTTAAGGGCAAACTTTTCAATTAGTTTTTTCTTTCTTTTCTTTTTTTTTTTTTTAAATAATGTGTTCACCAAAAAGAAAAAAAATTCCACAAAACAGTCTTGTACCAAGAAAATGCATTCAAAAATAGAAAATACTACACAACAAAAATATGTACCCTTCCTTTCCAAAAGAGTCTTCACAAAAATGTAGAAAAATGCCAACCATTTTTTTCCTTTCCTGAACACTTAACTTTCAATCTAGGGCACAATTATTTATTGACTTATAATGTCTGTTTTTGCATAAAATATGGAAGATAAAAACCAACTATCAGGACTGTGAAGTTACAAACAACACCTCATTATTCTCCCCACCCCACATTCCCTCCTTAGAAAACAAAACAGAGAAAGCCAATGTTTCGACAACTGATTGAAAGCCGTCAGGCTAGGAAAACCCATCAGCTGATATGGGGATTCAAAGATGATGGCATAACAGGAAAATCATCTGTCTTTTAAAATGTATGCTTTTTGCATTTATCTCAACACGAGTCTCTGCCCAGCTGTACTCAAATGACCAGGCACTATGGAGACAGGACACTGCCGGGCACAGAAAGATCCCGGAAGAATTTGGGGTGAGGAGCCCGGGGTGTGGGTGTGTTTGCGTACAGGATGTTTTACTCACAAAAGAACTGTTGCCATTTTGAAAGACAGAGAGGATGTTTCCACATGCCTTAAAAGTGCAAGGGCCATTTCTGGATCATAGTAGTTAAATATGCAAAAGTTTTACTACGCTTAATAGTCAAGTCCATTTTTCTGGCAAAGTCAAGCCAGAGATCGATCACATCAGTTCACGTCTGGGAGTGGGTAACAGCTGAAAGCTGGTAGGCAAGAAGTGTCACACCAAGGTGCATCCAGAACTGATTTATTCAGTGGGAAAATGTTTTGCCTACCTTGAAAAATGTTCAAGGGATTTTATGTGATTAACACAGCCGAAAGACCAACTGTTCTGACAGCAATAAAATCTAGCAGTGGGGACTTAGGTACTATAGGGAAGGCAGCTGTATCTTGCACGCATGTGGCTAAATCCATCCTTTGGGTACCTTCTTTGACTTCATTGCAATTACATCTGCTCACACCAGGGATGAATTTGCCCCATGTGGTTCTGGATTTTACGACTGTTGGCCATTTAGGAGCCCAACCCTGTTGAATACTGTGCTAAAATACTCCAGATTGCAGAGCTAGGATCAAAGAGGCTTCTCTCTTCTTCTGTTTGAGAATGTTTGTTTTCTTTCTAGCATATCTTTTAAAGGATGCTTCCATAACAAGAAAGAAGAGGGGAGCTTTTTCTTAGCCTTTTCCACTGCGTGGCTGTGTGTTTTCCTTTTTTTTTTTTTTTCAAATGGAAAAATGTGTTTGTGTTTACTTCCAGTGCATTTTTTCTCAAAAATTCAAAACAAAAAAGAAACATTACTTTTCCCATCCTTCAAAAGGAAACAAAACCAAAACAGACTGATAAAGTACAATACAATAAAAATCAGGCATTATAAAAGACAACATGATGTGCAACAGCAATACCAAAGAAACAAAAATAAAATATATATATATANAAAAAGAAACATTACTTTTCCCATCCTTCAAAAGGAAACAAAACCAAAACAGACTGATAAAGTACAATACAATAAAAATCAGGCATTATAAAAGACAACATGATGTGCAACAGCAATACCAAAGAAACAAATACAAATGAACCAAGAAAGCTATCTAACCCCACTACTGGATGATTGGTAAGCATTGGTTAAGAAATACGTAAGGCTATTCTGAGATTTCTAACTTAACATAGTTAACCACTGCTTCTCCTCTCACACCTTCACTTCCTAAATTTTTCACCTTTCACTCACTGGTCTTTTATGTCTTGAAACTGATTTTTTTCCTTTTCGTATTTTTTGGTCTACAGTAGAATTACATGTTATTAACAACAGCAAAACAAAACTCAAGCTTGTTGTGAGAGTAAGTTGGTGCCACATCCATGATGCATAAGAAAGAAGACAGACAACAGAACAACTGCATTCAGCTTTTCACACACAAAGCATATGTGAGGGCAACAACATAGTTGACCAAAACAAGTTTGAAGAGGCAAGCAGCAGAAGCTGTAGGTTTATAACTACACCATCAACCGGAGCCTGGTCTTTTGCCTTTACCAATGTCCTTGAGGACAACAGTAGCTCAGTTGTCATGTGACTTTGCCATTCTTGTCATCTGGAGCAACAGCTGACCTGTTATCTACCTCACCACTAAATGCACACCTGGTTCAATGGAAAACCAAAATGAAAAGAAAAGGTAAAAGGCGCCTAGCTGGGGCCAAGGCTATCTCTTGGTCACCTTGGCTGATGTGACAAATCCCCAGCCAGGTGTGATACTAGGATCAATGAGGGAGGGCACCTGGCTGGCAGGTCATTTGGGAGCAGTCTTGAAGCAAATTCAGGCTGTCTAAGGTGATGTGACAGATTGCTTAGTCTCCTCCATTAGGGAAGAACTGTGAACACTCACAGTTACTCTGGGATCATTCTGTTAGTATAAATTCTCTTAGTTCAGCAGGGATGAGAAAGCATACATTCTCCATGGCTTTCAAATTGCCTCTGTAAATGTCAGCGTCACCAGCCACCAGAAATGCATTTCCTACGAACTTGGCTACAGCACTGTGACTGAAGCTCCATACTGATTCCTGGCATTCTCTTCTTTCTGAGGAACTTCTGAAACAACTTTTTCCTCAAGGGTAAGCTCTGAAATTACCATAATGTTGAAAATATCATTAGCATCTTCTTGAACCATAACTACGCCACAGTCCCAGCAAAAACTCAAGTTGATCCTCAGTAGTGCTTGCCATTGTCAAGGAAAGGAACATACAGAAACAAGATGATCAAACAGTACAGGAAAGTTCTGTTTTGGATCTAGCCTACTGGCCAAAGGGATTTTCATTCAAGAGAAAAGGTGCAACAATGAAGCAGGATGACAAATGGAGGGGAATTATGGAAGTTAGTGTTTCTCCATCTGGAGAAAAAATAGGGCATTAAGTCATGTGGCATCTCTAGTCAGCAACATATGTTTTGGCTTCTTAAAATAAACCTCAAGTTATCCTTGGTTTCTCAGTCAAGCACTGTCTACATGGGGCTTTAGTACCATGCCGAGAAAAAGAAAAGTGTTTGTGCTATATTTAAATGCAATTCCAGTTAAACTAGTTTCAAACTGACCATGTAAAAAGGAACAACTTATTTAAAAGCCATTAAAACTATACAATCACACTTACGCCCAAGAGCTGGTCTGGCTGAGCACTGAACTGAGTGGAAACATAAACTGGAATCTGGCTTTTAAAAACGGTTTTAATTCCTGTTTACATGGACTAGACCAATTCTTTTGAAACTGAGTCAGCTGGAATCAGCTTTAAACCGGCTGAATTCAAACCAGGATTTGGAGCACGGCTCAAAGCCCACTTCTTCAGGTTGCAGTACTTTTTAAAAAACTAGTGCAAATGGCATCTTATCACAGCATTGCAAACATGCAGTGTTCCTCTCCCTGTCCAAGTATGGTTGCCATCAGGTCACACCACAAGGGAGGAATACGCAGCAATCAGTCAGCTGGAACAGCTCAAACTACAGAAGTTCTTTATTTTACCACAGCAGGAAAGGCACTCTGGACACAGCAGGCTCAGTAAACCCTCAGCTTCACCTTTTTTCTGGAGCAGTCCACTACTCCTCTTTGACAATGCAAGTACACTCTGACAGTAGCAATATATGCAGCTGCCTTAAACAAGGAAACAAAACAAAAACTCACCTAAACAACAAACAGGTGTATTGGCTCATAATGTGAATTAACTTCAGCAGACTGACTTCATTGCCTCCCATATCATGACTCTGTAGCTGTCACTACTCTTATGGAAGCAAATGCCACTTCACAAAATAAAGGTGCTCTCCTGCCTCCCTATTAAGCTGGCTCTCAAATGAACTGTGCTTTTATTGGGCATCTACTGACTCTTTACTGGAAGTTCATCTTCCAGTGGTTTTCATCTTAGAGGGTTACTGCAGATGGCAAAGAGAGAGACTGCATGTTCCATTGTCCTGCTTGCTTTCAAGGGAAGAGTCATTCAGTAGTTCATCTAACAGTACATCAGGGGATATCTCTAGTTCTTCTCTTTCAGTCCTTTCAAACAAGGATGGCTGAAATCTAAGAGTGGAAATCTCAGAGCTCACCAGAAAAACACATCCTTAACTCCAAAGCATCTCCTGGCTCCAGACAGACTTGTTCCTTCCCATGCAGCACCGCCTCTTGTATACCATTCCTCCTCTAGTTATGGATACTTTTCTCAAATGAGGCAGCCAACAGACTGACCATCAGCAATCTGCTCTGCATTGTGCAGCTCTGTGAAAGGTCTGAACTACCCATTTCTTGGTACTAATGAAGCCAAAATATCTTAGCTTCAAGTTTAAGGAGAAATTTAGGGCATGAATACATTTCTAGTCCCCCAATTATTCTAGACTTCCCTTATCAACTGGATGACTACCTCCCCTTTTTTGTCCATGAAACCTCTGTGTACATTAGACAGGTGGCCCCTCCACAATAGGACCAAAGCAGATGCACTCATGTTTTACATTCTTGTCCTAGTTGCTATACAGAGCATTTTTCATGATCCTGTCTTACCGTCTGGCTGAAGTTGCAATTATAGTCTTACTGAAGAGATTCAACACAAACTTTGGAGAGTTTATAGATCACAAAGAGCTACAGCAGAAATGAATTTTGCTGCACATTACTACTGTTTTAGCTTTTCTCATATTATGCTTGTTACAAAATTAATGACCAAGGCATAGGCCAACATGCATCTTGACTGCAACAGTATTTTTCAGCTTAAGATTCCATTTGGTTCCAGCTGAAAGCCTTCACAATGCTAGACTATCCATTTAAGAAGACAAATCAGAGAGAAAATCTTAAAATGCTAGACAGCATCTTTGCCTACGCAGGAATATTTCTGTATGTACTGAACTCCACACCACCCTTTCTTGCCCAAATGTCCCTCCTGCTTCCTCTTACCCCAAAGGTTTGACTGGAACACCTGTAATTGTGTTCAGGATGACTGTTTATTGCACTGTTCCCATAACAGCCTCAGAAAGACGTGCTTTTTTCCAGTGACCTTCCCCTTTGGTAAGTCTGCTTTGTGGCTTCACTTCTTGAGCTGAGAGATCATGAAGGGATGCTAATCACAGTCAAACCTCTTCAAGAGATTCTATCTGACAATGCAAGTTTTGATATCTGAACTAGGAATCGGTATCTTTACGTTGAAGCCTTACGTTGGTTTACCAAATAAGCAGTTCTCTTAACTTTCTCACAGCCCCAAAGAACAGTCTCTAGAGAAAGGGGGAAAAAGATCTGTAGCACCCTGAAACCTGTGATGCCTCTTCAGTTTCTATTATAGTGCTTTACTTTTTTTTTAAGAAAAGGTGTCTAATACAGCTGTCTCAGTGTCTGACTAGTTGCTTAAATAAAGGTTACCCTAGTTCTCTTTCAACCTGGTCAGGTTTACGGTACATCCTGTTTTCTGTGCCTATCCCTTTCTCTTCTCCCTTCCTGCTTAATTGGCCCCTTCCAATCCCACCACATGTAAATACATTTCAGTAGTGCAATGCAGTGCAGTGCAGTCATACTTAGTGCAAAAATAAAAAGCCTTATCCAGACCAAAAAAGCACAGACTCCCTCCCCACCCCACCCAGCCCCCAAGAAATCAGCACTCAGTAAAAGTATATGAATGCCCCAAAATAAAGGGGGATTTGCAGTCTCCCAGCCACACTTTCACATGCCTCATTTTCTCTCCTCCTACTCAATGTGGAGATCTCACTAGCAGATAGGACATTTATTGAAAACACAGTAAGTCAAATGACAGAAAGCAGAAAGGAGACAAGCCATTGTTGGGGGGCTGCAGAAAAAAGAGAGAACTAAATGGATATGGCAAAAAGGTCAGTAGTGGTTTTACACAAAGTTGTTGGATGCAAACTTCGCAAGGTCACACCTTGCAAAGGGCATGTGTAAGTGTGGATAAAAAACCTAAAAAGCTTCCCTGTTCCAAATATACAGTCCCTATTTCAACAGTGCCAAAGCTAAGGTTCTGTAGTGCAATCAACTTCTTGGAGCTTTCTGTGGCCACCCTAAAACAAATGGACAGATCAACACTAACTTCAGTTCTCTCCTGCTCATGCAGGCACACGTGTGCATGAACAACTCCCTCCTCCATCCTGCAAATACTTGAGGATATATGTGAAATATTTCTTTCATGGCCCACCTAGGGCTATGGTGGGAAAAGCAGGAATTTCGATGACAGGCATTTCAGCTCTTAAGTACCTTGAAAAGAAGACACATAAGAAAAACAAAATAAAGCTCACTAATTACAAAGGCAAGCAGGTTACTGAGTCCCAATCAGCCCATACCTCCCCTAGCCCATCTATCTCTTTTAATAAGATAAAACATCTGCCAGGGCTTGCCACTTGTTAAGATAACACTTGGGAAAACACAACAAAGACTTTGGGGCATCCACTGGTTTGGAGGTTATAATTTCAGTTTGGACAGCCAAAAGAGCCTCCATCAAACCCTTTTACCAACTGTAAAGGGGTGTGGGGAACCACTGAAAAGTGTAAGAGGTCACATGAGGGAAGGAGGAACAAGAAAGGGAAATGAATGAAAAATGGAACACATTAGGACAATATTGCTGCTGTTAGACTAATCTCAATGTACTTGCTCAGTGTACAGAGGAATATTGCATGCTGATTCACTTAGGTTCAGGCACATGCTTCCTCTTGCCTTCTGCCACTTCTCTCACTCCCAGTCCCTTACCAAAGATGGTAGCCCACCCCAGAATGTAAACAAAAGCAGATACCAAAAGATACACCAAATTATAACCAGGAAGCAGGTTTCTCCTTTTTCTTTCTCTTGCAAAGATACAAGCCTTGCCTGCAGGCAGATACACTCTATTTAATCCCAGTGGAGAAAAGCTTTCACATGCACAGAAATAAGGAAAGAACCTAAGACAAAGAAACTAAGTAGGGGTGCAGGGATCCTGAATATCCACCTTGAAAACAGAAGAATGCCAGGCTTTAAACACTTTTGCAGTTTATCTTTACCAGTGAGCCTTTAATGAAAAACAAAGAGAACACAATGGAATCACCAGCTGTGAAAAAGGGAGATGACCTAAACCAGCTCTCTCAGGGTACAGAGCCACAGTGGTGCATCCCATGCCTGAGCATACATGAGACAAAATGAATAACACTTGCCAGCTCTTCTGTAAAGTCTATAAACACCAATTTAGCCAGTATAATCAGCAGCAATGAATTTTCTTGCTGTTCAGCTGTGCGTACTTTGAGGAGGTCCTACCTGTTTACTGAAATGCTGTTCACACTGTAAATTCTCCTGCATACCCAATGCAGTAGCACTTATTAAAAAAAGGTCCACCAAAAAGTTTGATGTATAGTCTGAATTTGGGGTTATATAATCAGATCTTACAAAGACAGAACTTTATTTTACCCACATGAATATGTGACCATCATAACAGAAAAGGTATAGCCAGAGTACTTCCGGGTAAAGCAGTTGGAAACCTGGAATCAAGTAACTCCAAATATCCAAATAACCAAATGCTTTTACACTGTTCTGACAACAGAAAAGGGACACAGCAAGAGTGTAAATTAGGAAAAGGGGATTGCAGTGAATCATATATCTACACTACCTGTTGTGGCTCACTAATTATTTAAGATAAACATGCTATCACCAATCAATCAAATCCAAAGAAAGACTCAAGGTTATTTAGGATTCCCTGAACAAAACAAAATAAAACAAAAAATTCCATGCTTTGTTCAAATGGAAGCAACCTCCCTGCTCGATACAGTTCCTCTGAATTAAGTCTCCCAGCAAGGAGAGACTATATAATCACAGAGCCCTTAACACAGCCAAAATCTGCCTGGTGGAGTGAGATCAAATCTTGAGTCAGTTTTATGAACAGTAGAAACTTTGGGCAGAAACATGCTAAATTATGGGGAATAATCCTGTGGCATCTTAAAGGGTATATATGAAACCAGCACTACATATGCTTTCCCTATCAGAGAAAATGGACTGAAGTCAACAAAAGAGTATGTGAGTCCTGCCTGCAGAATTTGGCCCACAGAGTATTGGTCCAGTCAATTTTCAGGATCAAGCATAGATCTCACTGATGCTGACAAGAAAGGTCGTGCAGTACATCCTGCCTGAACTGAGCAGCCTATTTATATTATGTTTGACAAACAAAGGTTCATTATGGCTGGAGTGTATGGGAAATCACCAAGTTTCTGCTTCATTTCATTATAAGAATTTCTTTGAACCTGAACTTTGAAGCAAGAATCTAGGGAACTGATTGTTCAGAACATATGAAACTGGGAATAAATTCCAGACTTAAAGGACCTCTATTAGTTTCACAACAGACCAAGCTACATCCTGGCATTAGGACAAAGGAAACAGGGCACTCCGAAAGACAATTAAATTTGTTGAAGATACTTGTGAAAAAGTAATTCTGATTCCAATAAATGAAAGAATAACACTTCTTCCACCAATAAATAGGAACTATATTTTTTTTACAAGTTATTCATACATCAAAAAGAAAAAAGAAAAAAAAGCAGCAGCAGATACTGGGGATTCAGTCTTTTCCTCTAAGTGGCACGGGTGAAGAGCAAGTCCCTTGTATGGAGTTCAAGCATCCCCCTCTCTTGGGAGGCCCCCTATCTTTGGTGCAAGCACCCCCAAAGTGGGGGACCCTCCTCTTACTCAACCTTGCAGTGAAAAGCTTTAAAATCCCTTTCTGTTCCGGCACAATAGAGCAGAGCAATATTCTCTTAGTACAAGGTTCTCCCTCTTGTGGTGACAGTGTTACCTACTTCAACAGTTGTGTTCCTCAAAAGCTGTAT
Organism: Pachyramphus minor; assembly: GCA_013397135.1. Lineage (NCBI taxonomy): Eukaryota > Metazoa > Chordata > Aves > Passeriformes > Tyrannidae > Pachyramphus > Pachyramphus minor. Next base: position 794,221 of record VYXB01005689.1, read on the forward strand.
AAAACAGAAGAGAAGTGCAAAAAGGAGCTGAGTATAAATGCTGTCGACCACAGAAACATGAGACCATTGCCTGCATTAGCCCTGGAGGTCTACTTGGTCAACGAGGAGATGGAAAACAAAAGCAATAATTAAAACCATGTACTAGAATAAAGCTAATATTTGGACACTCTTTCCTTGATGTTTATATCACTCAAGAAAAGCAGCCACTGCAAGAATCTCTAAACTGTAAAGTTGATATCACCTTCTGTTTTTTCTCCTTAAAAAGCAGAAAATATGCACATATGAAATGAGTTTCTTAGAAAATCACAATTCGTAAGATTAGTATTCCTTCAGAGAATGAAAAAGAAAGGATATATGTTCATAAAAAGCAAGATTTCTGGATTCACAAATGACTGACTGTCTTTTATGTAAAAGATATGTTAAAATAGTGTTCACCAGCTGATTATTTTGTTAGTTTCACTTTCCTTTAGGCAATTGTATCTGTACACACTGCGTTCTAAAAGTACAATCTCTAGTGTGGATAATCTACCTGTTTGGTACCATCCTGTTTGTAAAACCACTTCTTAGCCTAAAAATATAAACTGTAAACTGTATAACATGCAAAATGAATTGAGGTGTTTAAAAAAAGCATTAGGAAAAATAAAAGGCAACAAAGAAGTTAAATCAAGAAACACATTAAACTAGTAATTATGCTAAATGAATTACTGAACCTTACAAAGGATTAGCAGGGCAAATGTGGAATGGGTATGCAGCCATTTAAATGATCTGGCATTCTCAGTCAAGTGAGAACACTTTCTAAAAAAATACGTATGATTCAGCATTCAGTCAAAGGAAAAGGCAAAGAGCATGGTCAGAAAATGTGGACCACTGAATCAGCACTCTGTTGCAGCAGCTAAATGAAATTAATTTGGGAAATGGCACCTATTTGGCTTAATGGGACAAAGCCCATCCTTCATGTAGTAGGGTAATCTAGTTTTGTTACCTGTGTAATTAATATTGAGAGGATAGTCTCCTCCTTCCCTTACAAATGGGTATACACAGAGTAAAGAAAAGCCAGACTTAGAAATCACTGCTGGAAGACCGTAACATTTAAACTGCAAGTAGAAAGAAAAAGAATGTGGCCTCCACGTAAGTGCAAATGGCAGGAGTCCGTAAGGAATGCTGGCACTTGACGATTCCCAAGCTTGAAGTTCTGATTGTAATACCCCAAGATGTGGCATAGGTAAGTCCTTCCCTCTCTTCTCGCTCCAAAATAACTATTTATTTGCAGAGACACAGACTTGCTCATTCTCGGTGAAAGCACAATTTGTAATTGATGTGACCATCTCACTGATGTGACCAGTCTTCACAGTTATGAGAAATGAGATATAATGAATACCTCCTCCACAACCCTTATCCACTTGCTTTTGCACATTTTCATTTAGAAGTGATATGTTATCAACCAGAGAAGTGAAGGTCAGCTGAGATGTACCTCAATTAGAAATGCAAACAAAAATTCCCTTGCTCTCATAAGTTTGCACTCTCACTAATTTTGAATCAAGACTTCCTGCCTGGAACATCTGTTTTGCAAGATGAGAATTCAGAAAGGACACAAAAAGCTATGAGGCTTGGGTGTCAATCAGGTTTCCCTGGGCTACTTGGATCTAGATGTTGACATATCCCTCCCTAGTGACATTTTTTTCAGCAGCTCTGTGGTGACAATTAAAATCCAGTGGGACTGACACAAAATTCAGACCCAACAGAAATGTGCTATGAAGATGCTACAGGGAATATTCACCTTCTGAGCTGAAACTAAAACTTTCAGAGGTTATTTTAATTTGAAAAAGGGGCCATCAAGTGGATAAATGAAGATGCAATTGGAATATATTACTAGCAGTGGATGGAGGTATTTCTTATCCAATTCCTAGCGAAATCCATTGGCCACATTCAGCATAACTATACAGAGAACAATGTTTTTCTACATCACCTTAATGCAGAAGATAATTTTAGGAAATCTTACAACTTTAAAGAAACAGAACTTGGAAGGAGTGAAAGACCACTTGTGGCATCTTTCTCCAAGGCTAGAAATGGAGGAGGAAAGTCTGACATACACTTTTACAAATGAAATAACAGGACATCTTAGAAGAGAGCTAAGAGATAACCTTAATTGTCTTGATTAATTGTTCTTCTGATATGAAAGGGTAGCAGGGAACAATCTCTAACTTTTTGTAGAGCCTAATACTGTTTTACCTTTTCTTTAAAAAAATTACTTTTCTACATCTTATTACATAGAGATTTTAAAAAATCCTGAAAAAAAATGCTTGTAAAGACAATAAAGAAGCCAATAATATGAAAAAGCACACTAGAGCTGTAATATTGGTAAATGCTTCAAATAGCTGCAGCAGTTGATTGGGTTGTGAATGATACACGTGAAAAATTATTTTTCTATGATCATAGGCAGATGCAAAAGTTAAATGATTATACTATGTATATATATTGATATAGAATTGCTATATATATTGTGTACTGTATGTTCTAGCTTTCAGAAATACTGTATTGTAGTGTACTGTATTTAACTAAGCAGATCTAAATAGCAACTTGTCATTTTCCACAAAGTCACTAGTACTGTTAACAAAACCCAAAAAGTCTATTTTCTCCAGTAAAAGAAATACATACTGTTACAGTCACAAGACATTTTGACTATAGAGAGACAATGTACATTTAACCAAAGAAAAACACCAAACCAAAATAAAAACCTCACCCCAAAATCAACCAACCAAAACTGTTGCATTATCATCTTATTCAAAAGGGGAAGGGAAATGCCACCAATCTAAGAAAAGGAACAGCTTTTACTTAAATTTTTATGACTGGCAATGAAGGGTAAAAAAAATCCCCCAAAATCTTCAATTATCCTATCTGGACCAAGGAAAACCCCCTAGTCAGGCAAACGAGTTAATAATATGCTACTTTAAGGGCCAGCATGATACCAAAATAAGCAGCTGTAGCTAAACATACTTATTCATCCCACTAACTGAATGGTTGCAAAATGAGTTCTAGAAATCCTGCAGTTCTCATGGATTACACACTAATTAATCTGACTGACCAATTTCTTCTGCTTCCGAAAATCTATTGGTCTTCTAGACACACTAACCATGGTCCTGAAAAGATTTTGGCAAAGACCAAGGGAGAGAAAGTTGCTTGTGATTTGGTAGTGACTGCACATTTGAAATGGATTACTCAGACGACATGTAAAGATATTCATAATCAACACGTTTCAGAGCACATGAGGTGGGGAAAGAGCTGTTTGACATGGCACTTTGGAAACCAGAGACTCCAGATCTGGAATATTTTAGAGCCTCTCAATATACTGTGCTAATAACTGTTTAAAGACTTGATAATTTCTTAATGTTCTTTTTAAGGGGGATTGAACAAGCAGGTTATTTTGCTTGCATTTTATTTCTTTGTCAGGTGAACATGTTGAAATTCAATGGAAATGAGTGACTGAACTCAACAGTATTGTTCCAGAGCTGTCATCCTCCATGGATGCCTGTCTCTGCTAGTGAGGCCTCCTGAGATCGACTGTTTTATTTATTTTGTGGCTGAAAGACCACATAAGGCTCTGAGAGACATAATTCAGCCTTCCCTTCAGAATGGGTACTCACAAAAATACACCGGACCAAATCTGGGTATCACATTTTGAATGAAGGCAAACATCTTATTTGGGCAAGCATCCAACTAGGAGCTGACTAGGCTGACAGAATTTTTTTAATGAATATATGTGTGCATACATACTGCATGAGTAGAGTACTTATTTTTCACTAGAATCATGCCAATGCTCTAAAGTTAAAATCGTTGTTTCATCTAAACCCTTTCCTGCATCTAAACCAGGCATATCCACACGCTCAATTAGCAACCTGTCTGTAAAGCCAGGAGGAGACAGTTGGCTCTCTACTGGACATACATACATCCACTCACATACTCAGACATGCATTTGCACACACACACACATACACAGAGGCCATATAATTTGGTTTTACTCAAGGATCCCATAGGTGCCAACAGACTATGTGACAAATGAAAGTAAAGCACTTTGTGGGAAAAATGAAAAGAAACTTGGGCAACTGAGTGAATGGAATCCTGCTTCCTGAATGCAATGATCCTCTCTACTCAAAATGTATATTCAAGATAAGGGTTAAACCTTCAGGGAACTTTATAAGGTTTAACAAAGAATATGGCAATATCCAGGTGGCAAAAAGAAGAAGAGCAAAGTGAAATAGAGAAGGTGCCTAATTAAACATACAGATCTCAGAAAGATGCCTGTCCATTTAGAAAGAACAGGACACTGCAGAATCAGAGCACAACAGTAAGTATCTAACCAAGCTCTGCACTTTTCTCAAGTGCCACAGGACTATGAACTTGGCAAAAAATCAAGTCAACAGTATAAAGTGTAGAAGCCTGTAGTTCTGTCTGGAAAAATATCTAAAGCAAGCAATGCTTTGCTACACTGGTAGCAGATTTTCCAGCAGTAAAAGTCCCAGTGGGGACCTTATGAAAACATATGGGCTACTGTAAATACCTAAGCTCAATCTGACATAAAGCTTTTAGGAGGGATGCTTGAGGTGTGGCTGCATGACTGTGCATGAAATTTTGCAGCAAAAAGAGGGCTCAAGTGCTAATAAAGTTTGTAGAAGGGGTAGAAACAAGAATGTCCCTGTGGGCTGAACTGGATAGAAGTTCTCACACATAGATGGGATGCTGGCAGATCTTTTGTTCGTGTAATGTTATTGTTGTAGGAAAAGGATATTTTTAGAGGAATCACAGCTAAACTAATCAAAAGGTCTATATTTATTGCCAGTGACATGCATGCAATCCCAAAAGTGCCAATAGAGGTTGCATTGATAGAAATTCAGAACAGAATTTGTCACTGGAAAGTAGCTTTTCACTGGATTTCTCTCTCCACTAGCACTGGAGAGGTTGGAGTCTGTAGTCAAATTACACAACCTTACCCCCATATAATTAATTTGGTTTAGGAAGACCACTTACCCTCACAGGTTTTAAAGGGAGCTGATGTCAATCAACCCAATCAAAAGTAGGAGACCACTTTGGAAGAGGACCGAACTTGCAGCTGTAACTGAAGGTAAGAAACAGCAGAGAAGCACCTTCCAATATGAAGAGACCACTAATACTTCTTTACTTCTTTTCTACCCTTTTAAACAGAAAAACACAACATATTTTGTATGAAAGGAATGTTTTAGATAAAACTTTGCTAAAGATATAAAGTATAAGTACACTCCATACTGCTCAGATGCATTTCTGTTTTAAGGCATCAATTGTCCATGAGGCTGTAGTGCATTCAAGGCTGTAGTGTATTGAAGCTTCTGAAGGAAGTATCTTAACGCTCTTGTTAACTATATTTTAACCTCCCAATTTACACATTTGTCCTCAATTATTTTCCAAAAAGCAAAGTGTTTAGAAGGCTCCACACAGGAATATGGAGAAAAGGAGGTTGAGGGGGGGACATCTTCAGTCTCTACAACTACCTGAAAGCAGGTTGTAGTGAGGTGGGGGTCAGTCTCTTCTCTCAAGTAAGAGGTGACAGGATAAATGGAAATGGCCACAAGTTGCACCAGGGTAGGTTTAGAGCAGATATTAGGAAAACCTTCTTCACTAAAAGGGAGGTCAGGCATTGGGACAGGCTGCCCAGGGAAGTGGTGGAATCATTGTCCCTGGAAGTGCTCAGAACATTATGTGGATGTGGCACTTTGGGACATGGTTGAGTGGTGGGCTTGGCAGTGCTGGGTTAACCATTGGACTTCATGATCTTAGAGGCCTTTTTCTAATCTAGCTGTTTAGTTATCGGCACTAGGAATAATTATATGGACATACATTCTTATCTAATACATTTCTCATTTACATATTTTCTTAGAAAAACAAGAAAAAGATTCCCCCTTGTGTTCCCTTACAAAAATAGGTTTAAGAGAGTTAAGTATGCTTTTCAGATAGGCTGTCTCTCTGTCAGTATTTCTCTTGCAGACCAAATCTCTCTCTTCTATTCCAGAGAAAACATAACCCCTCTTTTTTTTAATGTCAGAGTTAGTTTGAAGAATAGGCACATACCTAAAGCTCTCTCCATATTTCCCACCAGAGTCATCTATGAAAATATGGGGACTCCTTTGCTCCTGCTGAAATGAACTGGAGCACTGAGTAGCTTTAAAGTAAACTAGCTGAGAGAGCTTATTACTTCTTGCAGGAGAAATAAGGTTAACAGCAGCAAGAACACTGACTTGGCATGGCCAGAAAAAGCCCCTGATGGACATGAATCTAGCACTAGGCCACCTTCATACATTTGACTGTCTTACTGGACATACTGCAGAGACTTGCTGCTTTCAGCATCTGCCCCTCTGCAAGGCCCTCCTACCTGCATTTGGTTTCTGTCAGCAGGACTGTCAAATGCTGGGAAAGGCTTTCAAGTCATTACAAACTCAAGATTCCAGACAATGTATTATTTGTAGTTTCCCTCATAAGCCTTTTTTCACAGCAGAGTTGTGATTCTTAGGGTCCAAGATCCTACTGAAGAGAAACCTTCTGGGAGCAGAGGAGCCTCAAAACCTCTCAGGGCCAAGTTCTCATCACATTACACCTCCTCCACAAATTTTCACATCCAGCAGAAAAACAAATCAGGGAATGTGAAAAGCAGCTAATTTGCTTTAGGCTGATCAGATGCTGCTGCAATTAGGCTACCTGCTGGTTCTTGTCTATCACGTTTATTTCAATAACTCAGAAGAACTGAATTGAAAGTTGATTACCAAGGACTAATCTTGGCAGAACTGCCATCAGGTGGTAATTTGATACTAACATAGAAGGGTTTGGGTTGGAGGGGACCTTAAAGAATCATCTAGTTCCCACACCCCCTGCAATGGGCAGGGAACTTTCTGCTAGACCAGGTTACTCAGAGCCTCATTCAGGCTGGTCTTGAACACCTACAGATGGGGAGTCCACATCCACTTTCTGGGCAATCTGTTCCATCGTCTTTACCCTTCTTGTAAAGAATTTCCTTCTAATATCTAATCTAAACCTACAGTTTAAGGCCATTTCCTCCCCTCCTATCACTACATGCCCTTGTCAAAAGTCCCTCTCCAGTCTTCTTGTCAGCCCCCTTTAGGTACTGGGAGGCTGCCATAAAGTTTCCCCAGAGCCTTCTCTTCTCCAGGCTGATGCTTTTTTTTTCTTTTTGACTGGCAAGTTATTTTCAACAGTGAGAGTTGGAGGACTTCCTTAGCATAACTGTCAGAAGGGTAGTAGATTTAGGCACACTGAAGGTCTGGTCATGTTTGAAATTATTTGGGTGCTTCTGATTTTGGACTGGACTCAACAATCCTGCAAGGAGTATGTTTTGTACCTTCTCCCTTTGGGATTTGTTGTCCTTATTAAAAGACACAGCAAATGCTAGCATAATACCCACTAAAGGGAAGAGATCTGTTCCTCCACCATGTGAGTGATCCAGCGTTAAAAGAGTAGCTCCAGGTTGACTGAAATCAATCTGTTTGGGGTTGATAAGAAGTGAGGGGGCTGATGGTATGTGGGTTATTATGCAACTCTCCTTTGGATGAAAAAGAAATCAAAAGAGGAAAAATAGGTTCCACTTGGCCTCTTTGATCTTAGAACAAAAGGAAATCTTACTCACTTAAAGTCAACTAAAAAAAGTCAATTAAATGCTACTCTTCCCTGTTAGCTTACTGTGAACTTGAGCTGTTTTTGAAGCTAACAGCATGGGCCAGAAGCAAGTCTAGTGAAAGCATGACAGATGTTGAGAAAGTGTCCCCAGAGTAGCTCCTGCAAAACATCTGTAACTATTTCCCTTATAAGAGACTATTAATATGAGTTTTCTGAGATGAGGGACCAGACTGAAATGCCACATTACAATTTATAGACTGGTGTACTGTACTGGTATGTTCCCATTATTTACAAGTTGTGCCTGCTAGTCCTCTGCAAGAGATCACTGTAGGAGAACCTCACTAAAGCACACAACCCAGACATGCACACAGACACACTCGGTAGCTGTTCTCTCCTTGCTGATCAGCAGACACTGAGGTTGTGGTCCTGCATTCCTTGTGGATTCATATTTCCCAGGCAGATCTCAGTGGAATGGGCAAGAGAAGTTAAATTTTGGGTCTCTGGTTTATGATTTCATATAATACAAGAACAAGGGTATTTCAATGAACAGCAACAGAATTAAGTTGAAAAGGAATAATTTTAACAAGGGGGTAATTTACCTGACGAACTCACTTCCACAGGACAGCATGGGGCCCAGCTAGGAATTAATAAGATAGATCTTTAAAGAACAATGAGAATTACCTGCCACAATATATAATTTTTATATGGGATAAAAACTTAAAGCCATAAATTATTATGTCTTTATCTTACAGGCAAATAAATATTTTATTCAAATTTATATGTTTTTTATATGTACAAATAGTTAATGAGGATTATAATAAATCTTCTCCCTTAGGCTTATTGCTTTGTAATTATCCAACATGCGTGTTTCATCTTCATTCAAATCATCTCTAAGTGGCCACATGTCAGAGACACAGTACTGGGTGAGATGGATCACAGGGCAGATCTGCTCTGGCCAATCCTACATTTCCAGTTCACTTCACCAGCCTCAGCAGCAGTAAGAGAAGGCACTTACTTCTCATTTACTCTAAGGCTTCCTTTATTGCACTTTTGCCTTACAGAGAGCCCTTGATTTGTAAGCTTGAATTTATGTTCTATTTAATGCCCTCTTCCATCACCAAAGCAATATAAAGAGAGCTTAAGGGACAGTGAGAATCAAGCTCAGGGGAAAGTGAGAATCAGGCTCAAGGAATGCAGGATATTGCATGCTTCATCAGAAGATGTGTGCTACAGTCTGCATTTTCTCATCTGTATCATATTATCAGGTGTTTGGCAGGAAACCTTTCACGCATAGTGAGATAGATTCGCTCAAACACTGTCAGCAGTGGTTTCCAGATCACTGTGACTGCAATTCTTCCTGCTAAGGAACATTGTAGCAATACATGAAGACTGAATATACCTGCAACATTTGGATACTACAGTTGTTTCCAAGTAGCATAGAAATATTTCAAATATGGAAGGAAACATTACTAAAAAGAATTTAACATTGTAAAAGACAAAGGGTGTTATGTTTGAGCTCCCAAATTCACAGTGACCTGGCAAGCACTTTCAGCTACATGAGCAGTTATGCTGCACGTTGCTTCATGTTTTACAAAATCAAGTCTCAAAGTTCAACAAAATCAGTTAATATTTCAGGCACTCATTTGTGAAGACCTGGGCCTAAATTCTTTGACAAGTGTTTTAGAAGTCAATCTAGTAAGCCTTAACTTTACTTGAAGACCTTTGTTTATTTATTTTTTTAACTGGCACCCTTCATTCATTTACAACTGATCTTTAATTTACTTCAAATGTCTTAGATCTCATAAAAAGTTTGAATTTAAAAGATGATGCTTCTTTGATTTAGGGAAGAATGAAAGCTGAAAGATTAAAATTTGGATAGGATTTTTCTCCCTAAACATGATAGTACTTGGATTTTCATAGATGTAAACCCTGATTCTTATTTCCTGTTTACTGGTATATCTCTTCTGGTACCAGAACTATATTCCAGAATATGCTACATCTTGACTACAGTTCACCAGCGTTACAACAGCAAATTAAACAGCTTTTCCCCAGACCTCAGATGACAAATGGGCAGCTACATATTTTTAAGCTGGGTAAAATTTTTCACTCGTTCCTCATATGGGATAACACTCTTCTATACTAAAGATCTCAGAAGAAAACCTCCTTTCCCCAGAGAAAAGCCTCTAATCCTTTTGTCTAGGTTCACCTTCCCCATTTTCTTCCACACCCCTGTCTCCAGAACCGCTGTTTTCTGTATAGATTTAGAGTGCCTTTGCATGGCAGATATTAGTTCTCCCTCTCTGTATCTTGGCCTTTGTCTTTTCACTTCTGGGTTTACAAGCTGGCATTGCTTTTTCCAGTGTGGTTAAAACAACAACATTTGTAAACTAACTTGTGCTCCTTCTCCAGCCCCTTGAGCTACCCAAACAAATCGGTAACAAAAAAAGACATTACCATAAAAGAGGCTCATTTGCTCTGGCACTCACCTCAAAGTCCCTCTATGCTTCCTACTGCAGATTAGAATCAGGGCTTCTGTGTTTAGGATCTGCTGAACAATACCTTGCAGGTTATAGAAAGATTCTGAGACTGAACCACCTGTCAAGTTTTTTCCCCCAAATAAACTGTAATGGAACAGGCATAGAACATATCAATGAAGTTACCTGTATTGAATGACAGACATCTGATAGAGAAGCCGCAGGTGTAAAGAACACACAAAGTTGTATATGGAGATCTATCAAGTCAATAGTTAGAAAGTTGTCCAGCATAAAAAAAAAGTCTCATGTGAAATGCTCAGAGTTCACAAGCAAAGTTCTGTAAACTTAAGAAAGCTTAATTTAAATATAAACACAAGTAAAAGCTAAACTAGCAATTTTTCTTTTTTTTCTTTTTGCATATTTTTGTTAGGTGCTTCTTCTCTGCCTAAAATATGAAGTCCAGAGTGCAGCTGGTGTAAGTCCTCACTATGGATTTCAAGCAAGACAGTGTCAGACACTGATCCAACTGAACTAAGGACCCGTGTACTTTGGGAGTTGGCTTTGGGGGAAAAATTCTTACACAGATACACACAAGACAGCTAGGGAGAACACCAGTTCAAACACAGTAAAACAAAATACAGAACACCGACATATATATGCAGATCAGGAATCAATCTTTCACACTGATCCTACATTCCTTGCATAGGTTGGTATATGCAGAGAATGCGGGATGTGGCCCTTCCATTAGACGTTTTTGCAAATGAAGGGAAGATTACTTGCAATGGTAACATTTTAAGTTATTTTGGCATCAGCACAAATTACCAGGGGCAGGATCAGATTCCCACACAAATATGGAAGCTCTCTAGCGAGCAAGGCAGGGATGAGAGAACAATACAGCAGATTAATTCTTGTCCAGTGACCAAAAAGAAGGGAAATCCTAGTTATTACACACTTCCAAAACTTTCATTACTTTTTCAAATAAGAAGAAAGACTACAGATTATATCATCCTCAAAACCAAGGAAACATTGCTAGAAAAATCTCTTTCTCAAAAGAAACCATCCTTCAGCAGAAATAAATTCTGAGATGGAACCAAAAAAGAAACAATAGAAGCTTGGTAAGAGCCAAAAAGAGAACCATGTAATTCAAAAACAAAGTAGCAGTTCAAATGATACTGCAGGATGCACAAACACTAGTAGATAATCTCACAGATGACTTCACAGAGCCCCTCATCGACCCAGGTAATTCTTGATTCCATTAGAAAAGAGAGAGAATAATACTAGAAAAGAAAATTAAGAAACATCCTTCCTCTTTTTTAAAATAAAAATCAAGATCATCTCCCCTCCCCCCCTCTATCTGGAAGCAGGTTAGCTAACCTTAACAGTCTCAATTTAAAATAAAATATATATTTTTATATATATTCATATATATAATAAAAGAGAAGATATTAGTGGCAGTGTATGCAAAACAAAAAAGAAAACAAAGAAAAATTACTTTTAACAATCTCACTTTTTTTGTTTTTTTACACAAATACTGTTGTAAATATATTAAAAAAATCAGCATTCTATCTGGTAAACGTCACTTTTGCCCCTCTATAAAATTTTGAATTAAAAAAGTCCCAAGAACTCTTTTTTTTAATTATTATTCCCCTCCCCACCCACCCTCTATTCCTTTTCTTCCACAAGAATAAATCCTGATGCAACT